>JAGTJL010000027.1:0-527500 GCA_020746875.1 Rhexocercosporidium sp. MPI-PUGE-AT-0058 | reverse complement strand
CCGGCGTTAGGCTATGCCTTCAGCGTGTCACGCCCTGTAGCAGGTCGCTGTAATATTCTATAGGGTGCACACTATAGGCTCAACACGCTATAAGGCACCCTGAGGGTCGAATGTGCAAAGGGTAGGCCAGATGTGAGGGGGAAAGTACTTGGTGAAAAAGGAATTATTTCACCGAAAATTATTTTCGGTTACGCTGATAGAGCATATAAAATAGACTAGTTACAACCCTTCTTACCCCCCTAGGCTACCCTCATCCCTGAGATATTTCTACTTTCACACTTGACTTACCCTGAGAAGATTTTCACAGGGTAGGTCAAATGTGAGAGCAGAAAAAATCTGGCTCTCAGGGTAGGTCAAGTGTGTGGTGGGAAAATCGTACTCCCTTATAAGTGAACAGGTGATCTAGCCCTCTTGGGAGCATATACGCTAGCATATAAACATACGTTATACGAAGAGCTAGTTTTGCTAGCGCGCTTATAAGCCCTGTAACGCACGCTGGAGGCAAAAACCAAGGGGTAGGTCAAGTGTGAGGGGGAGAGTACTTGGTGAAAAAAAATTTGGTGAGTGGGGGGGATTGAAATCCAATATACACACAAATCATTTGTCGGAAAATATTTTTCCGACCAAAGGCATTTGCAGACGATTTCTAAGGACAAAGGAAGTCGGTGGGTATATAGAGGGGGTCGCCTTAAAGGTCAAGTGAAAAACGACCAAGTACTTTTAGATATTTTTGAGGCTCTTCGGGGTAGGACCGTAGGGTAGTCGGGGGCGAGAAGTGACGCTTTGGGGTATTATTATGGTGATGCTGGCACTATAAATGTGGGTTTAGGGGTTTATTCTAAAGTATTATCAGGGTTAAGAGGATGTTATACGAGTGATTTAGAGGGGCTTTGTCGCTACAAGGAATAATGTGTTTGGATACGAGTAGCATACGACTCGCGAGGGCTTATATTACGTGGGTATTGGGGCGGCGGGAGCCTGGGGACTTAGGTGGGCTCAGGGGGTACCCTCGACCTGAGGGGTAGAGATGACCACTCTACCTTGAGGGTGGGGGGAGAGGGCCAGACCGCCCTCGCCGGGAAGGCAAAAGGTCTGGTTGGGAGGGCCATACGTCTTTTTTGGTCATAGGGTAGGTGAGTTGTGAAATTTCCGGGTTGTCTCGAATATTTCTTCTCTTTAGGATTTTTTTTCTTTTTCCCCTCGCCTTACCTTTTTCTTCTCTTCCTCCCTCCTCTTTTCTGCATCTTCGGGCCTTATCTTGTCATACAAACACCCCAGGGTAGGCTAGTTGTGAGGAGTTCCTGAGGATTCCAAGGTAGCAAGCTCTCAGGGTAGGTGGATTGTGACTTCACATCTGGCTTACCCTGTGCAAAGGGTAAGTCGATTGTGTACAGGGTAGTGTTACAGGGTGTAGACGCTATAATGCCCTGTAGGGACACTCAGGGTAGGTGAGTTGTGTACAAGGCATGCGTATAGGGTACACACGCTGTTAAGGTAGCCTGTGGATGGTAGAAGGGTAAGTCGGTTGTGACCCAAAGGGTAGGCCAGCTGTGAGGGTTCACCATTGAGTTACCCTGAGCAAAGGGTAGGTGAGTTGTGCACAGGGTGTTGCTTCAGGGTATCATACGCTGGAGAGGTACGCTGTGGGATCAAAGGGTAGGTCAAGTGTGAGGGGAGAAGTACTTGGAGAATTTTTTTGGAGAAATCCTTATAAGTGGGTCACGTGCCTTACAGCGTATCGCTACAGGCTATGATGCCCTGTAGGTACACCCTATAAGTCTCCCCTTAGCGATGGCTGCCCTGGAGCGCACGCTGTAGTATCCCTGTAAGTTGCGACGTGCAACAAACCTCTTGACCAAAGGGTAGGTCACCCAGCGCCATTATGGACTAGAGATACTCAACAACATTACTTTGCCAGATATCCACCCAACGAGTGCGCCCATGACCTCCATCCTTTGTCGCATCGATGTCTCGTAGTGTGGACGTCCTTCGCAGCCACACTCTCGCACACATGACAAACAGAGTACCAGCACTATCACGCAAGCCGCAATCACAAGTCGCCAAATGGACACCAAGAGTCTTGTGAGCGTTATGGCGGACGAAGAGAGCTGCAAGCTTTTGTATATGCTTGTATATGGCTGTTCCGCATCGTCGAGCAGCCCATTATCCCCTTAACTGCCGCACGCACACTTTTCCAGGGTGTGACCCCTGTAAGGAGCCCCGCACTTTAGGCTCTTTAGCGTTACGGGCCGGGCATCAATAAAGGAAGTAAACAAACCTACTTTTACACCTAAAATCGTCACTTTTTGCTTCTTACTAAGATGCCCGCCCTAGTGGTTTAAGATCTTACTAATGCAGGAACCCTTCGGCCTGCTGAACCTCCATTAACAGCTAAGGGAACGCATTTTAAGGCTATGGATTGCCTTGATTTTGATCTCGAGCTTCACTTACTAGAGGAGGTCTCTATTAATGACCTTATTACTTTGTTTACTTAGTATTATACGCTAGAAATTATTAATTAAATGGTTAAAGCTATAAACGCATATATTAGGCCTATTCCTAAGGAAACAACTGCATCTCGAGCTTTAAAATAGTATAATACTATACGTAAAGAGATTTATTTATACCTCTGTCGTATAGGCACGGGCAGCTGCTCTCTTGGTACTGCACGTGACCTAATTAGGTTCTGCTACTGTAGACCGCCTTCAGGAGAACAACTGTCTTCTCCTGATTCGGAGAGCTTTTAGAAGGAGAATTAATCACTTCAATTCAACTACAACTGCTCACAGCGCTTTAATCCACTTTTACACCACAGTTATGAGCCCCGTTGACGAAGCTATTAAGTTAGTATTCTTCCCTCTGTGCGCTGTTGATTTGGATAAAGCCTGTGAAGCAAGTTTATGGGGGGAGAGCATCTGCTGTACGTTGCAGAGTTTTCCACCCTATTACAGAGTGTAATTCACACCGCTGTTTTTCCACCAACTCTTCGATTCCACTCTGGACGAGTATAAAAGCCGAGCAACTGGACTCGATACCTCTCCAGTCCTTCCTCCCTTATCGAATACTCGGAGCTCACGAGAGCAACTCCTTCGCTATGACAGACTCAACTTCAGCTTCTTCTTCAAACAATCGAACTCCTCTCAATTACGACAAGCGCACTTGGACTCCTTGGTATCAGGCGTTTAAATCCTTCTGTGTCTTTCATAAGATATGGAATTCAGTAAACCCTGCGTTGCCAGTTGCTCCCAACCTTCTCGACGCCGAACCGAAACCCCTATCGCTAGACGATTTGAGAGTGCAATGGGATAAAGAAGCTATTGAGCACAACTTCCAGGCTCAGGCGAAGTGGGACGAAGATGCTCGCGACCCTGCAGAGAAAGGCCCTAAGCCGAGCGCATCACCACCGGCAAAGGCTACAATTGAGAATGTGGCTTCAACACATGCTGCTCTCATGAGGGAACACGTAGGGAAGCTCGCACAATGGACGGAAAAGGCTCGAGCCTATAAGGCAGCCTATAAGTGGATTCAGGAGACAGTTGATCCCTCTGTCTACCAAGGAGCAGTTAGGGAATGCGAGAACGAGCAAGCTCGTATGGAAAAGGAGCAGTTGACCGAGATGATAGACGGAGACCCTCAATCAAAGTCATGGACTCTTCAGTTGCTCCTCCGGATCCTCAAGAGAGATTACGCCCCTTCGGAAACAAGTGCTCGCACGCTGGCACAGTCTACTTACAGGAAGAAGCTCGCTGTTGTTAAAGCAGGGCGAGTTAATCCTAAGGAGTGGCTCCAAGAATGGAGAGCGGCCTATCAAGATGCTCTCTTGTACGACTTACCGGACGTCAAAGGACCGCTAGCAGTGCTTGACTTTATCAAGGCGGTGCAAGAGAAGCTCGCACCGGAATGGGCGCGCGAACGGCACTCTGAATTACTGAGAGATGATGCTCTCGGGGTAGCAAACCAGTACTCTTTACTTGATTACGTCAACTGGTTATCTGCTCTCAACGAGGAATCACTTACAGCCTCTGGACAACAAAAGACAGTAGGCCTGTATGCCACTCTTGGAGGAAGATCAGATGCTCCCGCAACCCCGTCGGTTCAACGAAACCAGTCGCCAAACACGCGAGCAAATACCTGCCCATGCAAGCATCGCTTTCACCGTCATAAGGCTATCAATTGTCACAGACTTCGGTATTGCTACGACGGCTCGACGGCGAGCAACCTCAGGAACCTACCATCAGTAGAGGAAATTAAGGAGACTCGACTCCGACTAGAGAGCGACTTCCCTGACCTCCGCCGAGAAATTGCCAAACTCAGCGGGAATATGCTACCAGTAGCGCAACTGGCTTCCGGACCACCTTCCGGTAATTCCTTTTCTACTCAGGCACCAGCAGCTCCTGTGGCTCTAAGGCCAGCTGCTCCAGCAAAAGCAAGATACCCTGGAAACGTTCAGGCTTGCCTTATAAGCCCTGAATTTCTCGACGAAGCTCTCGCTGCTGCGGGGGTGTACGCTACTATGGATATGGATCGTCATCCGCTCGCAGAGAGCACCTTGCTCGACAACGGAGCTGCCACTCATTTGGTAAATTCAGAAGCTCTCCTCGTCCCCGGAAGCTTTATCAAATCCACTGCGGACGACAGCGTTGAGGCCGGAACGTCAAGCCTAATGATTAAAGGCCGCGGTACTCGAGTCTTTAAAGGTGCTCTCCACGGCCCTAACGGACCGAATACAGGCGATTTAACCCTCTCGAACGTCGCTGTCGTTGAAGGCTTTAATGTCAATATCATTTCAGAAGCTCGCCTTTTGCAAGCAGGAGTTTGGTATAATGGTTTAGATTGCACTTTGCGCACGGGAACAGCTGAGGACAGTCTGGTTTTGAAGCAATTACAGCGACAGTTTAACTTAGCTTTCTTTGAATACAAGCCTTTCAACTACTCTTCGGTTTCTCCAACTGCTCGCCGCATTTTGACTCGCCCAAATCATAGCTTTTTAATGTTTCCAACGCTAGAGAGGAGCATCCGCCAAGGCTTTCAGTCGAGCAGACGATATTTAAAGCCACGAGTCGACGAAGCCTACTTATGGCATCTGCGCGCAGGTCACCTAGGAAAGGAAGCCTTGGAAAACCTAGTGAAAAATGCGCGCAACGTCGAGATTCAAGGTTTAACTCGGTTGGAATGCGAGCACTGTGCAGTGGCTACAGCACAGCAAGTGACAAGTCGTCGTCAATCAGAGAGAGCAGCTACCCGTCCTTTTTACCGCATTTCTTGGGATTTATTCGATTTTCCAGTAGGGTTTGACGGGAACAGCTGGCTTCTGTTGATCAAGGACGAATACGATGGGAAATTCTACGGGCGGCTTTTGAAAACCAAAGGGTTGATCGCCGTCTTAGATGCTCTCAAACCGTTTGAGGCGTGGACGAGACGTCAATTCGGGCTCTCGGTTTGCAAAATACGCCAAGATAACGACACCTCAGTTATAGGGATCAATGGATCAACTGAGTATGAAAAGTGGTGTAAGGAGAGTGGTATTGATATTGAATCTACCCCCTCACATACACACCAACCCAATGGAGGAGCTGAGCGCGCAGGCAAAGAAATAATCGATAAATCGATCAAGATGCGCCTCTCCGCCAATTTACCCCGGGCGCTTTGGACGGAATCAGCAATGGCGGCAATTGTTCTCTATAACATGAGTCCATCTGCTCGCAAAGGCTTCAAGAGTCCTAACGAAGTGTTCCAAGCCTGGTTTAAGCAGTATTTTCGGTATTACGACCCCAAGCTCACGCTGAAGCTGACAACCGATTTACGGCCTGACTGGAGCAACCTATATGCGTACGGCTGTAGAGCCTACCCTATGGTTAAAGACCGAGAAGCTCTCCGCCAAAAGAGAGCTTTTAAAGTCAACCCGCGAGCGCACCTTGGTTACTTAGTTGAATACGTCTCATCCAATATTTATAGGATCTGGGTGCCTCAATTACAGTGTGTAATAGTGACTCGGAATGTTACTTTCAACGAAACCCTCTTTTATTCAGGCTCTTTGAATATGGAGAGAGCGGTCGGCCAGCCGCGCTCAACATTAAAGGATCTTGCGGAAATACTAGAAGAAGAAGAGGGAGATCAGGACGCTGGTTTTGTTATAATCAACCGACTGAGCGCACTTGACACACTGGAATCAAAAACACCGTCTATTACTCCGAACGGAGAACAACTGAGCGAAGCAATGAGCGCTATGGAAGTCGACGAGCCTGTGAGCTCGGAGGTGTTAAAACCTCTGGTTGAGCTTTTAAGCTCGGGGGTGGAGCCATCTGCTCCCCCTTTAGCTGAGTCAATGGAAGTAGATACGCCACTTCCAGCTGATTCAACAGCTCTTGACTCTATTCAGCCGCTCGTCAGCAAGAACTCGGGGGTGATTCAGCCAAGAAAGAGTGCTAGACTTCTTACTCACGAGCACCTTGATCAGGTCTCAAAACGAGCCGACACTTCAAGACAGTTAGCGTCTGAGAGCGCAACTGGGAGAGGTGTCTTACGTGGTATATCAAACTTCCAGAGTGATGTGGGCCCTGAGCGGAAGTCGACACCACAAGTTGTAATTTACTCTGGAGGGCCATACGACCGAGAGCGCGGTCTCAAGCGTCGGGGAGCACTTGAAGAAAGTGTCGGCCCTAAGCAATTGGAAGCTCTGCCTCAAGCAACTGAGTACGAGGAGCATCCGCAATCATCGGAATCAGAAGAAGACGGAGAGTCAGGTTTACGCTTGTTGCTCCCGGCTCCAACTGAATCAAATTCCGGCCTACCTAAACCTCTTAGGAGGAAAAGAGTAGAAGACCGAGCAACTGATAAAGGTCGAAAGACTCGAGTCAGCAGCAAGGTAACGAAACCGAATCGAAGCGTCTATACAGCAACTGTTAGAGAGCTAATTACGGAATCATTACAACCGTCAAGCAACCGCGAGCACTTGGAGGATTTTCTAGGGACTTTCTGGCCTAGTCAAGAACCAGTGCGAAGAGACGGAAAAGACCTGAGCGCAGTTCACGCTATTATATCAGCGTCTGTACTTAAAAATGTCGAAATTCGACAACCAGTTGAGCTCCCACGGATTCACCAATCACAAATGCCTAAGGACCCATTAAATTGGAGAGACCTTAGGGACCACCCGTTAGGAGAGCACTTCCGAGCCGACGCTATTAAGGAGATCACCAACCTTGAGTCGCGCAACTGCTGGAGAGTCGTCAAACACACCTTTGCTACCGAGCAACCAATTCCCTTGAAATGGGTATTTCACGCCAAAGTCGATTCGTCAGGGTATTTAACCCGCTGTCGCTCCCGAATCGTTGTGAGAGGAGACTTACAGCCTGAAACGTCAATTTTGTCAACATATGCAGCTACTTTAGCTGCTCGCTCCTTCAGAACCGCTATGGCTATTGCAGCTCAATTTGATTTAGAAATGATTCAATTTGATGTGGTAAATGCCTTTATCAACGCCAAACGAAGTGAGACAAGTGCTCGCGTACGCTGCTATCTACCGGACGGTTTTAAACAAGACGGAAAGGTAGTAGAGGTTGATCGCGCACTTTACGGACTCAGGGACTCACCGGCGCTATGGTACGGTGACTTCACTTATACTTTGACAACTTTAGGGTTGATCGCTTGTAAAGAGGAGCCTTGTATATTCATGAACGAGCAACGTACGGTGTTTGTGATATTCTATGTCGACGATATTCAGGTGCTCTATCACAGTTCGGCTTTCAAAGACGCCAAACCAATTATCGACGGCTTGAATACAGCATATGAGCTTACCGGAGGAGAGCAAACGGAGTGGTTCTTAGGCGTTCGTATTATTAGAGATCGATTAGCGAAGACTATCTCTCTAGTACACGACACTTATATTCAAAAGGTTGCTCTTCGATTTGAGTTAGTGGATGGAAATTGCCCAAGTACACCATTACCTCAAGTCGAGCTACTAAAGAATCAAGAACAGGCTACTCCAGCTCAAATTAAGGAATTTCAAGAGAAGGTTGGATCAGTGCTTTATACTGCAATCATGTTGCGCGCAGACGTCGCTTTTGCTGCTTCAAGGCTTTCTCACTTCTTGATTAATCCTTCCCGGGAGCACCTGGCTGCAGTTAACTGGACAATTCGTTACCTTTTCGGCACTCGTTTCTTAGCGATCACTTACAGCTATAAGCTGCGCGACTCCCACCTTATAATAGCATCAGATGCTTCTTTTGCGGACGATATCGAGACAAGGCGATCTTCTAATGGATATATCTTCATACTTTTTGGAGGTTTAATCCTTTGGAGAGCAGCTTTACAAGATACAATTACCACGTCTACAACACAAGCAGAGCTTCTTGGAGTTGAGCGCACCGGCAAGGAACTTATGGCACTTCAGCGATTCTTTCAAGAATTACGCCTTGATGTAGGAGCAGCTTGGACAATTTTCTGTGATAATCAACAGACGATTCGGTTGATCGTTGGGGAAAATCAGCGTATTTCCACTAAGTTGCGCCACGTTGATATTCAGAATATGTGGTTGCGCCAGGAGTTTCAGAAGGGCACTTTTACAGTGGAATATCTTCCTACAGGCTATATGCCAGCTGACGGACTCACTAAAAACCTTTCTCGGCAGAAATTTGAAGCATTTGTTGCGCTTATTAACTTGGTGGATGTTCGTGCTCAACTGGAGCAACTCCTTTAAGAGACTCGCTTTAAAGCAGTTTTTTATATGCATTCTTTACTTTTCATTTGTTCTCAAAGTGATTATATAATAAGCTTACCTTCTAATTGAAGAGCTTTATTTGTATTACTGTGTATTCTTTTGTAAAATTCTCTTTTGTAAATTTCCATTTGTAATTTTATCTTATTGGAGATCAACTGAGCTCGGGGGTGTAAATCACTGCATTTTGAAGAGTCAATTGCTCTCAACGATTCTTCAATTCAAAGGCAAACGCAAGCTTTGGTTTCTAAAATACAAGGGGACACTTGAAGAGTAAGAGGTTCCCAAGCCTCAGAAAACAAGAGAGCAGCTCATCTATCAGAAGGTGGAAGGCCCAAAACCTCCCGAACTAGCTCGCCCAAAGCACTAGTCATCACACCAACCAGCTCCTCAACGCGAGCAGCTTGAGCCTCTTGCTCAGGAGTGAGAACAACTCCACGAGCAGACATAGCCTGGAAGGCCAGAACACTAGGGCCCGGACCATAGGCGCGAGCAGCTCCGGTAGCAGCCTCAGCAGCGGCAGCAGCGCGAGCAGCTTCAGCAGTAGCAGCAGCAGCAGGATAATCAGCTGCTCCCTCACCACCCTTCTCAACGAAGAGAGCACCCGCAGCGGCAGCAATCTTCTCTCCAGCAACACGAGCATGAGCTGCAAAAGCAGCCAGAGGCTCTTCTTCTTCTTCTAAGAGATCAACTGAATTAGTTCGATTTTCTGGAAATAAAGCGAGCAACTCACCGTTCTCCTCATCATCGTCATCTCCATTATCACCTCCAAATCCACCAGCAGCTCCTGGAGCAACTCCACCACCAAAACCAACAGCAGCGCCAGCAGCAGCAGCTCCACCAACATTACCACCCTTAAGGGCGGCACGGACCGGGATTCTCAACTGCTCCAGCTCCTAGAAAAATCAGTAATAAATCAAAAAGCGAGAAAGGAGCAGCTGAATCGACTTACCTTCTTGCCAGCTTCATTCTCCAACGCATTACGATATGCGAGGAAAGGAGCCTGGGCAGCAGCGGGAGCAACTACGCACTTGTGGCCGGACGAGCAGGCGAAGCAGCGAGCACCCTTTCCAACGGTATCGTAGCATTGACCGCTACCTTTCATTTGGAGGGCGCTATTGATGCAGCCCAGACAGACCACTATGCGAGCACCTGCTGGCTGCTTTGGAGCCCGGGGAGCAGCAGCGGCACGGCGAGGAGCGGGGGCGGGGACGGGAGCAGCCGACAGTCGTGCCTTGGCGACGACTTTCTTCTTGCTATCAATGATAGCCTTGACCTATTACAAGTCAGCGGTTGTTCTTTAATCAATTGATCTTCAATCAGTCGATCTCCGATTAGTAGATCGAAACCAATAGATCGAAAATCGAGCCACTCACCTTGCTCTGGCGAGCAGATCGTCGTTCTGCCATGACGATTCTGGCGGAGCGCTTGGAGACACCCATAGTGTCGAAGGGAGCAGTTGATTGGTTGATTGATTGATGGATTGATTGAGTGGTAGATCGAGAGCAGTCGATCTGTGTGTTGTCGAGTGTTTACAGGTTCAGGTTTAGTGGGAAAATCGTTGGTTCATGTAGTCAGGTTGTTTGCCTGATTACCGCATACAGGTGAATTTGTTTGCCTAATTCTTTCCTATTGTTTGCTCTCGCTTAATACAGCCAATCACAATAGCAGTAGCTTACTACTGTCAATTGCCTGGGGGGTGTGTCGTATAGGCACGGGCAGCTGCTCTCTTGGTACTGCACGTGACCTAATTAGGTTCTGCTACTGTAGACCGCCTTCAGGAGAACAACTGTCTTCTCCTGATTCGGAGAGCTTTTAGAAGGAGAATTAATCACTTCAATTCAACTACAACTGCTCACAGCGCTTTAATCCACTTTTACACCACAACCTCGTATTTTATATTTACATAACCGTGGTACTAATGAATTAAATCGCTGATTATTAGAGCACACACCTTATTACGCTATTTTACGTAATTACGAAGTGCTTTTCAAAGAATCGATTCTAAGAGCTCCGAACTAGATTTAGGCTTCATATGCCACATGTCGAAGACCTGTACGAGAAGACCGAGCCTTTAAATACTTATATTTAAGACGTCAATTGTCGATTTTGGATCCCTGGTCGAGACCTAGCTATCGACGAAGCTATTTAGCGATATTAAGGCAGATTGAAGGAGAAAACAATAATTCCAAATAAACTTATATTAACGGGACTAAAGATTTAAGTAATTGCACAGCGAGGATTCTTCCTTCAATAGGTATTCCATAGGCCAGGGAGGGGTAATGGCTTAATTGGGGTATCGAAGCCAAAGGACTTAAACAAAACTTAGTCTGTGGTTCCTCACTTATTGAACCTCTTACTAAAACGACGATATCACGTTTACCTCGATAACTTATTTACAAACGTTAAGCTTTTTGAGTACCTTCGCCGCCTTGGTTTTAGTGCTACTAGTATAGCATGTACTTCTTCTGGAATCCTTTAAGATCTTATTGATTTAAAAAAGGGAGATTACGGGGCTAACGCTATGCCTTAAGGGACGGTATTTGCCTTTCCAACGGAATCGAATATGGTCAATTAGACAGGTTTTAAAGACAGTGCTTTCGCTCTTGCTATGTCGATAGTTTAAGACGGAATTAAGAAGGTTTTACGACTACGCTAAAGGCCGAAGGAATCAGCATTTAATGCTCGCACCTCACGTATTCCCTTTGGGAATTAAGCTACGAAGAAGCTTTGGATTCTATAGTTATACGACGCGTATAATCAGAATATAAGTGCTATTAATTTAAGAGATTAGTTATATGCGTACATGAATAGAGAGCGTCGTCTTCGCCGGGGCCTAATTTAAGGACTTATTTAATTCCTTTTAATTATGGTACTTTCCAACTATTATTTAATTCTCTGTCACTTCGATTACGAAGAAGAACGCTCTATTAACCTTCGATCTCAAGACGATTTCCGAATCCAGCTTGTTGAGTCATTAATAGCTATAGGGAAAGATATAAAAGGACCTCGCAAAAGGGCACATTTATGTATCTCTGGAGACGGAATTGAAGTACCTGCTCATCGTCACGAGCTTATTAAGATGCTTATAAGAGCCGATTGCCACTCTTATAAAGGAGCAAGGATTTGGGACCTTATACCCCGAAAACGAGTTGCTATAGAGGAAATTACACTTAATTCTGGCCGTACTAGTCGTCGGAGTGCGACTACTTTTGGTTGTAAACAGTGTGAAGTGCACTTTTGTAATAATAAAGAGTGCTTTCCTAAATACCATTATAAATAAAAAACAAATATCTTTTAAAAAGTGTGATTTTGTATAGGGAAACAAGGGGGTTGAGAAGCCTGAAGTTTCGTGAGGCTCGCTTAATTTAGTGAGTCGCTATAGCGTATTTTAGGCTGTGCGGGGAATGGCAGTTAAGGGGATAGCTAGCAATTGTTAAATATGTAGACTTCAAGTCGAGACTTCACGCTCCCGCATCGCGACTTTTCTGTAAGTCTTTGATCCCCAAGGCGCTGTCGACACCCGGAATGCGTGAAGGAGTAGCAACAAGGGTTGCCATGTCGTCAAGACTGCAAGTCAAGGAGGTTTTGATCTGGTGTCCAGCTTGAGCATTGCGTTATTGTAATACCAGACGCAGTGTAGTCAAATTCCATAAAGGAGAAGCGGATGGGCGACGGAGGACAGAAGGATGGTTAGAGGATGGTAGAGGCTTTGATATGGAGGCCTGAGCAGATAAGGTACGCCTGGCCCCCACATGGAGCTCTCTGCGGAAGGCACCCGTTAGGTCGTGCCTGACTCTGGTTTGCTGGATCCAAATTTGGCTCGTATTTGGAGCTTACTTTGTTAGCACTGCGGCCTTGGTTTAAAGCACTTCAGCAACTCTCCTTTCCTTCCATGTCTATTTTTTCTCGGAGCGCTTCAAATTAATGCTTTCATTTATCGGTTGATATTTAAGCAAGACAATATCAGTCTGTGAGGTATCAACGAGAAGACTATTCACGGTAAAATGGAGGACTTCGGTGTGGGTTCGAAGCGGTCATCGTTGTCAGGAGTGGAATCTAGTATAAGGAGGGTCGGGGGTTCTACGGAAGGTTTGCAGGCTTGGCACAGATCACGTGTTAATATCTTTATTTATTTACTTCGGAGGGGAGTAGAGAGGATTTAGAAGGCTAGAGATCAGTCTGAATTACAATTGATATACCTTGAACGTTTCGAATAGTAATTCCCTATCATTTGAACCTTACAATCGTGGACTACTTGCGCTTGCTGATATATTCCCAAGGGTAAGCTTTGTAAATGATGTTTGATTTGGTTGACCTTGCAATATATTAGTGACATCGTGAAATTGCCAAAGGTTGACTTACTAATACGTTCCGTTCTTGGGTCGAGGACGGTGATGATAATGGTGTAGGTTCGTCTTGGGGCGTGCCTTTGAGGGGTACTTCCGCTAAGAAAAGCTATCGGTGTCTTATCAAGTGATTGGTCATGGGAAATCAGAACATCGTCAGTAAGCATTTCCTCATGCAAGTACACTGCGTTGGCCGTAGCTAGACCTTTTCTCCTTTAAGCGCGAGTTTAAAGATCACTGGCACGTTTCTTATGCATCCCTCACTGGCAGCGAAATCCTGTGCTCTTGGCACTCCAACCAAGCACATGTGAGTCCCGAGCTGTACTCTCTTGGACGTAGTGGTGGTTGCTTGTGTCGGCGCCCAGCTGGGTTTACACTATGGTAGACAACGGAAGAAGGTTTACGACAAGGTGGGTATGCTGAGTATCAGTATAAAGATGTGGCCATGCTGCGAGTTTCTCCCTTTTCCCAGCCGCACCAGAACCCAACTTTCGGCTATGCATAATGGCCCCCACGTGTACGATCTTAGAGTATCTCTCACGCCCCAAGCCAAGGCTCCGGAGTAGGTCCAGCGGACCTGGTACGCTTACCGTGATCGATAGATGGATTCCGATTGAGGGCGTTCGGCCTTGGGTCGACTTCACGTATGACATCACAGATATAAGGAAATAAAGTATTTAAGTCAATAGAGCTCCTTCAAAGTAAGAGAACTTAGTCAGATTATCTCTTCTTGAGCACGTTGTGGAATTGTGTTGGTGACGTCGCAAAGAGGTCTCGTCTGCAAAAGTCGCTAAAAGTCGTAGCGCCACCAAATCGGATAGCTTGACTTGACTGGTGTATCCAGAGGCAGAGGGGCTAGTTACTTGGTCGTACAATCAATGTTGATATAGTACTAGAAAATTAAATCTGCAATTCTGCTTCGCCTGAAATTTCAATACTAGAAACATCTTCTTACAGTGTACAACGTTCTCCCAGAATTTATCGAGACCAAATGGCGATCACGATCTAGCAAATTCCTTGCATCACCCTCAATAACCTTGTTCCGCAAATTCCACCTCCGACGAATTCGGAGAATGAGCCTTATGTTGACCGCCCCTCCCATTCGCCCCGGGGTGTGTACGACTTCCGGCTGCTTTAGCCCTTGATATAGTATCTTCACTCTCACTTCCTATCCCGCCGCGCTCCTCATTCTTCACAAACACCTCTGTCGTCATCACAACGCAATTGTTATCCTCTTTGCCCGAGAACGGCGAGGTATGCTGCCCACTCGCAGTGCAAGAATAATTTCTCGCTTCCTCATTTCCCTGGCCCCGAGTAGCTTGATTCCGATTGTTCAACGTTCCCAACGTAATATCCCCCTCCCAGAAAGCGAATACGGATTTTCATGCGAAGTATCGGCAGGACCTGCAATGGACATTAAATCATTGAGAATAGCGAATTCGAGTCGCAACTTGATACTGTAGAGAGCACCTTTGAAAGTGATTTGGATTTCGTAGAGGTTCGCGTATTGGGTACAGAGAAGCGTGATGTCCATCAATATGACGAGAATGTTGACGTAGATTAAGTGCAGCATGACTGTGCGGGTGCGTTTCTTTTGGAAGGATTCGCCAGGTTTGAGGATTTGGCGCGTGTAGTAGACGTAGAGGCCCGAGATTATGGATTCTTGGATACAGAAGGCTGTGACTTGGATCTTTTCCATGAGGGAGTAGGGGTAGGAGAAAATGTCCGCTGCCGGTGAATTCGCCTATAGATTGTTAGTACTTGAGATTCGGAGATATGGGGATCTAGATTACACTTACCCCAAAAGTCATAACCGTTGTGGGAAAATGGAAGAGGAACACGTCGATGATAATCATATATAGAACCCATCTAACCTTCCTTTTGTCCCGAACTACAAGATGGAGCCGCGAATACAACACAAGAGATTGACCAGTAACCATGGCATACCAGCCAATAGTGATAAGAGCGCAAGAAACATAATTATTTTTCCACACTTGGAAGAACTTCATCAGAAATGCCAGAGCGAAGACAAAGATTCCCCAGGAGGATGCCAGTAAACTGTAGAAGTAGAGCCCATGGCGGCGTTTGAAAGTTATCCAGATCACGACGTTAAGATCGATGACATTGTACCATGCTATCGCTGTGAAAGCGCTGAGGGTCATCGCAACTGGTAGTGTCGTGTTCTCCAACCCGCCCGTGATGCCATTGTTGTTTTGTGACATCGTGGAGTTGCTGAACGAAAGAGCGAAGTAACAATTGACAATTTAGTTAGCAAACCTAGGAAGGTACGAAAGTAACATGGAGGAGTAATCGATTGACAATAGAGAGAGGGTGTCGTCGCCTCAACCTACAGATATTTATCATGGCCGCTCTGGGGAGTCTCTATTGCAAGTGCTTGAAGGCATTGACTATCGAATTGGTATACTTCAGTCGATGAACGCCAGAGGTCAAACGGTTGTGAAGCTTGGGAATTATTGGACGCCCTGTTCCATCCCAGCCAATAGAACGCAATCCCATATAGAACAACTTTCGTTTTAAGGTTTTTACCTGCAGCAACAACTGCTCGGTTCCATTTGACGGCAGACATATGATTGGGGATCCCATTCAAGATAAGGGGGAGGTCCGAGCAGAGGATTATTCGATGGATCACAGCTCCATCCTTAACTGCCCTAGGCGCTACGAGTTTGAAGCTTTCTCGCAGGGCATCTGCTGGGTGCAGGAAGTAACAAAATTCAAGGCTAGTAAAGGGAGACAAATTGCCTGGAGAGGAGAGTAATGCCCATTTTCTTAGAAGTTGAATGGGGAGTTGCAAGGAGCCAGCCAAGTTTGTGAGGTGTTTGGCACCTGTCAGCACGGCACGGCACGGCTCAGCAGGCACACGGCATATACCGAAACCAGGCCAATAGAAGGAGCCCTTACAGCAAATAACTGATCCTCCTATTGACGTCATGAGGTCCAGATGTACGGAGTATGTCGCATGTCGCATGGTTCGACAAGGGGTCAGCCACAAGGTTTAGTTGTGTCGTCTTGAATTTTGGAAAAGGATATGCAATTCAACCCTGTAAATGCGGGGTTTCTCCAGGCCGCTATCAAGAGTCGTGTCCTGACCAGGGGATACAGGAATGCGTGGACACCCTCTCGACCTTGCTATCACAATTACATACCTGAACATAATCCAAGCGACTACTGATTTTCATTTTGGATAAAACGAAGAGTTGTGACCATAATGGTATATGTTTGAAGCAATTGGGGTGAATATTATAAAGTTGAAAGTGATTGAATTTGTAAGGTGGTTCACGAATTTTTGGAGGTATGCTCTCCCTGGTCCTCGAATAATGCAATGTCACTACTCGAAAGGCTAAGCCGTGGTCGGTGCTTAAGGGCGGGGTCTAACGTCCCACCCCACCATTCCGCCCACCCTCTTACACCAAAAACAGCGATTTTGAGGTATTAATATCTTTATAACTAATTAATAAAACTTTATAATTTTTTTTATATCAGTACTTATTAACGCTTTTTAAGTGACTTTATAAAGACAAATGTAATTTGGATCATAGATTATTACGTAATATTAAATTTAAGTTTTTGCATACAAAAAACAAAAATCACTTACTGATAACTTCCTTAACAATTGATGTAAATTTATAAAACTTAAAATACGTAAAGATTATCTATAAATCTTAAAGTTATAAGAATTTTAAAGCAATTGTATTAGTAGTTGTTGTGACGGCGCGAATAGAAACCTATTGCATTGCTACTGTAAGGTTCAAATGATAGGGAATTACTATTCGAAACGTTCAGGGTATGCCAACTGTAATTCAAACCGATCTCTAGCCTTCTAAATCCTCTCTAGTTCCTTCCGAAGTAAATAAATAGAGATTCTAACACGTGATCTGTGCCAAGCCTGCAAACCTTCCGTAGAACCCCCGACCCTCCTTATACTAGATTCCACTCCTGACAGCTACTAACAAAAGACTAAAGACGCAGAAGGAAGAGGATCGTAAGGATCCCCGAGTATAAATACATGTGGAGGGGGCGCTAGTGCGGAGAGCCGCGCTAGGCTAAGTGAAGCCAGCCGGCTAGCGTGAGGCTCTGCGACGTGCTGCGACAAAACCAGTCCCGATGCGGCTTAGCATCTGCAGCCTCGGTTGCCTAACTCAGGTGACCACCATATGACTAACACGTGATCTAGTGGATCGTCACACGAAGCTCGGCGATAATCCTCCACAAAGAAATATAAGAAGCGTTCCAGCCCAAGCTCGAATTGAGCCTGTCGACTAGATATTATTTGCCCGGAGAGCAAAATTTTTAAGCTATCCCTTCGTCCGCTGAGACATTACCCACGCTAGTAGGGGTAAGCGAGGGAGGGGGCGGAGGAGTGCGCATGTATTATTTTATGTACCTTTACGTATAAATTACTTAGTAAGGTACATAGTGGTGATGAAAATGCTCTTAACACTCCCCCTCTTAATACAAAGTTACTATATAAAATGTGCATCTTCCGTACGACCTTTTGGGAGGCTTTTCTATTAAATTTCCAAGGAGTTTTTGACGCTTTTTTACATATACGCATTATATATAAATACTACGTAAAGATAGCTTTGCCCAAAAGTGTATATGCTATAAGTCAGAATTAAAGAGCCTCTTTCCTCTTAAATCTCTATATAATTGAGTCAATTGTACTTTCTTAGAATACGTTAATAACGTCTTATATAGCTTGGTTCTAAATTGTACGTGACTTAATGGCCGCCGTACGTTAGTATGAAAAAGAGATAACTTATATGCGTTGATATAAGCCATATTTACTAACTGTCGTACAGAAATGGAGCAGGCTTTTAGTAGTTCAAGAGCTCTACGATCAACGTGAGTGCAGGGGTTCAAAAGATTTATTCAAGTGAGCGTTACCCTCCGTAAGAGAGGACTGTGAGCCGAGTATATATACACGTGAGTGCTTACGAGAGCATACACATGACCAGTAGACTGCGCTAGGGCGCGACATTAATTAATAAAAAAGAGGCCATTAGTTTCGTCGTGTAGCCCGATGAGTCTCGTACGACTCTTTAGATTGACTTGCTAAATCAACTCCCCCTATATAATGGTTATAGTCATTAATAAAGCGCGGAATATGCAGCTCTTTTGTATGGTTATCCCTAAAGATATGTCTGACGATACGACTATTTATTAATGTCTTTGCAGGGCGCTTCCGTACTTTGGCTCTGAAATCGTTTACTTAATGTACCGTATGTATGTTACTTAGAGCTAAAATAATATTATTATCTTGCTAAGCTAAATACAGCGTATTATTTACTACTTTAGCAACTAAGGTATTCTATGCTAAAGCGTTTACATATCAGGTCTTTAAGGTCTTTAGGTTCGTAGGTAGTTATGAGTGCGGGCGAGTTATACTAACAGCACCATAACCACACATTCGGAGCTTTTCAAAAAGAGGAATAGAGGTAAAGTAGTTGTCGAGGTAAATAGCGAGTCGTTTTCGTGGTAAAGAGAATGCAAGAGACCGTACGAGAGAACCAGTAGTTGTAAGCTATGGATGCCTCAAAAGAGCCTGTAATCCCTTCGCTCGAGAGCTCCAAATCCAGTTGTAAGTGTAGGCTATGGTCTGCGATTCCGAATATCTTATACCCTTACTTAATTAGTTTATTCGGCATTTTATAAGTGTATAAAGATTTAATAAAAATTATTAATTGTAAAGTAATTAAAGAAAAAGGGGTAACTTACCTACTAAAGAATCGTACCATAAGCTCGTTAATACTAACTTTTGACGAAGGGGAATAGTACTTCTGACAAGAAGCTTGTAATTCTGAAGCAAGAGGCTCTACCTTATGCTACCATATCGAATTTGTAGTGTGGTGGGGTTGACCTCAGAAGTCCAGTTGTCACGTGATTGAGCTGCCTCTTGCTGTATTTAAGATAGCCTCTAGGGCAACATCCTTCAAGGAAAACAACGATTTTTACCACTACAACTTTTCCTTCTTATTCAAACTATACCTCTCCCCTCCCTTGACAAATTGTACTCCTTAGATATGTGATATCTCTAGTATTCGTCAAATGGGTAATTCCTACGTTTACCCTCCGGCACTTGCTTTGCTACCCTCTTGTTGTGTGCTTGGTGTTTTCCCCTCCACAGTAGTGCTCAGCGTTACGACCACTGTCAAGTTTATCAGTTCCTCTAGGTACACTTTCTTCACTGGCTCGAGGCGCTTTCATGGATAGGAAAAATGTCAGAAGGAATTCACGTAATTTTGTCATTAGAATCTTATATCTCGGTAAGCTACTTTTTAAAGATATAACAGAACCTAGCTAAATTATCTCTAGTCTAATACTTGCCCAATTTTACACGCATTGATTCATAATGCAAGGCGATTTATCTTACGTAACCGATCAGTAATTGAATAGGCACCTCTTTAACTATATTGTTCGGCTTTAGGTTTTGCTCCGAAGAATAGTACTATTCGTAAAGAATTTGAAAGCTGTATCCCACGTTAGATTCCATTGAAACCGGTAGTACAAGCACACTGGAACGCGGAAATGCAGATCCTCGAAGGCCACTCGAGCTAGGTTAATACAGTAGCGTTCTCCTCTGACGGGCGGTTCGTCGCGTCTGTGCCCGACGACAAGACGATATGGCTCTAGAATATAGTAACTGGGGTGTTGCAGCAAACGCTCGAAGGCCACTCGGACTTGGTCGCGGCAGTAGTATTCTCCCCTAACGGACAGCTTCTTGCGTCTGGGTCCCGGGATAAGACCGTACGGCTCTGGGAGATAGCGACTAGGGCGCTAGAGCAAACCCTCGAAAGCCACTCGAAATCTGTTATGGTAGTAGCATTCTCCCTTAATAGGCAGCTTGTCGCGTCTGAGTCCTTTAGTAACACCGTACGGCTCTGGGACGCAGCGACTGGAGAGCTACAGCAGACGCTGAAAGGCCACTCCGGATTCGTTGATACAGTAGCGTTCTCTTTTGATAGGCGGCTCGTCGTGTCTGGGTCCTAGGATAATACTGTACTGCTTTGGGACGTAACGACCGGGGCGCTGCAATAGATATTCGAAGGCCACTTAAGTTGTGTTATGCAGTAGCATTCTCCCCTAACGGGCAGCTTGTCGCATCTAGGTCTAACAACAAGACTATACGGCTCTGGGACGCAGCGACTGGGGTACTCCAGCAGACGCTTGAGGGGCACTCGAGCTGCGTTTATGCAGTAGCATTTTCCCCTAACGGGCAGCTTATTGCGTCTAGGTCTTATGACAAATAGGAATGGTTGCCTCATCGCTCGAACAAAACTTAAAACTAAATAACAGTAAGAAATTACTCAAAGTGGGGGAGATATTCTTTCGCCGAATACAATCCATCGATATCCAAATCCACGGTGATGAAGATTCATACCGTATTTTCAAAATGGAGGAGGCTATATCAAATGCAGAGAACCTGGAAGAGTTATCTTTAATTAATGATACAGAGAAAGTCTTGAAAGGACAGGTGACTTTGCGACTTCTCAGAAATGTTAATTCAAAAGCATTTAGAAGTCTAACAATTACTGAAATCGAGATCCCATCTTGGCAGAGGAACGAAATTCTCCTTCCTTTCAGTGATTCTCTACAGGAGCTAAATATCAAGAGAATGACTCTCTGTCGGTCGAATTTTTCTGCTCTCGTAAACTACTTGGTACGTTTTCCCGCAAAATCAGTTTTTTGGAGGATATTTGGGAAACTTGTCTTGCGGATAAGTATAAAATACACAATCCTATGGAAATATACAATAGAAAAATAATAAGCAATCTTGATGAGGAGTGAGTGGGGTTAAGGAGGTGGAAGTTTGAAATCGGACTAAATAAAATTATGTTAACTCTATATAGCATCCATCCTTGCGTGCTGAAAAGCCCTGTGTGCCGAAAAGACTTCATAGTCTGGGGGTTTTAAATCTCCGCCACGTAAATATATAAGTCATAGTCAACGTATGTCCCTGCGTGCCGAGAAGCATACCGTGCCGATAAAAATGATACGTAACTTAGTGTTACGAACGCCCCGCGTCCCGTGACGCTTGACCCCGGGACAGCGTAGTACTCAGGACCATAGGCTCAGGGTAGGGGTTCCAGGAGAAGTATACTAGGAGAGTATCGCTCCTGAAAGCATCCCTCTAGGAGACCCTGATACTTAGGATTTCATAAGTCACATGTTACATAACAGTTATTATCGGTAAACAACCAGAGGGCAGATGGGGCCCTGGATTACGCGACCTCATCACGTGATGGTGGACCGACGATACCGCTGAGTTCTGGCGGTCCTGGAAGCACGAGAGGTTCTATAAAAGACTGGCACGTCTGCCATTAGATAGGAGCTTAGTGCTCAACTGAAAATAGTATCCCAACCATACTAGTCATTGTCTATTCCCCCGTGCGTGATACACCTACTTCTCGATCATTGAGATCAACACAAACCCCCGTATCTACACCGAGTAAATACACGGACCGTGACACTTAGTAGTTCTTGTTACTGTCAGGAGCAGAATAGAGGGTAGGCTTACGGCTTAATCGGGCCTAGTGCGGAGGCTTGGCGGAGGCTGGGGACTCATGTACTTAGAGGGAAATCACTCCTAGTCCCCTCTTACTTCCTTAGAGATCAGTTTTGAATTACAACTGTCGTGGCACTCTACCTTATGGACCTTACAGTTACGAATTCATAGTCCCGGGGCCGTTAGGTAGTGACTTATTGTTTAAAAAGTACCCTGTGTACAGTCTATTTTAACCTCATATATCTATCGATCGTATCTCTGTAACGACGCAACACGTAGTAAGCGGTGCTCGTATATGGGAGTACGAGGGAGAGGCAAACAATAGTATTATAGGTCTAGTACGGAGGAAACAAAGAAGATACAAAATTCAAGGAGTCTGAGGGAAGACCTCCTTAAATATGCGAACCACCTCCGAAACCCCACCGAATGTGGTCCTTAGTGAAACCTAGCCCAAAACCCTAAATCTCCTTGGCGCTGTAACATGTGAGTCGATCGTCACAATCTCCTTCTGCCCCCCTGTCGGATTAGTTATGTGCAAAAAGATTTACTTTAACAAGACGTGCTGGTGTGTGAGGGGTGCTAGGAAGGGGACGAGGTGGCTTGCAGGTCATACCAGTACGACATAGGATCAATGACTTCACGTTCCTTCTTACCATCTATTTCCCAAATATCTTCAAGATCAAGGTCCTCTAAAAAATACTTGCGGGAAACGTAACAGACGAAGCTCTCAAATGACTTCTGTTCGAAAGTCATCTGTCGTAGTTTTTATGTTCTTTAAAGAAGCTTTAAAGGGATGTAGGATCTCCTGTAGTTTGTCTTTAGCAGTATCAACTCCGGCGAGGGAACTACTTTCCAACGTTTTAGAACTTATAGCCTTCGTAACCTTCCGAATAACGTCCATCCCTGCGTCCCGGAAAACCCTACGTGCCGGAAAAAATAATAGGTACTTTGACTTCAAGCACACTAAGATCTATACACATCTTGGAATATTCTATATTTTCGTAAAAAGCATATTCCGTGATCACTCCCGGACACACTGAGACCCTCCTACTGAAAATAACATTTACGTCGTCGCTCTCACGCCTGGTTTGCAAAGAGTCTCCTTTTATAGCGTAATAGACTTCGTCTGCCACAGCTATACCACCGAGCTTGTACTGTCCCTAAAACTTATAAAAATGTCTTGACCGAGCTCTTAGGGCTCCCTACTATACGAGAGATCGTTAACACCCTTATGGCGACTATGGCGCGCAAATTTATATAAGATCGCCACTTAGGTCGGTACCTCGGATCGAAGCGAGTGACGATCTTGGTGGGGAGAAGCACCGCACGTGCCACAATTAGGTAATCCTTAAATGGATCTACTGGTCCCTAGAACTAGCAAATTAGCTAACGCCTTTTGGTTAGAGTCCTATAGGTCCTAGAGTTCAGGTGAAGTATAGAGTTGTTCTAGAATTTTCTATAAGCAGCTACGTGGTCTAAGAGAAATTGCCTAATTTTGTACTACGTGATAAGAAAATACTAGAAACCAAGAGGTAATGTTTACCTACTACAAAGTAACGAGCTCCCCTAGGACCTTCCATAGAACACAGAGAAAAGAAAAAAGAGATATATAATAGAACTATAGTCAATTCTACTATATAAGTTTTGGCCCTTGTCTAAACCGAATGAACGAAATTCTCCCTGAGGATTGTGCCCAAGAAATATTTTCTTTCCAAACAGCTATACGAGTAGCTCGATAATCAGAAGGCAGCCAGAGAATGTTTATAGCGCCCTCTGCGATCCAAGAATTTGATATATTCCAAGACGGTAGCAGCTTGCCGTCAGGCGAGAAGGCGACTGAAGAGACATAGGACGAATGGCCCTCGAGCGTCTGCAGAGCTGCTCCTGTTATAGCATCCCAGAGCCGGACTGTCTTATTACCAGACCCAGAGACGACCTGCTTGCCGTCAGGCGAGAAGGCCACTGAATAGATATAGAACGAATGGCCCTCGAGCGTCTGCAGAGCTGCTCCTGTCACAGCATCCCAGAGCCGGACTGTGTTATCGCCAGACCCAGAGACTACCTGCTTGCCGTTAGGCGAAAAGGCCACTGAAAAGACATAGGCCGAATGGCCTTCGAGCGTCTGTAGAGCTGCTCCTGTCACAGCATCCCAGAGCCGGACTGTGTTATCGCCAGACCCAGAGACTACCTGCTTGCCGTCAGGCGAGAAGGCCACTGAAGAGACCGAGGACGAATGGCCCTTAAGCGTCTGTAGAGCTGCTCCTGTCATAGCATCCCAGAGCCGGACTGTCTTATCGTCAGACCCAGAGACTACCTGCTTGCCGTTAGGCGAGAAGGCCACTGAATAGACATAGGACGAATGGCCTTCGAGCGTCTGCAGAGCTGCTCCTGTCACAGCATCCCAGAGCCGGACTGTCTTATTACTAGACCCAGAGACGACCTGCTTGCCGTTAGGCGAGAAGGCCATTGAATAAACATAAGTCGAATGGCCCTCGAGCGCCTGCAGAGCTGCTCCTGTCACAGCATCCCAGAGCCGGACTGTGTTATCGTCAGACCCAGAGACTACTTGCTTGCCGTCAAGCGAGAAGGCCACTGAAGAGACCGAGGACGAATGGCCCTCGAGCGCCTGCAGAGCTGCTCCTGTCACAATATCCCAGAGCCGGACTGTCTTATCGCCAGACCCAGAGACTACTTGCTTGCCGTCAGGCGAGAAGGCGACTGAAGAGACCGAGGACGAATGGCCCTCGAGCGTCTGCAGAGCTGCTCCTGTCACAACATCCCAGAGCCGGACTGTCTTATCGCCAGACCCAGAGACTACCTGCTTGCCGTTAGGCGAGAAGGCTACTGAATAAATATAATAAGAGTGGCTCTCGAGCGTCTGCAGAGCTGCTCCTGTCACAGCATCCCAGAGCCGGACTATGTTATCGTCAGACCCAGAGACTACCTGCTTGCCGTCAGGCGAGAAGGCGACTGAAGAGACCGAGGACGAATGGCCCTTAAGCGTCTGCAGAGCTGCTCCTGTCACAGCATCCCAGAGCCGGACTGTGTTATCGCCAGACCCAGAGACTACCTGCTTGCCGTCAGGCGAGAAGGCCACTGAAGAGACCGAGGACGAATGGCCCTTAAGCGTCTGTAGAGCTGCTCCTGTCATAGCATCCCAGAGCCGGACTGTCTTATCGTCAGACCCAGAGACTACCTGCTTGCCGTTAGGCGAGAAGGCCACTGAATAGATATAGGACGAATGGCCTTCGAGCGTCTGCAGAGCTGCTCCTGTTATAGCATCCCAGAGCCGGACTGTCTTATCGCCAGACCCAGAGACTACCTGCTTGCCGTCAGGCGAGAAGGCGACTGAAGAGACCGAGGACGAATGGCCCTCGAGCGTCTGCAGTGCCTCGCTCCAGTGTGCTTGCACTTTTGGTCTCAGTTGAATCCAATCTGGAATATATCCCTCGAAGTTCCTTCGAATAATACTATTTCCTGGGGTAAAGACGAGAGCAGAGCAATATAGTTGCAGGGGTGCCTGTTCAATCGCTAGTCGATTATATAACACAAATCGCTTTGTATCATAGATAAATGCATGCAAATCGGGGCTTATATTAGCCTAAGGACAAGTTAGAAATTTCTAAATAATAAGCAAAGCGCTTACTGAAATTTGAGCCTCCAAGGACAATATTGCTTGAATTCCTTCCGAAATCTTGCCCATCCACCCAAGTGCCTCAAGCCAGTGCAGTAAATGAGGCTGTAAAAACCGGTAAGCTTCATTGCTATTGTAGGTCTGGGAACCACTGTTTTGCAGATGCTGGACCCAGTAGAGGCATGCGTATTGAACCTCTGGGGAAATACACTTGTCCACCCGGCTTCTTTCGACATCTGCTACAAGCACACCAGGACCTTTCAAACCACAGAGGTCTTGCTTCAAAGTTTTAAACATGAGACGGATACAGTGGTCAGCCATTCTTTGGTGAGCCTGCGTCTCGTCTACCCAGAAAGGGTTTGTTTCGCATTTTTCATCGTCAACCAGAAAATCCCGGAATGACAGATGAAAAAGCCGCACTGGGTGATCATGACAAGAGGGGATGCTTAGAACCGAATGGAGAAGATCTGTACTACTCTCGACTGTGCCTTCGTCGATCCCAAGTAGTCGATCCAAGGAATTTGCGGAAAGAGGGCTGATCAGAATGATGATCGAGCCGATGACTTGCTGGAAAATTTCCAAGACGCTTCGTTTTTCTAATGTAGTAAGTCCGAATAACAGCTGATTCAGGACTGGGAGATATGTCGCATCAAGCTTAGATGCTTGGCTTGGGGTGTGATACTTCAAAACCTTAGCAAGTTGCTCGTTAGGTCGTCCGCATCTTCGGTCACGAATAAACCGACAGACAGTTGCAGCAAAAATGAACAAGGGCGACGCCATTTCAACTAGAACTTGGACGTTCCGCTGTCCAGGCCAGTCGGCAGGTAGTTGTCGGTTCGTTAGCACTGATTTGTTGTAATCATGTCGGATCGTCGCTAGGTCGTGTTCCAAGAAGGTAGAGATGTCTTCTTTGATAATTGATTCGGCAATTTGATGGAGAGCTAGCCCTTCATATGCACCGCTTATGTCTGCGAAACCGAGGCGGATAGGCAGTTCTGGCCTGCTGGTAAGAAAAAACTTGACTTGTACTGAGGCAATACGTTGTACTTGTGGCAGTAGGCGGATAATGATCCCGATATCCTCTTCCTGATCGCATTCATCAAGGGCATCGATGACAATTATAGCCCTAGAAGATTTTTGCGGATCTTTGGACATCTTGCGCAATGGTTGTAAGATGAGAGTTTCGAATTGGAGCTTCAAAGCTTTGCGCGAGATACCTGGGTCGTCCTCGATCTCTTTTTGGACGTGTCGTGCCAAAGAGGGTAGTTTTTGGACGAGCTGGATAACAATCGTTTCAATAAACATTCCTGCGTCGCCACGGTCACCTTCGCCCCTTTTGAAAAAGAAACTGGCGCCGAGATCACCCTTATCGTCAAGTTTCTGGGCTATAGTGCGCGAGATCGTGGACTTGCCAGTGCCAGCCATACCGTTTAGCCAGAATACGCATTCACTGCGAAGATCGCCGGCCCAAGTTTCTATGTGCCGAAGTAGTTCCACTCGAGTACCTTGGTAACATCTGGCGTTATGTTCTTCATCGTGGGAGTCGAATGTTGCATTACCGGCGAATCGTAGTCTGCTAAGAACGAGTTTCTGTTCTGTATTACTAGTCAGCAGTTACTTCGAGTTTTTGAGAAGTTACTGAACAGAAAGGTTTACGCTTACCCTTTAGAGGTTTGTCGATGGCCTCCTGGAGCCGCTGAAACGCCTTGACTTCTCCTTCGCCATAGAGAAGTGGCATCTGGACATCAAAAATGCCAAAAAGCGAATATGCCTTGTCTTCCCTACGTGTGGTTTGTCGATTTTTTACCCATGAGAATCGTTCATCGACGTCGAATTGGGAGAGAGCGTTTTCTCGAAGCGCCGTGGCAGGGATTCCTGTAATCTCGTGGATTTGTTGTTCTAGAGTTCTCTTATTACCTAGACTCTTGCCTTCCCGGGAATAGAATTCAACTGAGCTTGGAGCAAGGAGTTCTTGTAAGGTCCAGCCTCGTGTAAACCATTTGCTTGCTCGAAAAGCAGATTCCCAAGTACACTCGGCAGATCCATCGCTTGCTTTCCGCTTCCGTATCGAAACATCGGATAGATAGACGTAGCATCTGGTCGCTTTCTGATACCAGCGAAACATCGAGTTGATAGCTTCTGAGAGCTCGGTGCTGCTCGATTTGTCGATGCAGCATGTGTCCACCCAGAAGTATTCCAAGCCATCACGCCTAGCCTGTTCTCCGCAGAACTGTATCTTGCCATAGCCGCCAGCTTTACTCTTGCTCGTACCATCTGTCAGGTCCTTGAAGGTAACCTCGTCCGTTCCCCATCTATGTGAGAGTATAGCATAGTTGGGTATGGCGCTTTCAAAGAACTCGGTCAGGCTGAGGTTGCCATTGCTGTCAGACTGTAGCAGACGCATTGTTCGTAAGGTTCGAGGGTCGCAGTAGGGCAGGGTTTCGGTTAGTTGTTAAGCCGTCGAATCAATAGAGATGCGGAGTGAAATTGGAGAAAACGTCGTGTTGAGGCTGGCGGACTCAGCTGAGGGGCAGCCGCGCAGTCGCCTAGGCTGGCATTCTGGAAGCCATAGGATATCATATTCGAAGTCAATATCGATTGGGCTTAATTTTTTTCGCCCCTGCAAAGAAAGCTGAAGGAATAGAGAGTGGATGATATAAACAGAAATCTAGGATTCTGAATTTACCTTCAATCTTTGTAGTTTCGATTTTGTAGCCTTGAATCTCAGGCAACAAGTTACTATGCGGGTCCACCACCAAGATCGTCGACGAGTCGCTCCGATCCGAGGTACCGAATCGCGCGACTATCGTGCATAGACTTCCACGCCACAGCAGCCGCAAGGCCGACAACGACTTCCTATATGGTTAGGGGGCCTAAGAGCTCCAATGAGATCCTTTTATAGGTATTAAAAGTACTAAGAGCCAAATTATAAAGCGATCATAAGAGAAAATTCGTTTCGCTACAGAATGAGACCCTTTGTAAATCAACCGTAGCGGCGACGATATGATAATGGTTTTCCTGTAAAAGAGGTTGAAGGTGTCTGAAATAGCCATAGAATATAACTTCCAAAACATTATAGAGAATTATTATATTTTACGTAGGCTTTATAATGCCTAAAGTCAAAGTACCTGCTAGATTTTCCGACACGGAGGGTTTTCCGGCACGCAGGGATGCACGTTACTCGTACAGATCGAGGCGGAAAAATTTCGTGACCGGTGAAGAGCCGGTTGCACCGCGCACCAAAACAAGATGTATTCAATAACAAATAATTTATAATATACATTTAGTACTCAGTAACATCTCCCTCGCGCTTAATACACTAATTTACTCGATCTTCCATAGTAATAATCAAATTATTTATCTTTTGAATCGTTAATTTGTCCTACTCTTCCTCAATAAATTGCCTCAACTCTTGCTTATTCTTTGCTTTCCTTCTCTTAACTCGTTGCTTAATTATACGCTGAACTCCTTTAATAGGATTGAGATTAGGAGAGTTAGTTAGGTGGCGAGGCTTTAATTGTTGTCGCGCCCTAGCGCAGTCTACTGGTCATGTGTATGCTCTCGTAAGCACTCACGTGTATATATACTCGGGTCACAGTCCTCTCTTACAGAGGGTAACGCTCACTTCAATACATCTTTTGAACCCTTGCTCTCCACGTTGATCGTAGAGCTCTTGAACCACTAAAAGCCTGCTCCATTTTTGTACGTCAATTGTCGAATCCTATACTCGTTTTTGAAGTCGTTTGGCGCATTTAAGATAGATTTAGTACTATGAGCTCCCTTGTTATCTTCTTAGAAAATCCATTTAAAAACACCCTCCTTTCGTTGAATATTAAAGAACGGCTTAACAACTGGCTTTAAGAAGTGTTTTACGTAGCTGTCTCTATTAATATGTCGAGGAAGGAAAGCAAGCTTCAATTTATAGTTTTATCTAACTATCGCCGCAATCGTAGTAGAGACCTTCTTAACCTTAAACTTCTTGTGTCTTATTAAGTCGATTTCGATAGAGTTTCCCTGTCTCTTTATCTCGTCCTCGACGGCGCCAGGCCTTACACTTCTTCTATTAATTGACTACAAAGTACGAGGCGTCCGAATAGAATACCTTCTTATATTGTTGTCAGGAGTGGAATCTACTGTAGTATAAGGAGGGTCGGGGGTTCTACGGAAGGTTTGCAGGCTTGGCACAGATCACGTGTTAAGATCTTCATTTATTTACTTCGGATGAGAGTAGGGAGGATTTAGAAGGCTAGAGATCAGTCTGAATTACAGTTGACATACCCTGAACGTTTCAAATAGTAATTCCCTATCATTTAAACCTTACAATTGTAGAGTCTTCTAACCCTTCTCGTACTTCAAAGTCAGGCAAAAGCTCTCTCGAGCCTCCATATTCGCTAGGGTAAGGAACTTCGACTCTACTGCCCAAAAGTAGCCTAATCCTTCACGCTAAAAAGAGTTTAAAAAAGTCGCAGGACAGCAATCTAAGCCATAATACTTGTAAGGTTCAAATGATAGGGAATTACTATTCGAAACGTTCAGGGTATATCGACTGTAATTCAGACTGATCTCTAGCCTTCTAAATCCTCTCTACTCTCATCCGAAGTAAATAAATAAAGATATTAACACGTGATCTGTGCCAAGCCTGCAAACCTTCCGTAGAACCCCCGACCCTCCTTGTACTAGATTCCACTCCTGACATATAACGTAATACAAAATGAATATCCTTATAAAAAATATTGTTAATCTTTAGTTTTACCTTATTCTATTAACAAATCATAGAAATATTAATTATTAAAAGTAGTGAGCTTTGGTGCAAAAGGGGTGGCGGAATGGTGGGGTGGGACGTTAATCATACTCGATAGGAGGGCTGGCTGACAAGAAATTGAAATGCTTCAAAACTGTCAACAAAGAGTGACAGAGGATGCCAAGCTTACACAGTGACGCGATACCCATACTTATAGAATACTTCCTTGTATTGTGATTCATGTTCCCAGCATAGGAAAGAACTAAGTCCAAATATCCGAAGACGCAGTATGTATGTAGTGATTTAATATTACATATTAAAATTACCCTCTGTACCACAGTCCAATGCTAGAAATGCGGCATAAACGACCTTCAATATCCATCTACTGAGCCTTATATGCCAATGAGATGAGTGGGAGAGAATCTCCGAAGCCTTGCTCGACGTCTGGAAAGCTAGAGCTGGCGTTAGACATGCTTCTGCAAGTGTTGTCAAGAAACATACCTCAATAACTGATGCCCAACTCAACAATACCACCAACTCCCAACTATTTCCAAAATCCACTACCCTGATCCTTAGCCTTCCCCTCTTCTTCCACTTCATCAATCCCTTGCCGACATATTCCGCTCTACATGAATTAGCGCGGGTCGATGGTGTAACCAGTGAACACTCACAAAATCAAATCCTCCTTTCTATCTTCAACAAGCACCAAGTCCCCTTGGTCATCCAACACATTATTCCTCGTCCTTATCCAATGAAAGGTTTTCCTGACTCCATGTACTTCATGCTCAAATTCGTATTTCATGTGGGTCCAGAATCCGGCGTTCCCCATTCTCTCCCACACAACATCCTGCGGTCTCGAATCGAAATTCCCCACACCAATACTATTCCGGCCCGTCAACGGGAGATGTGCTGCCCCAAGACTCTTCCCAGATTTATCAATTCCCTCTCGCAGTATCGCACCTGGTGTATTCGGCAGAAATGACCTGTGTTCGACGTAGTACTGTTTGCCATCCCCCAGATGTACTGGGCAGATTCGCAGATTCGTCACAAAGGCATTGTATACAATATACTCGTTGAAGTTCTCCTTGTCAAGAATCCCAAGTCCAAACTTCGCAGCGATACTGTCGTAGTACGGAGTCCCCTGGTCTACCGTCTCGAACGGATTGCCTTTCTCTTGTGCTGGAGTGGGTGCTGGCGCAGCTTCGACTTCGGGATCTGTCTTGTCAAATCGATGATCCATACTCTGTCGCACCGGTCCTGGTATCTCTGTTTCCTGGGAGTTCAGCAGCGCAGACTCCATGGCCGCAATGCGATCCCTCAATTCTAACATGGTGCCGTTGAAGGGCGAAAGAAAACGGCGGCATGGTGAAGGTTTTATCGCCGTCGAGGGGTCCGATTACCTCATGTTGCGCGAAAGCCCTGCAAGCCAAGATAAGATCCAACCACCGGATTGGATCGAAGAGTAAGGGAGAGCATCGCGGGCTTCGTTCTAGTCCAACATTAGCAGAACACATTTGGAAAGTGATGTTCCACTGCTGACGATGTGGCTGTTCTGACCTTGTGACAGGCTACTGACAATGCAGACGTAGTTGAAGAGTCAGCTCTTGTCCTGACCGGTCTCGGAGAACGAGCAACATTTCACTGCTGAGTTAAACGACCGAGAGACTGCATGTAATCGTCCGAGAAATAGTTGAACCGAGGATGGGGGTTTGCCCGCGACCAAGACCTTGACATCGATCTAAGCATCCTTTAGTGTAATCTTGTCAGGAGTGGAATCTGGTATGAGGGGAGTCGAAAACTTCCGGCTCTCGTCACGCTATTTTAAGGCGCGTTCAAGCCTCTATCATAGCGACTTCAATACATTCAACTGTAATGCAGATGCAGAGGCAATAATGTAGCCTCAGATCCCTTATCCCGAGGCTGTGGAAAGAAAACTATTGAGACCTGCCTATCTCGATGCTTGACGCCCCTTTCGGACGGGGCTAAACCCAAACAGTATTCGTGTAGGGATTGGCCGTCTGGGCATGGAGATATGTGGAGTGGGCATCGCAATCGCCCCTATCCGCCATAAATTAACCTCTGGACCAATTTTCTATCATCTTCAACTTCACTTCATCAACACAACAACCATTCGACCGCCCACGATGTCAATTATTTCAGCAAGTCTGGACCCGCGTCTGGACCCCATCATCTTTGCAGGGACACAGCTGTTCGCCTCAGCTGCTGTGATCGGGTTCACGGCGCCATCGTCGTTCCTCCGCCATGCCGTCGTGCCCGTCCTATTCACCTGTTCGTACTCTTTCCTGATGTACGCCAGAAAGAACATCCCCCTACCGTACGCTGCGATATCCTCTTCGCTCATGTGGTGCTTCTTCCTGTCTTATGTCTCCATGGCTATCCTTAGCGGATGGAGTTTCGAAGCCAGAGGCCCAGCGTCGCAGCTCGCCAAGACCAAAAAGGATGCTGCTGACAGCACCCCACGTGACTGGGAGATGAAAGCTGAGAAGAAGACTGGATCGGCTTTGGAGCGGCTCGTCTTTGGCTTCCAGCGCATTTTCTCATTCAGAGATGCTGGAACTCCTTTCGAAGTCAAGAATGTCCCTCCTTTCATCTACAACGACCTAAGCTTCGTCCCCTCAGCAGCAGCATTTGTCCTTCGTTCGGCAGTAACAGCTATCATCTGCTACTTCGTCATCGACTTCATCGAGAGCCAGCCGCCTCCACCCAACGGTGCAGAGATCTTTGCTAAGGAGAAGGTCTCGGTCCTCCTGCGTCTCCGGGATATCACTCTCCAAGAAGCCGTGACCAGGATTGCAGTTTCGTGTGGATTCTGGGTGCTTCTGAGCTCGTGGATGATGGGCACAAGTTCCGTTCTCAACATTCTTTGCGTTACTCTAAGGATCAATAAGGTGGAAAACTGCAAATCACTTCTTGGACCTATGTCTGAAGCCTACACCGTGCGAGGATTCTGGGGGTAAGCATCAATCAGTAGTCCGCTTTCCAGCTCACCACTAACAGACTTCCAACAGACACGCTTGGCATCAAGCAACTCGCAAGATCTTTGCAGCACCTGCTAATTACTTTGTTGACGAATGGTTCGTTTTCCAGAAATATTCCCCACCAGCGACGTATTCTAAGGTCTTCGTTACGTTTTTCATGTCAGGAGTAGTGCACGCTATTGCCGACTGGTCGAACGGCATGGATTGGGACAAATCAGGCGCTCTCAAGTTCTTCTATTTCCAAGCCGCGGGAATCGTGGTCGAGGATTTCGTGCAGCTTATCTACCGCCTGATCAGTGGAAGGGACTTGAAGGATCCTCCTCGACTGTGGACTAGAATGTTGGGTTACGTTTGGGTGGGCTTCTTCCTCCTGTTCTGGACTACTCCCGGCTGGTACTATCCTACTGCTGCGATGAACGTGGGTCGGGAGGAGCAGGGCAAGTTTATTCCTTATGACTTTAGCTACTTCAGGAAGTACGCTAAGCAGTAAGAAGCATAAATTTTAATTGTTGCAGGTTTATGCTGGTTTAAGTCACGGATTAGTCATGTGGACAGAGTCGGATGCAAACTCTGCCACGCTAGTCAGACCACTAGTCATTAAGGAGCGTATCTGCAGATCGCACAACCACTGTAATTAATACAACAAGTCAATCAAAAACCCCGCACCTCAATGCTTCCTGTTCTAGTCGTGATTATCCTAGCAATATTAATTGAAACGTGGATACTTTTCTCGTCTCACCAGACATTCCGATCTTGGAAACAACATGTACAATATATGTCGAGGGAATTACTGTCAGGGGTGGCACCTTCCTCAAGCGTATTCCTCCTTAAGAGGAATGCTGTAGACTTCCTGAAACACCAAGTTTCAGTCAATACACAATTCTACCAATTGCTCCCTGCGTTTGTCCCGTTACCCTGTGACAATTACACTTTTCTAGTGATAAAATTGTGTTTTGTCATGTGTACGCTCTTCTATTCTATCTGTATGGAATCGGACCCGTAGCATAAGGGGGCCGAGGCTTCTACGGCATCAGTAGAATCAGTCCCACTTGTGTATCTAGTCACGCCGGCGTTTTGCTTCCCCTCACGGGTAACCCCTCTATATATACGCTTCTCCTCTGGGTTTCTTCGAAGGCCAGAGATTAGTTCTTTGAATATATTTTCCCTGAACCTCTACGAAGCTTTGCCTACCGTGAACTCTCTCTGACATGTTTGCAGACTTAATTTAATCTTAAACTATTTCATAATCCAAACCAAACTTTCTGTATAACATAACTAAACTTTACCTACGGCCAACTACCCCTATGTTTATATCTACACCTACTTACAGTGTGTCAAAGGAATAGAATAGAATAGAATAGAATAGAATAGAATAACACGTGATTATTCTATTCTATTTAACTAATATTAAGTTATTATTCCATTCTAGTTAAATAGCGCTGAATAGTTGCTGAGTAAGGGCTAGTTAGTGTGACGGTTTAGAGCTTCCAGAGCCTCATTTCCAGCCTCGGCTATTCACTTCCTAATTGGGAAGATGCCGAGATTAGACGAGCCTCTGTGGAGCCTACCTTTGTATATAACCTACTTCTTTCCATACCTTCTTTCCTACGTAGCTATAAATTCTAAGAGACTCTTGTTATCTTCATATTCCCGCCTGTCAGGAGTGGAATCTAGTATAAGGAGGGTCGGGGGGTTCTACGGAAGGTTTGCAGGCTTGACACAGATTGTAAGGTTCAAATGATAGGGAATTACTATTCGAAACGTTCAGGGTATATCAGTTGTAATTCAGACTGATCTCTGGCCTTCTAAATCCTCTCTACTCCCCTCCGAAGTAAATAAATAAAGATATTAACACGTGATCCGTGCCAAGACTGCAAACCTTCCGTAGAACCCCCGACCCTCCTTATACTAGATTCCACTCCTGACATTACCCCCTCTCCTAGAATCTTGTCCTCAAGATACGAGATAATGTAGCAGTAACATAGTATAGCGAACGTAGATCGAAATACATACGGACCCAAATCGGACTCGACTCCTTGGAACAGGAGTAGTCTATTAGTAGAGTAAACAGTGATGTTGCGGACCCAAATCGGAATGTGGACGGGTCCAGATCAGTGGTGGTTCGCGTAGTTAGGCGGTGTGGCGAGTTCTGCCGTGGGTTGTTTACATTTTGGCCCCCAAACAAATCCAACCTTCAGTCAACACCATCATCCTCCCCTCCGATTTGGCTTCGCTGTCCCTCCGTCTCGCCCCCGTCATACCATACCATACCATACCAGACCATACATTCGACCTGCCTTCGATATGGCTTCGATTTGCTGCCGCTGCGCCCGCCACCTCGCCAGTGGCGTGGTAGACCACGTCTGTGCCTTTTCAAAGGCCAACAGCACCAAGTGTGATCGCTGCCGCGATCAGAAGTCCCGGTGTGTCGCCGTAAGTACTCCGATGTCCCTTCGTTATCAACAAACATCAGAGCATCCGTATTGACTCCGATAGCTCCCCGAGGAGGCACACGACCTTGCCCTAGAGCTGCTTGCAGCTCAGGATGACTTCGCCTCCGGCTTTGCCTGGGCCGACGAGGTTCGGGACCTGGCTGTTGCCGTGGTGGCCGCGGTGGACCGATCTGCTCGGGCCGCCCGGTCTACCGGTGGTAACGCCTCGTCTCCCCTCCGTCCCGCCTCCGCCACCCCTCGCCCTGCTGCTGCCGCTCCTGCCGCTGCTGCTGCTGCTACTACCACCGACGACCTCCTCCGCCAGCTTCTCGCTGCGCAGAACCGAACCAACGACCTCCTCACGGAGTTGTTGCGTCGTGTCCCTGTAAGTATTGATGTGCCCTCGTATTTCCTCCGTACTGACTTCGATAGGCCCCCGAGGGTGAGGTTGAGGAGGAGAAGGATGAGGATGAGGACGAGGATATGGAGGAGGATCTTCGGGCCCGCCGTCTCCGCTCCCCCAGCGGCAGCCTCGAGCTGTAGATAGCGCCTTCGGGCTTTTTTGTTGTGTTGCGGTTTGTGCCTTCGGGCTTCTTTCGTTTTGCCTCCGGCGCCCTTCGGGGCTTATGAAGACTTCTGCTCTTGATCCCTTTATCTTCGTGAGCTCCGTCGTGATTCCGATTTCCCTTCTCCTGGTATATCCCTCAAGTATTCTTGCAATGCATCTTTAGCGTGTGCAAGATGACTTATAGGCTCCCAAGTATCATCTGCAGCAGAGTAACCCTTCCAACGGACTAAATACAGGCGGCCTCGCCTCGTATCCTTATGAGCCTGAATAGACTTAACCTCGAACTCTTCTTGCTCTTGGACTTGAATTGCCTCCGGTCTGGCTTCGACTCCCTTTCGTCCTTGCTACGGTTCCAAAAGTGACACATGAAAAGTATCGTGAATGCGGTAAGTCGGGGGCAGTTCGAGCTGATATGCTTGACCGTGACTATAAACAACCCTCTTGACCTTAAAAGGCCCTAGAAATTTGTCGGCAAGCTTCCGAGAAGGTCTTAACTGTCGAAGGTGCTTCGTAGCTAGTAAAACCATGTCTCCGACTTGAAACCTAGTCTTTTTGTGTTTAGCATCGTAGAACTTCTTATGGGATTCGGAAGCAATTCGAAGCTTCTCCGCAAGTACTCTCTTTCCTGCTGTAAGAGTCTCACTCTCTCAACTGCAGCAGGTGCCCCTCCTTCTTGGACGTCGTCCTCGACGTTCGAACCAAGCTCCGGGTTAAACCCGTATAGCATCCGAAAAGGTGTCGAACCGGTAGATGCATGCACCGAATTATTATATGTGAATTCCGCTAAGGCTAGCTTAGAGGCCCAATTATCTTGGCGGTAATCACAGTATGTCCTCAAATAGAATTCCAAGTCTTGGTTCTGTCGTTCGGTTTGCCCATCGGTTTGCGGATGAAATGCGGTGCTAAGTCGGCGTCGAACCTGAAGGTAGAACATTACCGAAGACCAGAACTTGCTTGTAAAGACAGAGCCTCTGTCGGTGGTAATACCTTTAGGGCATCCAAAGTCCTTATATACATGTTGTATAAAAAGCTCGGCTAGCTCGGGTGCAGTAATCGTCTTCGTCACGGGGATATACCGAACCAACTTCGTAAATCGATCGACGATCACGAGAATAGAATCGTACACTCGACCTACCCTTTTACTCGGCGGTAAGTCTGTAATAAAATCCATAATTATCTCTTCCCAAGGTTTTGAAGGAATAGGAAACGGGGCTAACTCGCCGTAAGGTCGGTGCCTTCTTGGTTTCCCTCTTTGACACTCTGCGCAAGTGCTCACATACTTCTTAACGTCTGTACGTAATCCTTGCCAAAAGTATTTCCTCGAAAGCAATTCGAAGGTTCTTCGGAACCCGAAGTGTCCTGCCACGGCATCATCGTGATTAGCATTTAAGATCTCACTCCGAAGTGATTTCTCAGGCACATAAGTCCTGCCACGATATCGTAACAGTCCATCTTCGCACATCTTCCAGTGTCCTTCGGACCCAGCTCGACGTCCCCTCGGAATCGATTCGTACGTCCTATTCATCACAAAAGGATCTACCTTCTGTAAATCAAGGATTATGCTTTGAATCGGTTCCGAAGGTTCGCTGCCTGCTGTTTCGGTTTGTAACAGTATAACTGCTACTCGCCGTGGTATGTACTGTTTGCAACCAGTAACACCAGCAATAGACTCATCGGAGGCCCCTCGTGCCCCCTTCGATTGCTCTTCGCTGCCCCATGAATCCTTCATGGACGATCCTTGATCTGACTCCGATAACTCATCGGTGCGGGGTTGTCTAAGCCCCGACTTTAGAAATGCCATCAACAGAGGCCTTCTCTTTTGCAACATCGCAGCTAAGCGTAGCTTCCGATGCAACGTCGGTAACTGCTCCTCTTCTTCGTCTTCACCCCGACTAGGTTCCGAGTCTCTGAGGTCAGGTCTTCGCGAAGGCCCATCAGCAGGATTTGTAGCCCCAGTCCGATATTCAATAACAAAATCGAATTCAGCTAGTTCATCGGCCCACCTCGCTTGCCGTCCGGTAAGCCTCCGTTTCGTCATAAAGTATTTGAGATTGTGATGATCTGTTCGGACCGTAATAACATCGGAAGCGCCTCGGAGGTATTGACTCCATTGCTTAAATGCATGCACTATCGCCATTAGTTCCCCGTCATGAACTTCATACCGTTGCTCAGTAGGAGAGAGCTTCTTCGAGTAGAATGCGATAGGGTGCCATCGAGCCTCCGTACCGCTGCCGAATAGTTGAGATAGGATTCCACTAATAGCGAATTTCGAAGCATCTGTTTCTACCCGAATCTTTAGTTGAGGGTCGAAGTGACGAAGGATTAGAGCCTGAGAGAATCTTTCTCGTAGGATCAAGAATGCCGTGGTGGCTCCGCGAGAGAACCGAAAAGGTTCTGTCTTCCTTCCTCTTTACATCCCTTTTAATAAATCAGTAATAGGTTGAGTAACTTTTGCATAACTGCGAATGAAACGGCGGTAAAAGTTAGTAAACCCTAAGAATACTTGTATATCTCGCCACGACTTAGGCAAAGGCCATTTCTGGATGCTCTCGACTCGGGAGGGGTCCATTCGGATACCTGTCGGGCCTACTACGAACCCTAGAAACTCCACAGTATCAGTGTCGAATGCGCATTTCTTGAGGTTAGCGTAGAGTTTATGAGTGCGAAGCTTTTCGAGGACCTCTCGAACAGCTTCCGTATGGTCTTCGATGCTCTCAGAAAAGATAAGAATATCGTCTAAGTAGACTACACAAGTGACGTCTACTAGCCAATTAAAGCTTGGTTAATATAAGCTTGAAATGTCGCTGGAGCATTCGAGAGCCCAAAAGGAAGCACGCAATACTCAAAGTGCCCGTATCGGGTCCGAAATGCCGTCTTCTATTCGTCGCCTTGCTTGATTCGGAGTCGGTGATACGCATCCTTCAGGTCTAGCTTTGTAAACACTTTAGCGCGTCTCAACCGGTCGAGGGTTTCACTAATCAAGGGTAAAGGGGTCCGATTCTTCACCGTAACAGCATTAAGCCCTCTGTAATCGACACATAATCGCAGTCCTCCGCCCTTCTTAGGCACAAACAGAATAGGCGCTCCTACAGGGCTAGTAGATCTTCGGATCCAACCCTTCTCTAAACTCGCTTCGAGGTATTCTCGGAGCACTGTCAGCTCTGACTCGGAGAGTGGGTAAACGGGTCCCCATGGTGGTTCCTTGCCAGGTTCGAGGTCGATTCGATGCTCCATCGGATGGTGTTTAGGTAGCGTTCCAGCACCTGTTTCGCTGAAGATCTCCTGGTAGTCGATATATTTCGGAGGCAACTCGGCACCTTCGATATTCTTAGCGTTAAGTACGACGCAATACACTTGATCCTTCCGAGTTTTCTTCGCAAACTTCCTGGCAGAGATAACGTTAACCTGATTCCTTCCGAAGGGAAACCGCCAGGTCCTTGATCGAAAGCTAATAGCAGGGTCAACTTCCTTAAGCCAAGGAAATCCTAAGATGAAAGTAACTCCTGGAATCTCGAAGTCGCAGGCGATGTACGACTGCCGATGCCCTTTCGTAGTGCCTTCGCTATTAGTGATATGCAATTGTAAGGAATGAGTGCCGTAAGTAGTAACTTCTCTTCCTTCGATTGTGGCTAATTCAATTTGATTAGTTACAAGCTTCCATCCGCATTCGATTGCAAGCGCCTGAGAAACATAGTTGCCTTCGGCACCGCTGTCGAGAAGTGCTCGTTCGATCCGCACCCTTCCGTCTTGAGTCCGAATCTCCACCGGTATTACAATCCTCTGCCGTTCCTCTTCCTCGCCCGATCTTGTTACAGTGAAGAGATTAAGATCGGGCTAGTCCGTTTCCCGTCCGTCGTAGCTCCGTGCAATCTAGAGAAACATGTCCTTTTTTTTGACAATTGTAACACGTAACCTCCGGGCATTTTGCTGCTAAGTGGCCTGGCTTTTTCCAGCGGTAGCATTCCTTACTACTCGATCCTTCTGCCCCCGACCTAGCACCGATAAGGGTCCGATTCGTGTTACTGAACTCGTCTCGCCTTCGGTCTGAGTTCGAAGAGGAGATGTAAGATGGTTTGTCACTGCGAGGGCGATCGTTGTCCTTCTTCGGAGCCTTGTCGGTGTCCTTTCGGGGTTTGTTCTGATCATTTACTTTATTAGCATTTTCAATGCGACGAGCTAGAGATACCAGCTCTTCGTGGGTTCCAATAATTCCAGTAGTGCTAAGTTTAGTGATTTCTCTCCTCAACTCAGGCTTTAGTTTGGCGTAAAGGGTCCGTCGTCTCGCCGTATCGTCTCCGATCTTCAGTTGTTGCTCTAAGCTATTAAGAAAAGACACGAAATCATCCACCGACTCGTTCTCGCGCTGTTGAGCGTTCTCATACCGATTGAGCACCGCAAGCTCTCGATTTCCGGGTCCATAATTGAGTCTAGCATCCACTGCTTAAACCCTTCCTAAGTAAGTGAGTTGGTCCCGGCCCTCGATTCGAACCCGGTCCACTTCCGTTCTACCTTCTCGTCGAAAGCAAGAACGCATTCATTGATCTTGTCTTCATCCGTAGTATATATTATCCCTTTGTCTTGACGGAACCTCCGCTCAGCACCTCGGATAATAGACTGAGCCTCTTCAGCGCTCTTGCCCTTGTATGTCGGAAGCTCTCGCATCTTTGGGATTCGTCGATGCGGCATCGGACGTATGTCGAAGTCATCTCGAAGGGGTCCCGTGGGTTCGTCACGATAGCGGTCCCCGGCCGTATTCGCGCGTCGACGCTTTCCTCCATCTATATATCCTCTGCCTTCCTCTTCTTCTTGTTCCCTTTGCATTATGTCCGCTAGCTCTCTCTCCAAGTCCTTTCGCTCCCGCACTACCTCCTCTAACTCTTCGATTCGGTTCCGAACTGCCTTCTCCTCCTTCTTCCGCTTAACCTGTGCTTGAATTTCCAAGATTCGTCGTCGCTCAGCTTCAATAGCTTCTTCGGCATCCGAGCCCCTTTCGTCGTCATCCGTAAGACCCTCCAAACCTCCGTCAGAGCGCTGGAACTGCTCGCTGCGCGTAGGCGAGCCATCTTCAGGGTTATTTCGAAGGGTGTTCGATGGTTGATCGATGGAGTGAGGTGAGGGTGATCGTGGTATCCCCTTTGCCGCTGAAGCTGTCTTCTTCTTGTTTCCAGCCATCGTAATTGTTTCGTGAAGGCTTCGAATAAGTAACGAACTATCTCCGTGTAGGTAAAGAGATTAGAATGTAAGGTTTAAATGATAGGGAATTACTATTCGAAACGTTCAGGGTATATTAACTGTAATTCAGACTGATCTCTAGCCTTCTAAATCCTCTCTACTCCCCTCCGAAGTAAATAAATAAAGATATTAACACGTGATCTGTGCCAAGCCTGCAAACCTTCCGTAGAACCCCCGACCCTCCTTATACTAGATTCCACTCCTGACACTAACTAACTTAACTCTTATAATACGATCTTTTTCTTTAAGGAGAATCCGCTCTTTATCCTTTGCCTAATCTCTTATATCTTAACCCGTACGATCCGCGATAATATAATCCTCGTCGATAGCTACGTCAGCTAAGCTCTTCTTCGCTACGGACTTAAAGAGTCAGAACGTGAAGGCGATAAAAGACACAGGCTGATAATTACCGTCGCAGATGATATCTGGGTTTTGTGTTTGGTAAGGATCTGGTCGGGTCGTGTAAGTGATTGGTAAGGATTCGAGCTTGATGCCTCTAGTGGCATTCCCGGTCTCGAGCTGACTGCTGTTGCCGGTGATGGTTCTGAGCGTGGGCGCTCAATGGTGCAAGCCCTACCAAGACGCCGAGTGAGCCTTGAGCCAGAAGCGGGAGCTAGATTCACTAGCGCGCATGTGTATGTACCCCCTATCGGGTCGGGTAGGAAGTGGCCGATTGAGGCACGTGCAGAACACTAAAGTCGAAGTTCTTAAGGAAAAGTTGCACAACTCACAATAATAAGAATAAGAATTGGTCTTTGGATTTGGTTTTAAAATAATAGTACAATCGTTTATTGATTTCTTGTTTATTTTTAATCACAATATCGTGCACAAAAACAGAATACTCTCGTGTTTGGGCACCTCGCCACAATCGGCCATTTCCTACCCGACCGATAGCCCCATAGGGCATTATTTTCATGATCGGCAGCCACGTGTTATCTTCACTACCAATCTTTCAATTTCGGCTGCCGGGCTTCAAGCGATGTGTGGCAGTGCTAAAGCCGGGGGCAGTGTCAGACGCTAAGCATATGGAAGGCGCAAAAGCAGAAAATCTTCAGATGCCAGTCATCCTTCCACTTATCAGTGCTCACTGTCATCTTCTTCTAAATGTTCCAGTAGTCCTGAAATTTTACGAGAGCTTCATCACTTCTGCATCAAGCAGGCTTCAACAAGCAAGATAGGCGATCATCTTATCTTGGAATAATATTGAAGAAAGATCTCGATTCACAACAATGGAACCAATCAGTTTCACCATCGGAATCGTAGGCTTAGCTGGCGTTTTCAGTGCATGTCTAGATGTCATTGAGAAAGTGGATTCCTACAAGGAATTTTCGTCAGAGTCGCGATCGGTTGTTGCTCAATTTAAGGCTGACAAGGTTCTATTCATGAAATGGGCTCAAGGTGTCGGCATAGACAAAAATACACCGAAGAACGGCCATAATCGTTTCGATAATGAAGAGATAAACTCGATCGTGCAAGAGATTCTATCATGTATTCAGGAGATCTTTAACAAAGCGGACGGTACGGTGTCCAATCTCCAGCCTGTAGTAGAAGCAGGCCCAAACTCTTTTCCTGACGGAATTCGTTTCCTTACCACGCGTCAAAAATCTCAAAAGCCTGAAGGGACAATCTCGAAGAAGAGTAAGATCGGATGGTCTCTCAGGAGCAAAGCAATATTCATTTCCCAAGTACAACAATTTGGAGCCTTGGTTCAGAGATTATACAGCTTGGTCCCACCGGACGGACTGGCAGGACTGGGGAATGTGGATAAGGGTACAAGGGATGACGGTCTGACCCTGAACAGTATGTACTTCTCTAAACCTCATAGTTAAACGAGTCTAACTACCTACGGGGTGAAGATAAGGATGCATGGTTCTCTAACTCTCAACGAGTACTTATGAAGCTGGAAAAGCAGGCTGAACGTAGGTCTTCCACGCCTTTTACAAAGCCTCGCTAACGATTAAAGATGATATAAGGAAGGAATTAGACATCTGGCTTAATGCGTCATGGGCCAACAATGTTTATGACAGCTTGATTCGAAGGAAGCTCGACGGCACATGCGACTGGATTCTAAGTCGACAGGCCTTCCTGGAATGGGTATCCCCCGATTTCCCCTCTGGAACTGCTAAACCCTTATGGATCAACGGTCCTGCAGGACACGGAAAGACAATATTATGTGCACGGGTGGTTCAGTATCTGTCAGAGATGCTCGAATCCCCACTTGCATACTATTTCTGTTCGTCAGACTTAGAAAGCAGACGAGATCCCTTCAACATAATAAGGTCTTGGGTATCTCAGATAATATCACGCAATCGAGATGCATTCGAATTAGCTTGTGGCAAGAGGGAAGCAACAGACGGACGTAATGCATCTCAAACTGAAATCGTTGACCTATTTCAGACGATCGTTCAGCATATACCAAACTGTACATTCGTCGCAGATGGCCTTGATGAGTGTATATGGGAAGAGAATACTGTGGAGTTTTTTGAGTCAATTAAGCGAGCAGTTGCGTATGCAAGTACTCGAATCTTGATTCTCAGCCGCGATGAACCCGAAATTCGATGCGGCTTTCGTGCTCTTTGGAAAGGCGACAGTAATCAAGGTTTAAAAGAGTACCAAATCCATCCCGAGGATGTCCGACCCGACACTATCTTGTTCTCTCGGAGTGTTATTGATAACAAGTTATCAAATAAGAGCGAAACACTTAGGATGGAGCTATCACAGAGGATGGCCGACCGATGCGACGGAATGTTTCTCTGGGTAAAGATGCTAGAGGGACAATTACGTAGTGGAAAGAATAAGAAGCAACTCGAAGCAACTATCGATCAAGCCCCTACAGCACTAGACAATCTTTACGACCGAAACTGGGCGAAGATTTTCCATCTGCCTGACAAGGACAGGCTTCGCGCTTTTTCTATTCTTCGATGGACCGCGTTGGCCTTACGTCCGCTCACAATTCTCGAAATCACTGAAGCTCTTCTTATCGTGGATGACGACAGCTGTGAAGATCTCCCAGTCGACGAGCTACCAGATACCATCGACGAAGACTATATTAGCAGCGAAATCCTAGGTTTGTGTGGATCTTTCCTTGAGACTCGGAAAGCAGTACCCGATCAGGATTTGGGCTCAATGACACTACATTTGGCACACTTTTCAGTGAAGCAATATGTTCTTTCCAACATGCCGGACCTGGGAGGACTGTTTACAGCCAATAAACAACTACGCGTCTCTAACGAGACATTCCAAAGCAACGTGTTAGCCAAGTTGTGTCTCCGCTATCTAAAATTTCCGATCGTATGGCAAGAATCTCTACGGTTTCAAAGCGATATAGACAGACGGCCATTCCGAGACTATGCCGCGGAATTATGGCACTACCATACTAGAGAGAATGGTTCAAACTATGACGAAGTAGTTGAGCTCACTAACAAGCTCTTCGATCCTGAGCAAGGATATTGGGAGCCATGGAAAAAGTGGCTTGGTGATGACGACAGCGAATCAACGACACCTGAATCTCAGAGAGAAATTGCTTCGATTAGCCCATTATTTTACGCTTCACTTCTTGGGCTTCGAGATACTGTCATATACCTCCTTAAAGAAAGAAAAGTAGGGGTCAATCATGTGGATGAGTCTAACAGAACCGCATTACAAGCAGCTGCTTTAAAGGGACGTGATGAGATCGTTAAGTTGCTGCTCGAGAACGGCGCTGATGTGGCAGCTGCGAACAAGGATGGATGGACGCCATTGAATTCGGCATCAAGGAACGGCCATGTCCAAGTAGTCAAGTTGCTGCTCGAGAATAGCGCGGCTGTGACGGTTGCAAGCCAGAACGGATGGACGCCTCTAAATGCAGCGTCAAATAATGGCCATGTCGAAGTCGCTAAATTGCTGCTCGAGAATGGGGCCGACGTGACGGTTGCGAACCAGAATGGATGGACACCATTGAATTCGGCTTCAAACAACGGGCATGTCGAAGTGGTCAAGTTGCTGCTCGAGAATGGTGCGGCCGTGACGGTAACAAGCCAGAACGGATGCACGCCTCTAAATGCAGCGTCAGATAATGGCCATATCGAAGTCGTTAAATTGCTACTCGAGAATAGGGCCGACGTGATAATTGCAAACAAGGATAAATGGACGCCATTGAATTCGGCTTCAAATAACGGGCATATCGAAGTAGTCAAGTTGCTACTAGAGAATAAGGCCGACGTGACAGTCGCAAATCAGGGCGGATGGACACCATTATATTCGGCATCAAGGAACGGCCATGTTCAAGTGGCTAAATTGCTGCTCGAGAATGGGGCCGATGTGACAGCTGCGAACCAGAATGGATGGACACCATTGAATTCGGCTTCAAACAACGGGCATGTCGAAGTGGTCAAGTTGCTGCTCGAAAATGGCGCGGCTGTGACGGTTGCAAGCCAAAACGGATGGACGCCTCTAAATGCAGCGTCATATAATGGCCATATCGAAGTCGCTAAATTGCTGCTCGAGAATGGGGCTGATGTAACAGCTGTGAACCAGGACGGATGGACGCCATTAAATTTAGCTTCAAGGAATGGCTATATCGAAGTCGCTAAATTGCTGCTTAAGAATAGGGCCGCCGTGACAGTTGCAAGCCAGAACGGATGGACACCATTGAATTCGGCTTCAAACAACGGGCATGTCGAAGTCGTTAAATTGCTGCTCGAGAATGGGGCCGACGTGACGGTTGCGAACCAGAATGGATGGACACCATTGAATTCGGCTTCAAACAACGGGCATGTCGAAGTGGTCAAGTTGCTGCTCGAGAATGGTGCGGCCGTGACGGTAACAAGCCAGAACGGATGCACGCCTCTAAATGCAGCGTCAGATAATGGCCATGTCGAAGTCGTTAAATTGCTACTCGAGAATGGGGCCGACGTAATAATTGCAAACAAGGATAAATGGACGCCATTGAATTCGGCTTCAAACAACGGGCATATCGAAGTAGTCAAGTTGCTGCTAGAGAATAAGGCCGACGTGACAGTCGCAAATCAAGGCGGATGGACACCATTATATTCGGCATCAAGGAACGGCTATGTTCAAGTGGCTAAATTGCTGCTCGAGAATAGTGCGGCCGTGACGGTTGCAAGCCAAAGCGGATGGACGCCTCTAAATGCAGCGTCTGAAAATGGCCATATCGAAGTCGTTAAATTGCTGCTCGAGAATAGGGCCGACGTAACAGCCGCAAACCAGAATAAATGGACACCATTACATTCAGCCTCAAAGAACGGCCATATCGAAGTCGTCAAGTTACTGCTAGAGAATGGGGCCGCCGTAACAGTCGCGAACCAGAACGGATGGACGCCGTTGAATGTAGCTTCAAACAACGGCCATGTCGAAGTCGCTAAATTGCTGCTCGAGAATGGGGCCGACGTGACAGTCGCAAACCAGGACGGATGGACACCATTATATTCGACATCAAGGAACGGCCATGTTCAAGTGGCTAAATTACTACTTGAGAATAGTGCGGCCGTGACGGTTGCAAGCCAAAGCGGATGGACGCCTCTAAATGCAGCGTCTGAAAATGGCCATATCGAAGTCGTTAAATTGCTGCTCGAGAATAGGGCCGACGTGACAGCCGCAAACCAGAATAAATGGACACCATTACATTCAGCCTCAAAGAACGGCCATATCGAAGTCGTCAAGTTACTGCTAGAGAATGGGGCCGCCGTAACAGTCGCGAACCAGAACGGATGGACGCCGTTAAATGTAGCTTCAAACAACGGCCATGTCGAAGTCGTTAAATTGCTGCTCGAGAATGGGGCCGACATAACAGCCGCAAACCAGAATAGATGGACACCATTACATACAGCTTCAAGGAACGGTCATATCAAAGTCGTCAAGTTACTGCTCGAAAATGGGGCCGCCGTGACAGTTGAAACTGATAGCAACTCAACGCCATTACATTCAGCCTCAAGCGGCGGCCATGTCGAAGTTGTCAAGTTGCTGCTCAAGAATGGCGCCGATGTCGAGGCAAAGGATAATACCCGACGCACGCCGCTGTTGCACGCTGCCAAGAATGGAAACGAACCAACTATTAAACTCCTTCTTGCCACAAATGGAGTTGACATTAATTCAAAAGACTATTATAACTCGACACCTCTGTCAATCGCGGCGAGGATGGGACACAGAGACGTAGTTGCGTTTCTCTTAACTGAAAGCCATGCCTTGAATGCCCCAGACAGTTGCGGTCGAACGCCTTTAGGGTGGGCGAGAATGACAGGACATCGCGAAATCGCTGAGCTCTTGCAGGAAAAGTGCAAAGAATATGGCATGTTGATTGAAGAAGACGACTTGCCTAAAACTACCATTTCAGTCCTTGCCGATAAAAGCTCTAGATGGTGCGACGTCTGCGTTTTAGGAATCTCAGAGAAAGATAGTTATTTTCGTTGCAGTGTTTGTAGTCATGGGAATTTTGATATTTGTGAAGAATGTTTTGCGTTGAAGGCCCTCTGTCTAGATGAGTCGCATGAATTGATTCATAAATGATTCAATAAGGCATGGTCTAGTTGGCACTGCGTAAGGCCCTTAGAATAGAAAACTTTACTGTTATCGAGATGTTCTACTGGTGAAACTTAGAAGCAGACAAGAGATCGTTCAATACTGAATGGGACTTTACAAACACCGCATCATGTAAATTCAATTATCCGTTTCCACCGTAGCATACCAGTCTGGGCTTCACACCATTCGCCATTGTTGGTTTGGAAGTGGTCGATTTACCAAGCTAAGCTGGTCCCGCCAACCTGGACTAAGCATGGGTTTCAACTTGACCGATTCTATACACACATAGGAATGATAACGGAGATACTAGACTCCCTAAAATCTAGTGCATATGATAACATAACCAACAACGAGCTCTACGACCTCGCTTTGCAAAAGCGTTACAACGTCCTCCCTCCCGACTGTCTGCTGCTCCTCATCAAAATCATCAACTTTGAGGACGCGGAGGGGATCGACTGTAGAACAAAGGGTTGGTGTAGCTCCGCCAGCGAGAGCAGTGCGATGTGCGAGATCTGAGACGGCATTTGGAGAAGAGATGCGAGGAGTTCATACGCTCTGTCTGCGCAGCTGGTGCACCTTTACAAACCGTGAAAGGAGTGCAAGGAGAGTTAACCTCAGCTAGTTTAACTAAAAGCCTTCTCCCTCTTGGACCATCCCCGCACCAATCTGGGTTCCACTACAACTTGCGACTCAGTTTCTGAAAGCTGGTGCCAGCCTTTGATAGCTCTTATACGTACCAGGGCAGAGGTGTCTATAAAATCGACAGGAACAAGCTCACTCGGACGTTTAGAGATGCTGCTGGCTACCTTGAATGGGCTTTGGCACAGCATATTGTCAGCACACAGAGTCGGCTTCCGGAGGAAAACCTCGTGATCTCAAGCTCGTTTAACCTGCTAACAATCGACGACAGCCATCAACAGACTATATCCCTGGCTCGCCCTGGCTCGTCGCAAACAGGAACGGGTCTGGCCCCGTCATCCGCCTATCCACAATCACCGCCCTTCACGCCTTCAAAACGTCCTCCTGGGGCAATCGCTCCTCTTCTTTCACGAGCTACTGTGTGGTCTTCTCCTATTGCACCACGCCTCGGCGTCATGTGGCTCACTCGTCCCCGGCAAGCCGCTGGTTCTCCCCAGTACCGCTCGACAACCAACTGTACTGAGTGCAACAAACCGGGCACTCTTCATCCAGATGTCCAAAGCACAGTGCTACCGATGTAAGTACGCAGCAATGGAAGACGCTCTGTGATGCTACTTTGCCACTGTACAACTAGGCCACAGCTAAATCCACTCATGGAAATAGCTAAATCAACTCATGCCAAGGAATTCCGGGAAATCCGAAGGGTACATTTATCAACCTCGCCCTGCCATATCAATTTGTACTGTAGGGCAAGGGCCACTTATGCATTCTACTAAATTATGCTAACTCATTTACATCATAATCGCAGACAAATACTACACGATTCGGTCGAGTATCTCGCTACATAAAAGCATAGCTATTTGCCTTAGCATGCGCTTGAATAGCAGCAAAAAGGAGGCGATGTCATTATAAACTGCTGCAGATGACGGAAGACCGCAAGGTTCGCTAGTAAAGGTTGATATATCGTTGTATAATCAGGAAGTGTGAATAGCTTCAAAGTTGATTCTGGGGCAACTCAGGACTCCTTAAATGCATAAGTGGCCCTTGCCCTACAGTACAAATTAATATGGTGGGGCAAGGGTGATAGATGCGCCTGGTGTGCCTTTAAAATCCTTGGCATGAGTTGATTTAGCTGTTTCCATAAGTGGATTTAGCTGTGGCCTACAACTATTACTGCAGGACAAGAGAGCTAATACTCTGAGCTTTCTGGGACATTTAGGCAAAGGCGTTGGGCATATGAGTTTTGATTGCCCCATACCTTAGCGTCAGGGCTAGGAGTGAGACAGAGATGTAAATGCTCCAGTCATTACTGAATGATTTACGACTTCTCCGGTTTCTACGCGCATGTTACGTCAAGCATTATTTCTTGGAGGCTCGCTTGCCTCAGGTGTGTGGATATGGAAACGCAAAAAATCTCGGGAGGCCAAGCATCGCCACGGCGGAGACTACGTCCGATCCCTTGTTTTACGAGACTAACAAGGTTGCCGGGATCAAGAGACTTGTTCCCAAGTATGCGCCCGCAGGCCATGGTCCAAAGCCAGAAGCCAACTTCGGCTTGAGCAGCATCTGCCGCTACCTTACAACGAGGGAAACCTTCCTCGCAGATCATGGATTCTCGGTCATGTTAGACTTAACAGATTTTGGCCATTCTGTTGGTGAGGTCGAACTGCAGACGCGCGATCTTGCAGCAGCGCACGCCAATATCGACAAGTTCATGCAGAAGTACTCGTGGTTTTTTGCAAACAGACCCCTCCGAAGGGGAAAATGACCGCATACTTGAGTTGTTTGGATTTCTTTCCAATGTATGTACTTTGTTTCCGAGATTTGAGATAGCGCTGACTATTAAAGGTCGCTTCGTAACCATCTATCCTAATTTTAAACCTCTGCGAACCTTCCGAGTCCTGATACGCAAGGCTGGTAATACAGAATTGGAACTGGACTGGAAAGGCGTGCTACACGTTATCCCACTCGATCATTTTGGTCTGCTCAAGTCATAAGCTCTAGCTAGCAGTAGCGTTACTTGCCATTTCCGAATACATCTAGTTCCGCATTGTGAATAGCTCTCAACACGTAGGCTGCGGCAATTTAAGATCATTTACTGCTCTCTACAATGCTAAGATGCCGATGTTGAGCACGAGTAGGTAGACCTAATAGCATTATCCCTCGGCAGTTAATGATTTGGAAGACACGGGAGATGATATAAACTAACTTCTTCCTGCTTTAATTCAAGTGTATCTTACATTCATCTCTTTCATATAGCCAACGCATCATAATGACAGCTATCGGTGAACACATGGCCAATATCGTTGCTACGACCTCCTACTTCGAAGGTCGCCTCAAAGAAATCGACAGTAGATTACAAGTCCTCTTACAACGAATGAAGATATCAGGCGATGACAACGAGGACAATGACTACCAAGAATATGACCGGCTGCAGGACGAGAAGGAGGGCGCGAAGCAGTGCTTGAAGATATGTGCAGAAGCTTCTAGGAATGTCAATCGCAGATTGCACGAGCAGCCCAGAGCAACGGCTAGTGGCGAAGATAAGGATGTAGTTGAGCTACAACAAGATCGGGAGGACATGAGCCCAAAGCAAGAATGAATCCAAATGCAATCTCGTCAAGCCACGGGAGAAGTCGATACAAATGTCTTCGAGGATGTGCTGGCAGCCCAGGGTTCTTGTCAAATAATCGCGGTGGCACCTGCGAATGTGTCTTCGGCAGTACAGGTCACTGCTGGAGCTGGAACAAAGCATTTGATCGGCCATTTGAGTAGTGGTACGTTAGAGGGGCTAATACAGGGTCCAATGGGAGTGCATGGAGGTGAAGAAGAGGTCCAGAACGTTATGGAAATGTAAGGTCAGACGGCGAGTAGAGTTGTGGGGCTTGAGATAGAGTTATAAATGAGTCATCAGATTATCGAACCTGTGGTTGAATATCAGATTCCCGAACGGGCGCAGAAGGCCGAACTTATCTGCAATTATGTCGCGGATATCACCCCACAGGATATTGTCGCGCGCCGGATCCACTCTGCTGGTCTTATGGTCGCCCTCTGTCGCCGCCGCGAAGTGCCCCGACGGTATCGACTCCGGGTTGCCCTACCGCAGCCACCTCTCATCAAGGAGGAGTCACCCGATTTCGAGCCATTCCCTCTTGAGCTTGCCAAGAGCCAGTGCCCGATCTGCATTGGCAACGAATCGAAGAGCTATGAGGAGCGGATGGGCTCTGTTTGCCGCCCTGCGAAGATGATGGATCACGTTGAACGGATTCACCTCAAAGGAAGAGATCCGCACGCTAAGATAGAGTGTCATCACCCAGCGTGCAAGTCTCAGGGGCTTGTTCTCAAGCACGTGGAGCATTTCAAAGGCCACGTAGAGACAGTGCATGGCGTCAAGCTCCGGAAACCAAGGTTTGTGCGTTCGAGAAATTAGACTTGCGTTCTATTTCATGTATAGATCTCCTCTTTTTTAGGTTTGCTATGTCAAAGAAGCCACTCTCGTGGGAGTTTACTGTACTGCCTGGAAAGGTAGGCGGCGGGATAAATAAGATTTGTGGCGAAAACCCAGGGCTGTTCGCATGGTAATCCTTACGCACTTCACCATGCTACTCATGCTAAGTGCAATAACCTCAAAGGACGAGATCCGAAAGCAACTATAGAGTGTTGTCGTCTAATAGAAGAGTTTCAAGGGCTTGTTCTCGAGCACTTGCAGCATTTCAAACGACATGTGCAGATTGTGTACGGCATCAAGCTCCTGGAACTAGGGTTTGTGCGTCTGTCAAAATAGATCGCGTTCTATTTCATATATAGATCATTAAATTGCTATCCCTATCTGATTTGATTCCTTTTAACCTTGCTAGTAACTTTATGCTATGTTTGGAGGTAAGACCTTACTATGGTGATGCAAATGTTGTATCTTGCTAGTAACAGAGGGAAAGGACGAGGCAGTGGTTGTCTTGCTTGATACACTGATAACTCCTCTATTTTCCTATCTGCCTACTCATCCATCTGCTTATCCATCTCCAGCTGTCCAGTGATGAAGTGAGGTCGCGATTACGCAATATGGTATGGCGCACTTCGGCAACTTGCGCCGAAGCTGGACCAATCTGGCATAATCAATCAATCGCCTAAACTGGAGCACGCCCTCGCCGGCTATCCCCCTCCAATTCTTGATGGTTGCAATCTCGGCAATCCTACCCCACCTTCCCCATTGAGGGGCGAGTTCCACTTGGATTGTGGAACGGAGGTCGACCGAGAAGTTCGACGTCTTAGCCAAGCCGCCTTTCTACATCAGTGGTGTTTAGGTAGTATAACCATCGAGATACTGAGGGCCCGACCACTTCCACCAACAATTTGTTTGCAGCGAATTCATACCCTGAAGCGTGACGCCTTTAGTTTGCTCCTCCTCTAGGCGTGGAAAACGAGATTGTCGATGAGACTTTATGGGTTGATAGACTTGATGCAGGACGCCACAGCACTGTGAATTAGGTATTTGATTAGGAAAAGGGCAATTGTACTTCTGATTTGATTGTATTTCTAACTTAGTTGTACTTCTAGTTCTGTTATACTTTTGGTTTAATAGTGCTTCTACTTTAATTTCACCTCCCTGTGGCCTTGGTATTTTCATGTCGCAGATATGACATGGATTCATATTAACGTCGGACCCCACCATTCCGGCCACCCCTAGTTTCCGGCCACCTCGCTTAATTTCATTACTTCCTATTCAAGGCTTAATAACTCTATATTGCTTCAACTTCTATACATGAAATTGTGGAATCTGAATCTCCTCCTGATTCTGATTCTATAGGTACAATTTGACGATCCCTAGTTGCAATTTGAGCCTCAAAAATAGCACGTGTTGTCACAAACTTGGAATTTGGACTAGTTTGTACTTTCCTCCGTTTCTTTGGCTGTAATTGCTCTAATCTCGTTTCCAACTCTTAAATCTTCATCTTTGCCTGTCCTAATTCGTAGTCGTTTTCATTGATTCTCTTTGCAATCTTCCTGACACGTAAACGTTTGTCTGGAAGGTAGTCATGTGATCCAGAGGCCAAATCCCGGAGCTGGAAATGAAGTTCTTTCTTAGTTCTTGGTGTACGTAGCTCAGGTAAGCTATCAGAAACCTTTGGAGGTGTCGTTGGTACGTCTGGGATAGGTACAGTTGTTGGATTATTGCTATTTTCCAATAGTAATGGACTCATAAGAGGTTTTGCCATAGATACCGGCCATAATCCAGTGGTCCTCCACCCAGCCTTAATATTAGAAGCTGTCAAACTTTCTTGGCGTGCTTTCTGATAGCAAAGAAGGAAATTGCGTTTGCCAATTGGGGTAGAATCAAGTAAAGAACTCAAAGAATGCAAGTGTTTCCGGTACGCACGCTTCAAGGGAGAGAAAATCGTCAAATCCAAAGGTTGTAAGACGTGTGACGTGTGTGGAGGTAAGAATAAGACGTAGATATCATGCTCAAGGCACCTCCAAAGGAAATCCGTAGTCTCATGGCTCCCGTGGCCGTCTAGGATGAGGAGTCTTGCTGAAGGATCACGTGGTTTCGTCTGAGGGATAAACACCTTCTCTAGCCATTCAAGAGCCGTTTCGTCAGTCGTCCACCTATTTTCCGTGGCAGTGAAGTACCAATCATTGAATTTGTCTAATTGAGACGGAAACTACTGTTGCTGGACCGACTTTCCTTTGTAAATTACAGCCGGAGCTATAGAAACTCCAGTTGCAGAGATACATTCAATGATTGACGTCCAGGCACGTGAACCTGGCTGTTTCCCTTGAACCTTACGCTTTTCAGCGTGTCCAACAACTAGTCCATTGAAACCGCAGCCTTCCATAATACCAGTTTCGTCCATATTCCATCGGTGGTTGGCTGGAATTGCTCTAATAGCGGGGATGTCTAATTTTTGGAACCAAGGCTTAATAACTTCAGAAGAAGCGTTATTGACACGTACAGAATCAACGTAGATTTGCTTCTTAGTCTTAAGAACAGGATTCCGTGTCAAAAATCGCTCTATCCAGTGTCGTCCGAGTGGATTATGATCCCCTTGAAGCGTCAAAAGCCTTTGAGCGAAAATCCTGATTTGTCCATGCGTAACTCCACGACCAATAGCCTCTTGATTAAGTACCCAATTGGTCAATTTGTCCTCTAATATCGTAGGTAGCCTTTGCAAATAGCTAGCGGCTTCCCGGTGTGGTGATGCGGTTGCAATTCGACCTTGAAGGGTAGCCCTTGGAACCCCCCACTCTAGCGATGCCTTTCGCTCAGACTTGCCATTTGCGATCTCCCGAAGGGCGTTCTGAACGTCAGCTTCCGTATATTGACGCTTCATGATAAAAACGATTTAGATTCAAAATTTCAAAGAAATCGATAAAGAATTAAAAGAATTATTAATTACTAAAGTAGGTAGGTACGAGGGGCGGTGAGGTTAAGCGAGGTGGCCGGAAACTAGGGGTGGCCGGAATGGTGGGGTCCGACGTTATTTGCACATTTTAGATTCTATATTATTCAAAGGCTACGGATATAATGACTAGCAATAGAAAACCCTGAACACATTCTGTCACTGTAGCTAGCAATAGAGGCAAAGTCTAGACAGTGAGATTTTTGGGAGGTTACCATCACCACCTCGCTTGAAGTTTATCCCCACACTTGGTCGTCACCTTACCACCTCGCTTAGCTTTGTTTTGAACGATGGTCAACAGAACCACACCGCCCGCTCACAGGGACCCGGGAATACCACCAACCTTCATTGTCCAGTAGAGATAAAAATTGCTCTGTACTTGCTATAATCTCCGTACTACAGTAACATAGGAACCTGAGACCGCGGTACGCCATCAGCAAACGGCATTTACAGCACGTTTCACCAGAGACCGAAAGCTTCACTTAACATCCAACCCCCCTAAAGCTTCAAGCTCGGCGATAACGCCAGACCACTCGATCTCGACACACGACACATCACCACACAGAACACGTAGAGGAAGTTGATCCACCTCTCAACATCACTCTAAGAAGTGATGCCCAACTCTATCACTACACGCAGAACTAACGCTGCCGCACCACGCCTTCATACGCTTGAGGTGTGGGTTGATCGACGGTCGCGAGAAGGGAAAGGGGGGCCAAGCGCAGCGAGCATTTCGATCCTCTAGGGGGCCGAGATGCACCGATTTCCTGCTTCGGAGACACAAATCAGGCAGGTGTGACGCTGTGGCCGGGAATACCAAGGATGTTCGTTTCTGAGGGTCATGGATGTCTGGTCTATACATAGCGGATGCATGGAATGCCCTCCCCGAGCCATCCGTCTTCAGATTACGCATCTGCTGGGTGGCGATGGTAGGAATATGCCTTGTGCAACCCCTCAGCTGCGTTGCACCACCAAGGCACTCCTGCCAGTTCTGACATTCCCCTATGAAGCCTTGAACGAAATACTCTTGAAGATCTGCTACTCTATGAGTGATCAATTGTCAGCAGATGAAACCCGAAGCTAAAGTTTGCTTAAGGGGATAGAGTTTTAAGTTTCATCAAAGGAATGTGGCGGTTTCACACGTCTCAAACGCCCGAAGCTAAAGTTTGCTTAAGGGGATAGAGTTTTAAGTTTCATCAAAGGGATGTGGCGGTTTCACACGCCTAAACTCCTAACAATCCGATTGGTGAATTTAACAACTTCAAAGCGCTCAAGGCTTCTGGCGTATCGGGCGAATGGCACGTATTTGGACAGACGTAACAATGTGCCCATGCGTAACGGCCGGCATTTTCGGCATATTCTTTGAAGTATTTGTAATGTACATTTCGTATCATAGCTTTTTTTCGTCTCTATAGAAAACGAAATACCTTCCCGCCTGTGTCTTCCAAACTTCACTTCAACAATTACAAACTATCATTCAACCGTTTTTTCAGATATTTTCAACATGAAGCTTTTCATCGTTTTGTCGCTAGCTTTAGGTGCTCTAGCCTTTAGTTCTCCGAACGTAATGGACCGGGAAAACCATGCTCTCGCGAAGCGCCAAGTAAGTGTTCTCCCCTCTAAATTCCAAGTGCTTGTTAGCTATAACAATGCTAATACGCCTTATAGTGTGTACGTGTTCTCCCCTCTGAATTCCAAGTGCTTGCTAGCTATTATATTACTAATACGCCTTATAGGGTGTAAGTGTTCTCCCCTCTGAATTCCAAGTGCTTGCTAGCTATTATAATATTAACGTACATTATAGACTGTAAGTATTCTCTCCTCTAAATTCCGAATGCTTGCTAGCTATTATAATACTAACGTATATTATAGCGTGTAAGTATTCTCCCCTCTGAATTCCAAGTGTTTATTAGCTATAATAATGCTAACGCACCTTTTAGCCAGTAAGTGTTCTCTTCTCTAAATTTCAAGTGCTTGCTAGCTATCATAATATTAACGTATATTATAGATTGTAAGTATTCTCCCCTCTAAATTCCAAGTGCTTACTAGTTATTATATTATTAATACGCCTTATAGTGTGTAAGTATTCTCTCTTCTGAATTTTAAGTGCTTATTAACTATTACATTACTAACGTATATTATAGTTTGTAAGTGTTCTCCCCTTTAAATTCCAAGTGCTTGCTAGTAGTAATAATACTAATATGCCTTATAGCGAGTAAGTATTCTCTCCTGAATTCTAAGTGCTTGCTAGCTATTATATTACTAATACGCCTTACAGCAGGGTGTAAGTGTTCTCTCCTCTAAATTCTAGGAACTTATTAGCTATTACATTACTAATATGCCTTATAGCAAGTAAGTATTCTCCCCTCTGAATTCTAGGTGCTTACTAGCTATCACAATACTAATACACCTTATAGTGTGTAAGTGTTCTCCCATTTGAATTCTAGGAACTTATTAGCTATCACATTATTAATATGTCTTATAGCCAGTAAGTGTTCTCCCTTTTAAATTCCAAGTGCTTGCTAGCAGTAATAATACTAATATGCCTTATAGCGAGTAAGTATTCTCTCCTGAATTCTAAGTGCTTGCTAGCTATTATAATATTAATACGCCTTACAGGGTGTAAGTGTTCTCCTTTCTGAATTTTAGGTGCTTGCTAGCTATTATATTACTAACGCGCCTTGTAGTGTGTAAGTGTTCTCCCCTCTGAATTCTAGGTGCTTACTAGCTATTATAATATTAACGCGCCTTATAGGCTGTAAGTGTTCTCCCCTCTGAATTTTAGGTGCTTACTAGCTATTATATTACTAACGCACCTTATAGTGTGTAAGTGTTCTCCCCTTTGAATTCTAAGTACTTGCTAGCTATTACATTACTAATACGCCTTATAGGTTGTAAGTATTCTCCCTTTTAAATTCCAAGTGCTTACTAGCTATTTTATTACTAATACTACTTATAGGAAGTAAGTGTTCCCCCCTCTGAATTTTAGGTGCTTACTAGCTATTACATTACTAACGCGCCTTGTAGTGTGTAAGTATTCTCCCTTCTGAATTATAAGTGCTTATTAGCTATTACAATACTAACGTGCCTTATAGGGTGTAAGTGTTCTCCCCTCTAAATTCCAAGTGCTTGCTAGCTATTACATCACTAACGCGCCTTATAGTGCGTAAGTATTCTCTTTTCTGAATTTTAAGTGCTTATTAGCTATTATATTACTAACGTATATTATAGATTGTAAGTGTTCTCCCTTCTAAATTCCAAGTGCTTGCTAGCAGTAATACTACTAACACACCTTATAGCCAGTAAGTGTTCTGCTCTTCTAAATTCTAGGTGCTTGCTAGCTATCACATTACTAATACGCCTTATAGGGTGTAAGTGTTCTCCCCTCTGAATTCTAAGTGCTTATTAGCTATTATATTACTAATACGCCTTATAGGATGTAAGTGTTCTCCCCTCTAAATTCCAAGTGCTTGCTAGCTATAACAATGCTAACGCACCTTGTAGCCAGTAAGTGTTCTCCCCCTCTACATTTTAGGTGCTTACTAGCTATTACATTACTAACGCGCCTTACAGGGTGTAAGTGTTCTCTCTTCTGAATTTTAGGTGCTTGCTAGCTATTATATTACTAACGCGCCTTGTAGTGTGTAAGTGTTCTCCCCTCTGAATTCTAGGTGCTTGCTAGCTATCACATTACTAATACGCCTTATAGGCTGTAAGTGTTCTCCCCTCTAAATTCCAAGTGCTGGCTGGCCGTGATTATGCTAATGCGCTTCCAGAAGGTAAATATTTCACTGAATTCCTGGTAATTACCAGAGATGCTGATATACGTGAAAGAGGGACGCCGCCAATGATGGCCACTGAGGTAAGGGACCCCAACGTAGTTTTAACGGTGATTAACTGCTTCAGCACAACTTCGAGGGTTCTGAAGGACAGTAAGCGCTCGGTCGTTGTATGGAGTTCCTAAGGGTTTAAGCTCGGCCGATCGTCCGCGGGTTTCAGTCTCTACCGACTTCAGGAGGGTGAAGGAATAGTACTAGCTCAAAAGTTTGGAATATCAAGCCGACCCCACTATGCAACTCCCAACGTGATCCCAACTTCAACACATCATAACTATGGCTACGCTGCGTCGATTTGGAGGGAAGAGCGGTGAGTAATGGATGAAGTGTTTAAGTATATGCCAGATTAAACAGATGGCCATCACAAAAGTGAGGGTTGAGGTCGGTGACCAGTGGGGCAGGTGTGGGAGCCAGAATAGCCTACCCGTAAGAACTATCAAGATCGTGGCCTTTGATAATTTTTTGCGACTCTATCCTTATCCCATCGTGTGGCAGTTCGCTTCCGACTTTTAGCGCCTTGGCAGGCAAATCCCCCACCAAAAATTGAGGGCATTCAGACTATAACCACAACATCTCTATTATTTGCTATGATACCGGGTAAAACAATTGCTGTCCTTACAAAGTGAGACCATATAGACTTTACAGCCAAATATTGACGATTTCTTGCATCCGGATCCTGTCACATTCGGTGGGATATTTGTCGAAAGCTCCCCTAAAACCTTCCTCCGTACTACCCGGGATATACCCTTTTTTAAGCACATAACACACTCTCTTTTGTACTCTATGCGCTCTAAAGAGTGCTCTTCTTTTTCTAGCGTATCTTCAACAACGAATATTAAAGATCTTTTGCGTTTTAGGCGGCCCTCAGTAGCAATAGCGAAACATTTGTCAATAATCGCTGTTCTGAACATTATTTGGTCAGTCCACCTCTCTTCTGGCGGCACCTGAAAATGATAACTGAGCTTATAAGCGTTTGTAATCGCTGTATCTTCTATCCATATAACTAGAGATTGATGGCCACCCATTAGACAGACTCGCTCTAAGGTATTCGTTGCCTTGGGTTGATTCCCTCGATCCACAGCGCCCATTTGGTGGTTGAAATCGTTTTCGTACTCAGGAATCTCAAGCCAGGCACGAGTATATTTCCCAAAAGGTACACGTGCTATCTTAGCTGAAGAAGAGGTCTCAAAAGGCCGTTTGCGTAGCCTCTTGACCTTCCTCTTCGCATCAGAATGTATCGACATCGATAGTATTAAAGCATTATCTTTCCAGGCCATCATATTAATCAAGTTGTCTTCGGTGGCTTCCGTGTAGAGGGTACCCCAGGAGATCGAGTCTTTCTTTGAATCCTCAGCTTTTATTTGAGTAAAACGCTTTAGAATACTACTTTTAGCTGTGCACGTGCCTGTGGCTCCCCAACCTCGCTCTCTTCCATATCGTAAGAGCTTGATATTCGTAAACAAGTTATCAAGGTAGACTATGTTGCCTTTACCATGATTCGGGAGCCTCTTTATAAGGTGCGCAACGACAGCTGAAGAGGTGTTAGTGCCGAGTGCTTTAGGTTAGGTAATTTTCCATGGACCGAGCCTACCTCGCGCAGGATCAGTCACTTTTGTACCTTTTCGGTGGAAAACCCAATCGAAAAAGAAGCCCTGATCTGCTAAGACCCAGAACTTATAACCCTTATCAATCGGTTTGCCTAGGATCTTTAATGTGTCCTTCGATCAGCCTTGAAAGCGAGCCATAGCTTTATCCACAGTAATATCCCTCCCAGGAGTCCAGAGCTTACGAGAGGTCTCTCGAATATGGGTATTAAGGGGTTTTAGCTAAAGAATTATTAGAATAGATCCCGGATTATTAAAGGGAGGGCATACCCGGTCAAAAACAGCCTCAAACTCATGGTTCGGATCCGTAGTACAAAGCCTGAATGAGGTATACAGAGCCTCGAACCTTCGAAGGCTCATGACAGGTGCAACCTTCTGATCCGGCCACGCTCGAGCACCTGGCTTCCAATAATGCCTCGCCTTGTTTCTTTATGGATTCCAATATACATACGTATTCCTATATATCCGTAAGCTTCGGCAACAGTTATCGGTCTCCAATCGTTGATCCGGGCTTGCTTAGGTAGTTCATCTGCCTCCATTCGGTCCTGAAACTCCCTATCTTTACGTGCATTCGTGTTATCGCATATGATCCGGATCTGGTCCTCAGGAAAGAATAATAAAAATAATTCCCAGGCGTCAATAAGTTTGATATGAGGTGGTAAGTTAACAGTCGATGAAAAGGGAGGTAAATCCATAAGTATAAAGCCAGAACCGGTCTTTTCGACTAGGGCTAAGTTAGGCCGTGTAGTCGCAGGATCGGTGGAATCTGCAACAACTTGTTGCACAGCTTTAGGAGGCATTTTGGTAGAGATTCAATGATAATTATTTCGTTTGTTTACATAGTTTGTTGACATGTACCTTGGTGGGGTAGCCGCCAAGGCGCTAAAAGTCGGACTGCCACACGATGGAATAAAGGAATTTGGGGGCAAGGATATTCCAGGGACAAGAGAGTTCGCGACCAGGATATCGAGGACAAGGGAATTGAGGAGAAGGGAATTGAGGACAAGGGAATTGAAAAACGGGATGGGGATGGGAGGGGGAAAGGGAGGGATGTTTGCCGTAGCAGCCCGCCAAGGTTCGACGTCGGTAGGGTCGCCAAAGAATGCCAGTAAACGAGCATCAATAAATTCTCGGAGCCGAGACTTCAGGTGAAAATATCAAACCTTTAAGATCTTCCCTCCGGGGACGACTGTTTAATAATAAATGCCCAGACCGTCGGCCTTTTCTTGCTAGGAAAAGGAGCTTTATACAGTTTGTAAATTCGAGCGCGGACGTAGCCGATGTCGTCTTAATTAGCTCGGGGTTTAGATATTCAGAAGTGATTGGATATCTATTGATATTATGTAAGATAAATATAGTGTCTTGACAAGAGATGCTCTACCTAATACTACAGATACATTCACTTAATGCCGGCCCCCATTGATGATTCCGATTCAGATAACAGTTGTAAGACAAAGGCCTCTAGCTCTTCTCTGATGTCGAGCTGCTTTCCCGGTATCAAAAGAAGTATGTTGCATCTGTTCGCCATTGCAGCTTGCTAACACATATCTGGAGTCAAAATATTCAAATCATTATTATATACACGTATCTGCTCTTTCTTCCTTATGTACTTTACTGCTATTCGCTCGGCCTCGGACGGATCTGAGGAACGGATATAGAGGCTCTGAGCGGTCCTTTTAACGCCTCGTTCCCGGACCTTGAACGTGATCCAGACCGAGTCAGGCGTCTGAGTCACGGGAGTTGAATCCTACAGAAGTGAGCTCGCTGAAATGAATGGTAGAGATTATAGCCTTACCCGTCGCCTTCTGGGTCTTGGTGCAGTGGTCTCTGCTCCAAGGTCTCCTGACTGCAAGGCTGCAGCAGAAAGACCCCTCTGATTCCCAATAGCACTCTCCATGATAATTTCCGCGTGACGTTTCCTGACCCGCTCGGAGTTACCTTGTATCCCTGCCTCTTGCTCCCGCCTCGTTCGCTCCCGAGTCTCTCGTCATTGTCTCTCCTCATCTAGCCTTTCTCGCTTTTGCTCCTTGAGTTGCTGCTGACGTTGCTCCTCTTGTTCTAAGTGTTGCTGGGCCTTGAAAGCTTGTCCCAATCTTTCTTGCAAGTCCTCCCGCTCTAACATCTCCTCATTCTCGCTTGGTGGGGGGAGGAGAAACCAAAACCATTGTCCAAACCGAGGTCCGCCGAATTACCGAAAAAGGCCAAGTAGACAGATCGACGCACAAAGAACGACGTGATCTCCTTGCCTTGCTCCTCACTCTCAGCATGTGGGTATAGTATGAAGAAGTGCTTTCTGTCCTGTTGTTGAGCATCCTCGTCTGGAAATCCGCACCGTTTTCCCGCCGCCTTGGGATCGTCAGATACGAGAGCTGGGGCCGAATACTCCCAAGGAATTAGAGTAGCAGTTGTAAACAATCTCGCGATCTGGGCTACGTGGGCTTCCAAGGCCGCCTCGTCGTACTGGTAGAGGTCAGGCTTCCGAGCCTTCAGCAGAGCGTTGCGTGCAATCTCCCTGTCCGGCGACCGTTGTTTCAAGGCTTCAAGCTCGTCAGATGCAAACCCTACCCGATCGGCTAAGTGAACTGCTCTTGATGAGACCTCCTCGTCGGCTTTCTGGACGCGAGCCTTGGCGAGCAAGACTTTGGTCGACTTCTTAGACTCGGACGGCATCTCCTTGTAGTGTCGCATCGCAAAAAGCCATACTGCTGGTATCCTATATCAAAGCGATCCACAGTCCGCTGGGATCTAGCCACGAAAGTAGACTCGGGAATCTCGAGAACATATTGGTTGCTTGCCTCCTCCATATAAGGGAACTTCTGCTTCAGAGCCCGGCGAACTGTACATCCGCTCGGCAGCTTCACCAGAAGCTTCAGGCAGTCGGCAAACGCTTGTAGATATTTAAGATCCTCAAAGAAGGTGAAGAGCGAAGGGATCAGGCAGTTGATTGACCGCAACTCACTCCAGATCACTAATCTGTTCTTCTCCCTCCACGGCGGCTTCTATATGCCCCGGACTCACGGCAGGCTCTACGCCCGTTGGATCTTGCCAGACTGGGTCGACGTTCCGTCAGACCGATACGGGGAGCTCGGTCGCCTTTCTATGCTATTGAAAGAGACAGTAGATGGTAGGACCCAATGGGCATCGAGATCGAAGAGGAAGAAAGGATATCAATTCCCTAATGATAGTGTCTTGCTACCACTCGCATCTTGGCCGTCCTCAGGCATTTCTGCTACACCTTTAGCCCAAGCTTCCATATCTCCAACCCGATTTCAGTCGCGATCTGTCCTCGGGTATCCAATCGAAGATCCCTTCCAATACAAACAGTGCCTTTGACTCCCCCGAGCTCGCCTTCGCAACCTGATCACATTGACGAAAGCGACTTAAAAACAGAGTGTGCACCTATCCCAGACCATGTTTCTCTTCTTACCATCGCACATAAGGAGTTGCCTTTTAGCCAAGTGGTTTCGTTAACAACACCGTCACGTCACTTGGAGCTGGGTACGCTATCTCTCACTTTTGATTTTCTTCATGTTCTTTCGGGATGCCTATCCGTTGCACAGATCGAGGATGATACTGGATTGAGTCGAGACAATCACATTATTGAGGTGGAGAATATTCTCACTGTAACGGAACTCAAAATGAACTGCTCTCATGACTCAAATCAGCTCACATTCTAGTTGCGGTCAGCTCACAGGGGACTTATCTGCATCTCGTTCGCATGGAGTGATGATTAGAATGAGGAGCGTGCTCTTTATCCCAGTTACCCCCTTCCCTCTTGAGAAGAGATGGGAATTGGAACGACTGACTTTATCCATGCGACAGCCTACCTCTCGCTTGTAGTCATTGCCAGGCGCATGGCTCTCTGCTGGGCCCTCGAGACCTTTGCATTACCGGCTGTCTCTTTTGGGCGTTTTCGTACCCGTAAAATCTTCTTTTTTCCATCCCAAAATGTCGACATTGCGAGGGCAAAGGCTCCATCCTGAAAGCCGGTTTGATTAACCATATTCGACTCTGTTAGGTATGCGTGAACTGTCCCCCAGGGCATCGCATTCGGTCCTTTTTCGCGGTGTTTCTTAAGATCGACGAGGTCTTGTAAGACACCAGAAGATGTCCTGCAAGTACCAGTAGCAGCGAAACCTTCCTTCCGAAGGTACTCGAAGAGCTTGTTAGACGTGAACAGATTGTCGAGATAAACGTGATATAAGGCCTTCGGAAGTTGCTTTAAAAGGTATGGAACTACAGCTTGAGTAGCATTTAAGTCCTTCATTTTGTCCACTCCGAATGCACCACCATTCTTCCTTAGTACGTGATACAGCCATCGTAAGAAGAAGCCTCGCTGTGCAATAACCCAAATCTTAATGCCGGTAGGAGTTGGTTTATTTGGTATAGTTGTGATGTATTAAGAACGTCCAGTGTAAAGCGACGGTCCTTACTAAATAAGGCTTAGCGAGCGGCTCTACCCGAGTGACGAATAGTAGTTTCTCCCACGTAGTTTACTTAATAACTTTATAAATATAAATCTAATTAAGAGAGTGTTTAATAAGCTAATAGTATTAGTAAGTAGTTATAAGTCAAAAATTATTAATAACTTATTAATTAAGTTATCCATTATTTATTCATTGTTCTATTAGAGATATCTTGATTAATAATTCGGATTAGAAATCGACGTTTTCTAGACCTTTCGATTAGAATCTAAATTATAAATCAACCTTCTAAAGTTTTCTATTATGTTATTAATTATTTTAAGCTATAGAATATACTAGAACTTTAGAACTAAGTATAAATAAGTCGTTTCCTTTCACTAAAGCTTACTTTTTCTTTTACTTAACATATTTTATTTACCCTATATATTACTATTAAGTTATTATATAACTATCGATCTTACTCTATTACTTATTATTCAAAATGGTTAATAAAACATCTGTTGCCTTAAACATAACTCAAAATTCTCCTGAATTTAAGCTTGAAGAATTAGAAATAGCCATATTATATTTAAAAAGAATGTAACGACACTAGCCAAGAGAGCGGTGTAAGAGGTATATAGTGGTACTTTAACTGAGGCTATCGAGAGCTAATAAGTCTAATATAAAAGAAACAAAAAATAAAGACAAAAGGAGGAAAAGGGAGAGCGTGAGCTCTTATTGTCAGGAGTGGAATCTAGTATAAGGAGGGTCGGGGGTTCTACGGAAGGTTTGCAGGCTTGGCACCGATCACGTGTTAAGATCTCTATTTATTTACTTCGGAGGGAAGTAGAGAGGATTTAGAGGGCCAGAGATCAGTTTGAATTACAGTTGACATACCCTGAACGTTTCGAACAGTAATTCCCTATCATTTGAACCTTACACTTATGTATAGTCGCCTCCGAAACCTCTCCGGTACTAGTCAGCCTGACTTGGTTACCCCTGAACCCCGAGATTCCCTGACTCGCCGAGAACCTCCTAAGTGCACTTATCGTCACACTTAACATGCAGGGATATTTGTGATCATTTCTGGGCTTGATGGACAACCACAGAAGCAGTAGGTACATGTCTGAATCCCACCCTTGACGTCAACACCCAAGCAGTTGCTACAATCTGGAAATGGATTTGTGTTCGCTGTGTACTGACAAGCCAAGCAGGAACCTGACGACAGTGCGCAGCATTCTTCCGGTGTCTTGCCTGCAATAGAATTGTCGCAAGTTGGAGCAGGAGGAGGAGTTACTGCGGGAAGAGAACTCGATACGGTAGTGATAGTTGGTAGTTGAGTTGTGAGAGTACTAGATGACGATCTTACAGGACATGCCTCGGCGCGATTGAAGAGCGATCGCATTTTTAGAGGCGTAGTGCTAGTGTACACCAGGTTGAAGTTGAAGGCGAAGTTGCTTGCTGTGAAGAGTGGGCTATTTGTGAATCTGGCGACAGCAGCAGCGTCAGTGCCTGTAGCTTTTGCAAGGCTACCGCTGGCTAGGGATGTAGCGAACGCGAAGGCTTCGCGATTGGCGGTGGAGATGCGTTGGTCCATGAAAGTTGAGTAGGCGGAGGCGAAGGTGGCAGAAATAGGAGCGCCATTTGCCTGGCGAGTGAAGCACTACATCCCCAGGCCTGGTTAGCTTATTACTTGCAGTGAAACTAAGATAGCCTTGATAAGACCTACTCCATTTGTGATTACGTCGTCGATGCCTTGGCTGTTATATAAGATTGAGAATTAACTTGAGGCTTCATGTGACGGTAAAAGAGGCATAATCTTTACTTACAAGGCCTCAAACATCCGGGTATTTGTGTTACGAAACAGCTGCGCAACATCTGGGTCATTGCACATGCTAAAAGCGATAAAGATATCTTGAAGTGTAAAGAGTGCCGCAGTTTGGGTATTTAAAAGCGAGTTCCTTGGCTTTAAAGCCTTAAGCCCTCCTGGCGTAAATATCTATTTTAGCCTTATTAGTGCTGATACAAGGATTTGTGCTTAGGGGCAAAAGTTCTATAAGAAAATGTTAGATACGTACAGTGCCTTTGATGTTGTTAGTACTTGCAAGCATTCCAGCGAAATCCGGAAATTGATTTCCAGGCAATTGATCGAAGATTGTTTGAAGACGTGGCTGAGGCGTGGCACCTGTAGGCCTTGCTTGATCGTTTGCCATAAAAACTGCATTTAGGTCATCGCAATCAAAAGACGAACTCGATAATTGGCTTCCTAAAAAGTCGTTGAGGAATTTCATTTCCCCTATACTGTTTTAGTATTGCGGTTAAAACAAAGGATTTAAATGAATAGGGATGCTTACAAACGTGGTCCACGTTTACGAGCGGGCCAATTCTTCCCCCAACTGCAACAGGAACACCGTTTGAACCTGCTGTTGGGAGGGCTTGCGTGCCAACACTTGTAAAGGAAGGCAAGGCACCGCAGTCTTGTCGACCAACCAACCACCATTTTGCCGTCTGAAAAAGAGCTTCGTTTCGACCCGGGTTTCCTGAAGGGAGTGCCTCCATACTTGTAATAGCCGCTGGGCCAGGGTATGAAGGTTGTGAAATTGTTGCCGAAATAGTACAGGAAAGGCCCCCAGGATTCGAAAACACTGTAAATGATCCTCTCCTCTTTTCGAGGTTTGGACGGGAATCAGGAATAGGAATACGACCGGCGAGCGACCGCTTAAAATCACCAAGCCCGGCTTGGGTGTCTCCATCATCTGAGGTTGGATAGTCTGGATCCTGGTATAGAAGGCAAGAACCGGTAGGGCTGACCGAAGACGAGGTGGATGAACTTGTGGTGGATGGCGAGGTTGTGGGTCGACTTGACGTGGATGGAGTGGTGATCGTCAAGTCTTGAGATGCGTTAGGATTACTCTCTGGGTTCGGGTCCCCCGCGACCACAGTAGCTCCAGCAGCAACGGCGCTAGCGACGCCATTTACAATTATTGTACCTCCACCTGGCCCACCCACAACAAATACGCCAGCTGCGACAACGATGGTAGCTCCTCCGCTTACAGTAGTGGTGAGGGTCCCTGTGCTAGTGGAAGTCGTTTTAGTTGCAGACAACGAGGTCGATGGCTTGGGAGCTGGGGTGATTAAAGCCGTGCTTGTCGAGGACGTGGTACTCGAAGACGTGATACTTGATGACGTGGAACTCGAGGATGGGAGAAATTTGCTGCTTGACAATGTTGTGCTTAGTGAGGAGGATAGTGGTACTGATGCACTAGAGACTCGTGTGTTTGATGAAGGGGGTTTAGTGGAAGCCGGCGATACGGTGGAAGGCGCTGTCTTTGTTGAAGTAGAGAATGATGAGTGCGATGATGCGCTCGAGGATATTTCTTTTGAAGAAGAGGGATTGACTGAAGATGAGCTCGAGGATATTCCATTTGAAGAAAAGGCCTTGACTGAAGATGATGTCCGGGTGGTTGTGATTGCTCCAGATACAAAAGACGAGGATGAGAATGAGGAGAATGATTTCGAGGAAGCAATATTCAACGAAGAGGTACTAGATGACTTGATAGAGACTCCACTCGACGTAGCTGCAAGTACAATTGAGATAAAGGTGCCGACGACGGCGAAGTCGGCAGCCGTTGGGAGGAGCATGGCTAATAATAAATGAAAGGACAGAGGCGTATGAACAAAGTTGGTCAAGTAGAATAGAGTGTGCGAAGACTGCTCAGATACAGACTGCTATAGAAAGCTGCGAGGAAAGGTCCTGGAAGATCGGGATGGCCAGAATATATATTCAAGCCAGCGCACCAAAGTGATGATTGCTAATACGCTTCTACATTCATTACAAGCAAGTACTACCTGGAATGCTAGAGTTGAGCGCTTGTCATGTTCGGCCATGTTTTAATTTCGGGCATGTTTTAATTTAGGATGAGTACGCCATCATATTGAGATAGAGTTCATACGGAACAATCTACAATAGCTTCGAAGCCTTTTACTTTTTGTCGAGACATTGGTAGGTGAGCGTCGGTCAGCCGTTTTCAAAGCCCCTGGCTAGCTAGAACGAGCAGCGTCGGCCCGTAAAGTTCATACACGATGCGCCTCCGAACCTGGAGAAGCCCAAGCAGTTCGTATATCTATGCTTCTATCTTCACATATATATATATATTTGCGGGCGAACTTAAAAGGAGCTGAAAGATCTTTTAGCAGGTGAGCAAGCTAGAACTGAAAACCAATAAATTAACCTGCGATATTACATACTCATTCGTAGGCGGAGGAGGGAATCGGCGTATTGTGTGCGAGGTGTTCAGATGTAAACTGTAGGGCAAGTGAGTTAAATGACAGGAGCGATGAAAAATGCTCAAAGGACACTCCAAAGGACTTTAAGGATGGACAAACGCGTGTCAAGGTTTGAAAAGGCTTGTGCAGTGTGTTGAGCATATTTGATCGCGCATATTTGGGAACGGCTAGAGGTGTTTGGCCGCAGTCCCCAGAGATATAGGCAAGAGTACTCGATTTGTGCCCTGCACCAGCTGTGATGCGAACGCGTGAGAAGCGGTTATTTTTGGGTTGCCAATGCACGACCTTTCCGAACTAAGTGGCTAAAGTTTGTGCGCTACTGACTTTAAGAAAACTATAACGACTGATTTAACTTTTCTTTTCTAGTTAAAAAAAGCACATTTTTATCTAACAAGGTGCAAAGCGACTTAGATATTTGAGTCTGTGAGAGTATGTGTGTGCGTGTAACTAATTCTTAAATCTTGTAATCTCATACAATAGAAGTAAAGTTAGAGCGGAATTTGCATCTAACTAACTACATACGGACAGGGTTAGGGCCATGATCGGTGACAGGAATTCTAGGGGGCGGCATTTTGTTCCCTCGTAGAAGACTTTAAAACTTAGTTGAAGGCATTCTCCGCAAATTTCCTGATTTGACTTGGCAGGAGCCGGTGTGGGGCGGGGCGGGCATGATGTTCACCCCCTTCGGTATGGCCGTTCATCCTTCGGTATAACCGTTCCTGACTCGGCATAAACGGTTGTGCGGTTAAGGATCCTAGGCCTGGGCACAGCCTTATTGCGGGCGGATTTCTTTCTTTCGGATTTATACTACAGGCAAGGTACTCGCAGACCACTTCGTACTGACGTCCTTTCGGTGGTCGGGTTATGTCAAATGTCCGATTTTTGAATCCTTCGTGCTTAAAGCAAAATAACAAGGTCGGTTCTTCATACTACTTAACTACCAGAAGTACCTACACATCAGTGACGATCGCCTCGACAGTAACAACTTTACTCGTGCCGAAGGACATCGCAGTCTGCACCAACCCAAAGAACCAGGGATCCCCGTTGCAGGTACCCAAAATTGGGAGACTCGCCAACTTTCGATAAACACACACTTCTATCGTCCCGTCATTTGCATCTTGCTAATAACAATCGCAATTGGCAGCTCCCCTTCGCGCAACATCATCCAGCAGCTACCCCCCTCAGTATGGGCTTAGTTGAAATTTTCTGTGCTCTCTGCGGCTGTCCGTTGCAAGAAGTTGCATATGATCCAGATTTGCTTCCCACAGAATGCACTAAAGTATGTTCTGAACTCCCTCCCCAAGAAGATAAAAAAGCACGCTCTTGTGATATCAGCTGCTTTCATTAACACTTGTCTACTAGTGGCTAAACAAGTTCTGCGTCATTGGCAATACAAATTTTAGGTAACGCACTTCTCCCTGGTCTTATTCCGGCCCTTCAACTGATATAAGAATACGTGGAAGCCATGGAGCCTCCGAACACACTTTCAATATTTCTAAACTAGGATCGATCCCCGCGGGAAACGGACCATATGTTAACATCGAGGATACCAAGGGCATTGAAAATGCTTGGAGGTTAGACTCTGGATACGGTCCATGGCAAGTCTACGAGTCCGATGAAACAGGAGGCGTTCTCTTCCCTATCCACACAGCTTGCTTGAGCATTGTTCAACATGCTTTATGCTGGCGCAAGCATCAAAAAATTACCACTTCGTCCTTAGGGACGGTGGAAGATTTCTACAAAGTGCTGTGTCAACAACGTGAGCGCAACATGAAAGCGGCGCAAAACATGAATCCTCAAGCAGCGGTTGCATTCGGCTTGCAAGGACTTGAGTGGGAGCACGGCTACTACGGTGCACGCCAATTCTGGGGTCAAGAGTGGGAAAGCGAGGGTCAATGGGAGGTGAGTATTTCACAATCCTGTCATAATCGGAGCTCGAAATTGATAGAAATAACTTGTCTCTAGTGGCTCTGTGCAGATCCCATGAAAATTCTTACGCTCTCATCTGACATCCTGTCCTGCCTTCTACCCATTCCCCGAAGGCCACAATCTGCAATGCTGGAAACATCGTTATTTTCCCATGCTGGAATCGAGCCCCAGCATTCGCATGGCCCCTTTTTGCAAGAACTTCCAACTGAAGTTCTAGATCACATCACATTCTTCTTGCAAACAAGTTCGATTATCCACCTCCGTCGCTGTAGCAAAACTCTCGCCGCACGTCTTCCCACCGGCCAAAAATTCTGGCGGGAGCAGATACTCTCCGGCCGTCTCGTTGGTTATCTCTGGGATCTCGACTATGGCCAATTCTGTCAGTTCGCACGAGAGGAAGATGAATCAATGACGAATCAGGCATGGGACTGGAATCGACTCGCAAAGTCGCTGAGGAGAGACCACTTTGCTGAGGCAAATCTTGACCTGTCCACGGGCTATACTGCTAAATGGCAGGCATGCTTAGAAAACATGAACCTGAAGCACAGGGAAGACTTCATTCCTGGCTCCATTGGTCTTATCAATCGCCGCCGGATATGGAAAATTTTGCAGGATGCGAAGCTTCTCGCTGGGTAGCCCGAACTATTTTCCCTTGGCCCTGCGAGTAGAGTCTTATCACTTTCACATTTGAAGGAGTCTGGAGGTGTCTGGAGAGGATGGGTTAGACTTCGCTGTGGTGGGTCGTGGCGCTGTCGACATGGTCCAGTTCAGATTTGATTTATGGATTTAGTGCAGATGCGCTATATCGGATGAAGGAGAATTATGAAAAAGTGCCGGTCAATGGATGCTATCGCGCAGATTAAAAACCATCTGGTTAATCTTCTGTTTGAGCTCGTCTATTTCACCAGAGGCCTCGACCGTGATCAACTTGGTAAAGTCACCGTCGGTCGCAGTATTAGTGATGTCGCCAAAGGCCCGCACCTGCGACGTGAGGTTCATAGCCATAGTGTTGACGTCCGTGGTGATCTCCTTCCAGCGACCCCGAATGCCTGCGACATCGGCTTGTACGCCCATCTTGCCATAAACGCCTATATCCTTTGCCACTCTCTGCACTTCATTGGAGAAGATCGATAATTGATCAACCATGTTATTGACGGTATCCTTGAGCACCAAAATCTCCCTAGCCGCTTGGACATCGATTTTCTGACTCATGTCTCCGTTGGCAATTGCTTGAGTAACGGTAGAGATAGCGCGAACTTGGGAGGTCAAGTTGGAGGCCATCGTGTTGACATTATCGGTGAGATCTTTCCACTTCCCCCAACGTGGTCGACATGTGCCTGGCCGCCGAGAGTCCCATCCGTCCCGATCTCACGGGCCACTTTACTCACTTCAGATGCGAAGGTGCCGAGTCTATCTACCATGGTGTTGATCGTGTTCTTGAGGTCGAGGATCTCGCCATTCACTTCCACTGCGATTTTCTTGCTCAAGTCGCCATTTGCTACTGCAGTCGTAATCTTGGCTATCTCTCGCACCTGAGTAGTGAGATTCATAGCCATACCATTGACATTCTCGGTCGGGTCCCGCCATGTGCCCTCCACATCATGCACGGTTGCTTGGCCACCAAGTCTGCCCTCAGTCCCGACCTCTCGAGCAATCTTTGTGACTTCCTGGGTGAACTGTTGAAGCTGGTCCACCATAGAATTTATTGTCAACTTGAGCTCGAACATTTCGCCCTTGCATTCCGCGCGTACTTTTTGCGTCAGATCGCCTTTCGCGACCGCCGTGGTTACCATCGCAATATCCCCCACTTGTGTCGTGAGGTTGTTAGCCATCGCATTCACGTTCACGGTCAGCGTATTCCACATCCCCTTGACGCCTTCGATTTCAGCCTGTCCGCCGAGGATACCCTCCGTACCAACGTCACGGGCGACACGAGTAACTTGGGCAGCGAAGGTCCGGAGCTGGTCCACCATGGTATTGATTGTCTGTTGGAGCTGGAAAATCTCGCCCTGCGCGGACCGCTCAATCTTCCGCGTCAGATCCCCATGTGCTACGGCTGTTGTCACTGTAGCGATCTCGCGCACCTAGTCGGTCAGGTTCTGTGCCATGACATTCACTGTCCAGCGTTAATAAGAATGCTATAGCATGATCGGGGACTTGCCGTTATTAGTCAGCTCTTTCCAGGTTCCATCAACGCCGTCAATTTGAGCTTGCCCACCAAGCATGCCTTCTGTCCCAACCTCTCGAGCGACACAAGACACCTCGCTAGAGAACGTCTGTAGCTGATCGATCTTAGTATTGATTGTGTGTTTGAACGTTGCAATTTCCGTGTCAATCTCAACGGCGTGAATTTGTACCTTCTGGCTCAGATCACCTCTTGCAACAGCTGTCACAATATGTCCGATCTCACGTTCGTAGGGTCTGCTGAAAGGCTCTGTTGGACTGCTGGTGTTTTTCGAGTTCTCGCTTGATTGTAACCAGTCGTCCCTTATCTCCCAGCTCGCCAGCCGGCTGTTCCTCCTGTCCGGGCAATGCAGAATTGGCACCTGCCACATTACCGCTCTGTAGATCTACTGTCCTCCATTGTGTGTCCGTGTGCACTCGGAACGATTGAGCTTCCATGCCACAACCTTTTAGCAGATTGTCATCGAGGGCCGGAGAGGTAGTGCCGGTCAGCGGAATGCGTGGTGTGTCTCTACGGGGCTGCTGCAAAGCGCCGTCTGCATCGCTGAACGGCGGTTTCGCAACAGCAGTGTCCTGGTGTGTCTGGCAACGCTGGATTGACTGCACAGGCTGCAGTGTGTTCCAGGATATGGATTCTCTGGGCCAGGAACCCTAGTTCGAGTTCGAGGACTCTTCCGCGTCGCCATCATTCCCTGCAATCTTCCGTCTATTCAAGGTTGGTATTACGGGAGGTGGAGATTCGCACGACGAAATGGATACTCTCGCAAGACCTTCAATTGTAGCAGTTACCGCTGCAAGAGGGGCTTCGTCAGCGATGGTGTTTGGCGGAAACGGCGCCACACCCAGATTGGGATGTCTTTCGTGTCTTGTAGTCAGCAGGAAGAACGAGGCACGAAGGTCGCGTCTACTGGCAGGTGGCTCTCCGCAGTCATAATAAAGGCCGGCGATTGAGGCTCACTCGAGGAAGTAAAGTGGTCCTGGTTGATCGGAAATAGCACTCCGGCAAAGGGAAAGATGATCGCTCACTTCGGGCTATTTGAAACTCCCTCTGAGGTATGTACTTTACATCTGAAATCTGGGATCGAAGGCTTCCTAGCCTGTCCATACTTTCACGCTCCCTTGCTGAAGCTGATGCGACGAGTACACCTGCAGTTCTTCACAAGGCCGGCTAATTCAGAATTATGGCTGCTGAAGGTATTGAAAGGATGGTTCACAAATGATCGGTTGGGGTGCGGGTAAAGACAGCAATTCCTGCTCTATTAGTTGCGAATAGAGGCGATCTTTTGGAACACATAGGCTGCGGTAATTCAAGATAGTCTGCCAATTCTCCGACTTCTTTTTATTCCTCCCTCAATTGCTTCCTCGCCTCTTTACCCTCACCCCCGCCCCGCCTTCCCAACCCACCCACAAGCTTCCCCACCAGCCCGACCGGACAGCGTTAGAAGAAGCTATTTTTTGCGTCCCCCTCCCCCACGCCCGCGCGCAAAAGGTGAGTCGGCTATAAATAGAAATCTCACGCTGGCGCTTATGGGGCAGAAGTGAGTGGTCGGCAGTTTGCTGGCGTATCGCTGCGACAAGTTTTGTCAGGTAGGAAGGAGAAGAATTAGAGCATATATATCTTCTGATTCCACCTCGACAGATTTCCAACGTGAAACCGTCCTTCTCGACAACGATATCTGCAATTTCCCCGGTTACTGTACCAGCCACAGTTACGCGATGGTATCAGCTGTCCTTGGGTCCTCGCTAGTTGGCCTTCAACGCTTTACTTTATTCACACGTCTTCCTCTCGAACTTCGCTTCATCATATGGCGATTTACTCTCTTCCCCCGTATCGTGGAGATCCTCACGTCTAATCACTGTACGACAGGCTTCTATTCGCAAGCTGCACTCCCAGCTGCGCTACACGTATGTCAGGAATCGAGACAGGCGGTCGAGGCACTCTACCCCCTCTGCTTCGGATCATTTCTACAGCCTGAAAGGGTGCGATTCAATTTCGATTTCGATATCCTCTATTTAGACATCAGTCAGGAGGAGGATGGCCTGTATCGACTCTTCGGAATTTTAAAGGAGACTGAGCTGGCTCGCCTGAAATATGCCGCGATCGATGAAACGTATCTCGGGGACGGACTGGTCGATAGTTCGACGATTACAGGTCTGAGGAATGCAATGAGGGCTATGACAAACCTGAAGGAGGTAGTCGTGGTTCGAGACATCACGAATGATACGTCAAATGGTAAAGAGCAGATGGCATTTTATACTGAGCGCCAACGAGGCCAGGATCTAGCGGGTTGGCCTGTAAGCGTTGAGGAGCTTCCTGATGTCCAGAAGAAATATGCGGGGTGGAAACTATCGCAGACTGCAAAGATGACAGCTGTCTATGGGTGGCGGGGAAATTGAGGCTCCTTTCTATGTACATGTCTTTACTCGATATTACCATGTTTCACCCATTCCTGCAAATCCCAGTCAGTTAGCCGATTTTCCTTATCCGATTTTCCTTATCCATGCCTTTGAAGTTGTGATGGCCAGCGGAGAGCTAGAGTTAATTGCACTAGCCTCAAGAGATCACAGGACAAGAATGATGCATTTCCTTAGATGTGAGGGTGAAAAGATAGGATTTTAGATAAATAACTGGCTTGCATCTATTCACATCTTCCTTGAGCTCAATCCACTCGCACCATCTCAAGTATCTCCCCACATTCCATCCAATATTATACTCAATTCTCGAGTAGTCCTCAGCACGACATCTTTTATTGAACCCAGAGGCACCGTGTTGGACTGAACCAAGCCTGCACATTGGCCAACATTGACCAGAGCTTCGGTGAGTTCTGGGTGATAGGACTGAATATGATATGCTATATTTTTGACTGTCGAGTCGGTAATGGAATTGTTCTGTCTTTTGAGGCGATCAGTCTCAACAAAGAAAAGAGAAGGGTTGTAAATACACGATGGTCTCCGCCATTTGAGGAAAGATGAAAACCAACAGAGGAGACGAGCCAGCGAGATCAGCCCACCGCCTGCCAGCACGATAGTATCCTAACAGCGTGCTTCTCTTCAGAGGTTCTCCAGAGACATCTTGCTTCGCTTTAAGGAACATGTCAATAGCAACGGTGCCATCGCGTCTACCTACACTTCGATAAGTATTGCCTTGGATTCGATCTGTGGCCGCCACGGTCTTGCAACCAAGAATAGTTCTTGCTAGATGCATGACGCGAACCGTAGCAGGAGGCGTCGAATCCGGCTTCCCTTCATTAAACCTTGCACGATATCCATCGCGGCTATGAGAGACTGCTCAAAATTGTTGTTGTCGGCTAGGGGTTCAACTGAGAATGACATCCACCCTTCGTATATCAAACGACAGTTGTCACGAAAATAGGATATGGAGTCCTTGCTGATCAGAAGACGGGCCACGACTGTTACTTGAGCAGGTATCAAGACCTTCTTGTCACTCACCCGTACGCCTGCAACCTTTGTTGGGCGCTTGCTTCGCGAAGCTGGCGCTCGTTGTAGAGGTATAGTTATGTTCTCTTCGGGGCCGTCTTGACCTGCCACCTGAGGAGTGTTGGAATTCTCGGTCACTTCATTTTTGGCAGTGTCTTCCGACTCATTGTGTCCCGAGTCTGGTATTGTTGTCCTTGTTGTGGAAGGGGCTCTTTGAAGCTTACCTTTGTGCCGAATCTGCCAGACCAGATGGATCCGGCGAGCCTGAACACGGCGAGAGTTGTAGCCATAGATCAGTCTCTTCAGGTATAGCAAGTGTGTCCGATGCCGAAGCCACTCACCACCATCAGAATACTCTCATACTCGTCCATAGCCACACTTGTTCCATGAGGTCCACTAAACAGGACGAGGAAGTTTGCAGCGTAGCCTTTCTTGGCATGGTACAATAAATCGCGAGTCAGACCCCTCTGAGGCTCGATGAGAAGATCGATGATGTGCTGCTTACCGGGCCCCCACGAAATCACCATGAACGGATGAGTCTGTAGGAAAGATCCAAAGCTAACGGCGGGCATCCACAGATTAATATAAGTACCGGGATCAATTTCTAGTGGCTTCTGAAGCTGCAGGCGGACCTTGACCGCACCATTGCGTGAGTGCTGCTCGAGAGAGGTGGTGGCGGAGAATTTCATTCTGGAAGACGACACTCCCAGCCTGTAGGATGAGCATAGCCATGTATAATCCTGCAGAGATGTAGATATAACCACGCGGGAAGGGTTTATCGGAGGGCAGATGTCGCCATATCGCATAAATCAAGAGCAGTCAAAGCGCTTGGGCACGAAGGAACACCTCATATGAGAGCCTGCGGAAAATTGGGAATGCGAGCAGAAGGAGCAAGCCAAGTGACGAATCTCCTTATACAGTTGTTAGTTGTCGCTGCTGGCTTGAGGGTAAATACCTACGATTACGGCAACACGTCTCGGGTGTTATCCAAGGAGAAAGAAATCTTAGAGGTAAGGGCAATGAAAACATGCAGCAAGCAGAGCAGGGGCACAGCGATGCCTGTGGAGCGATGAATTAGCCGTGTTGTCTGCAGTGAAACCCCCAAGAGGTCTGCGAGCAGGGCGTGGTGGGCGCCAGCAAGGAGAGGGATGAGTGTAATGAGGGCGAGAGTGCCCGCTCGAGACCCTGCTTCCGCGGTTTTGGATAACCTAATGTTGAGAGAACATAGATACAACGAAACTGATGCAAAAGAGGTTTATTGAATAAAAGTGATCTGTAGAGCTACGCCTGCTCGGCTCCATGGTCCGAAGCATCGATGTCGGCGAAGAAGGTATGGATACGTGAGATGTTTGATACGAGGACCGACAAGTACCCCACGAATCGAACAACGCACGGGTGAAGATGATTAAGAAGCAAGAGAAAGGCGATGCCGCCTGCAGTAATTGCGCATGCTGGAATGATATCCATGATAGAGACAGAAGACGTCGAGATTTGAATGAATGTGGTGATTAGGAGAGGAGGAAGAGAGAGAGGAAGAGAAGGGAGAGGAGCAGGAAAGTCCGTGGGAAGGGTCGAGGGTTGTGGGAGGAGCCGGGGAATTTCAATAGCCACTTGTCAGCTCTGACCTGGACTGCTCAGCTCGTGCTCTTTGATTATTCTTGTTTTCAAGAGCAGGACGACGAAGACCAAATCCCCGTCTTCCTTTCCAAGATCTGCAAGAAGTTCTTCTAGCAGCTGGCTGAGACACCGTTTGGGCATATTTTGCAATGGAGACTCTACCTGTTCAAGGTTGGAAAGGCTGCAGTTGCAAAACACCAAGCCCGGTGGTGGCTCGACGGGCAGACAGTAGAATATCGCGCGGTTGATTTGCAGATGTCGCAGATCTCGGACTTGGTGGTTTCTGAATATCAACAAGCCTATGCTCTGCTCTATGACGAGCTCCTGTTCGAAGCCAAGGACCTGATCCCAATGGAATCGTGGAGGCTAAAGAACGATCTGGATCTGGAAGATTTTGGAGGCTCGTGGCTCTGCCATCCTAGTAATGCAGAGTTTGTAGAAGGTGCTGAGCTCGCTCTCTTCTGGCGGATCCAAGGGGGCAACGCTAGCACACCACGTGACCCGTGACCCGTGATCGCTGGAATCCTCATGTCCAACACCACTTCGCATATTACACAAATTTTTGAATGTTCTAAGTACAGGCATGTCCTGGGACCCAGTGGTCGCCCAGGAGTGTCCGTAACAAAGCACTAGTGGCTGGAATAGCTAGATAGCTGTCAGGAGTGGAATCTAGTATAAGGAGGGTCGGGGGTTCTACGGAAGGTTTGCAGGCTTGGCACAGATCACGTGTTAATATCTTTATTTATTTACTTCGGAGGGAAGTAGAGAGGATTTAGAAGGCTAGAGATCAGTCTGAATTACAATTGACATACCTTGAACGTTTCGAATAGTAATTCCCTATCATTTGAACCTTACATCGAGACGGTCGGAAGGAATAGTGGCACGACCCGTATTTTCGGCGGGGAAGGCATGTTTTGTCGGGCACGGAACCCTTCCCCAACGCTTGGTGCACAGGCGCATTTAATAACAGACCTGCCCTTACTTACGTCTTTTGAATAGTGACACAATGTGATATATTTTCATTATCCCCGAGCGTATAAACATTGAAAGGTAAAAGAATAAGAAATTAAAGCACTAATATGCACAAATTGTTCCAATCCTCTCATTTCGCACACAACATCCCTTAGCTAAGCATAACCGTTCATAACTTCCATAGATCCCACGCCCTTGAAATCGCATTCGAAATCCTCAGATGCGGCAATAGCCACTTCGAGATGGGACATATTCACCTGGCATCCGTCTTGGATCGCCACAGCTTGAGCCGTTGACACTAGGTTTTTGATCTGAAACGATACCGTTAATTGATTTGCTCTTCGAAGTCGTGAAGGAGGTACCTACCTCGCGACCATTGCGCCCCTTTCGTGCCCAGTCATCGAAGTCGTCCGGGCTCTAAATTGCTGCTCCCTGAGGCGTGGTTGCCGTGCCCAGAAAATATCGCCAGACATTGGTCGGCTGCTCGAGGTTCAACTTGTCGTATTTGAGTTTGAAGTGGATCCGACTGGCGATTGCATCATCAATCTGCTCTACCCGGTTAGTGGTGAGGAACATCATTCCTTGATAGTATTCCAGGGTTCGCAGGAACACGCAGACGGGAGCATATTGATGGATATCGTGAGATGAGCGCTGTTCGAGAAGTATATCCGCCTCATCCAGGAGGAGGACCGCCTTCCATCGAGAAGCGCGTTGAAGATACGAGGCAGACAATTTTCGACGCTCTCTGCTGTTGTACCAAGCTCACCAACAGAGACCGGCATGAGTGGCCTTCGAAGATGTTCGGAAATCAACTCGGCTGTCAAGGTCTTCCCCACACCAGGTGATCCACTTTCTACCGTGTTAGCAGAATCACGATATTAACGCGGTTTAGATACTAACTGCAATAGAACGCTAAATCCTTGCCCCTTTCCTGCTATGACATCGTCACTGCCATCGCCATCTTCATCTTCCTCGCTCTCTGTCCAAAGCTCACCCTCTTTGCACTTTCTCTGGAGCTATCTCAAGATCCCACGACCTGGGAGCTCCTTTTCCGTCAAGTGGTTCATGAGAGTCACTGATTCCACTTTTCGAGGTGTTAACACCTAGCTGCGACCCATAGATCTGGTATAAGAATTGGTGCATGGACACCATGATGCACATGACGACAATCAAAATGCATATGAAGTTCTTCGGGCTCGAAGGGAAAGGTAGCACTCCTTCGGCGTTGAACAAGGCTGCGGTGATAAGTACAGGGGAGAAAATCTATGGGTTGGAAAAACATAGTTAGATACCTTGCCTAACTCAATAATTTTTCGGGAAACTTACTATAGCGAGAACAATGAGATTCTCGAGCTTCATGGCACTGGTACGTCCGTCGAGACCCATATGGGAATTGAGCTGTTGTATTTATTAGCCTCTATCACTCTTAGGCTGACGAATGAAGTCTGCCTCCATATGTAGATTCTTGGGAATAACTTACACCCTCCCTACGGTCGCGCAATTCGTTCTTCAATTCCTCTAATTTCTGCAGACGCAGCTTTAAAGTCGAAAACTTCTTGTGAATAGTCCTCAATAAGGCTTCGGAGGATGATGAGGCCGTTGGTGCTCCCCCATCGCAACGAAAATAGTCAGCTTCTGTATCCCAAAATCCTTGCCACGCTTGAGTAGTCTCAGAAAGACCACTAATCAGTTGCATTAAAAGAGCAAGTAGTTGACTGTTCCGCCGTTCAATCAACTTTTGATCCTCAATCTTAAAAGAGTTGTATGCCAAATATTCGTCTCTAGACCTATTTGCAAACAAAGTCGATTAGCGTTCCGCACTCGAGAGTACAGTAAAAGCAAAAACCCGGAAAACAAAAACAGAACTCATCCACAGTGAAACCGCACACCAAGACAGCTTCCATGCACATTACTTACCCTTCTACTGTTTCCGTAACCACGGTCACTATCTGGTTCCATTTCTTGAGCACCTTTTGCGTGCGGAACTCAATCACCGTTAAGAAGTATTCTCTAGGCGTCCATATGGGCTCAGCACCGTAACGGCCCCTCGCCATAAGGGGGTCTCCTCGTTCCCCGTGTTGTCCCGTCAGGTTCTTATAGTCTTCCACTGTCCCCTTGGATCCAAAGTAAGTATCGACAAATCCATAGGCAGTCCATACCCAATGGTTAACCCCTGTCACAACGATTGAAATTTGGGCTTCGTGTAGCCAGTAGTGTTTAGCTGTGGTGGTTGAATCTTGGGATCGACCCTTGGACCTAGATAGGAAGTCTAATTTCCGTGTCTCTCTTAAGGGACTGCCATCAGATTTCTTCCGCCGATCCGTCATTGCCGATTTCTTTGTTGTCATGACCCAATATGGAATATGGAAATCTAGAGTAAAGACAGGGAACCCGGTGAGCTACCATACGGTAATTAGTATTAGTCGCAGTAATACATGGGACGGGCGTGTGATCCACAAGTACTTACAGGAATTGTGACACCTATTGATGTCTTCCGCTTTAGGTAATTGTAAAAAAGATACCTTAAAGGCCAGGCTTGGCTGCGTGATGCCGTTTCTACAATAACCTGAATCGTGAATGAATCTAAGTTCGGGATGAAGCTAGACAGATCAGCCAGATTACATGATTAGAACACGTAGACTTTATAACTTACAGTATTCTTCTTTCTACATCGCTCTCTTCGTCCGTGAATGCGTTCGTCGAATCTGGATCAGCTCTCAGGCGCTGTGCAGCTTTAGTCAGTTCTCCTATCTTCTTATATAATTGTCACTGCATCAGATTAGGATTACCTGTTTCTTTAGTTTTTCGCGCAACAGTTCCCAGGTAACAGGCTCCGAGTTTGTCCTGCAGTGTCCTTTTTTGTCGCCGAGAGTACCGAAAATGGTTCTTTCGTCCAATAATGCCACATGTTTTCCGAGCATTGGAACGGGTCCATCAGATTCCCCTTTTTCACAAAAGCTGGCCACTTCATCAACCATATCGTAATCTTCCAGGAAATCTTTGTCCCCATCCATGCCTTTCATGAAGCGTCTGACATCACTGATCTGACTGCTAGCATCGGTGCCCTTCGATTGCTCGTCGACTTCATCCTTGGGCGCATTTGAAGGCCCATCACCCTCTCTCGATGCGCCATCTTCCTCTTCAGCTTCAGCTTCATCTTCATCCTCCTCCTTCTCCTCCTCCTCATCACCGTCGTCATATTGAGTATCCAGCCATTCAATGTATGGTTGATTTTCGGCTTCGCGACTATAGCGATTATATGGTCGTCGTTTTGTGAACAGCTGAGGCCACGCCAAGTGCCAGTTCCCAGAAGCCCACGACAGCGGCGTCTGACCCTCCTCATCCTTCAACTTCACAATGTCAGTCGGCGTGTCGCGAGTCGCCTGCGACGAGGAATGTGGTAGTTCAAGATAGTATGGATGAACACTGGAGCGGAGACTTGTACCAACTCCCTGAATTAATGGCGAGTATGGAGGCAGTAGCGTCGTGGTTGAGGATTTTGCAGTGCTGGAAAGTCGCTCTGCGACGTCATTGATTTGCTGAGCGGATTTCTCAAGCTCAGGAAATACGAGGTGAGCAGCCATCACATAAGCAAATCCGGTTGTTCGACACCCTGCTACTATATGGCCAAAGAGCTCACCAGTAGCCGCATCGAAAACAGCTGATCCACAGTCACCGTCTGCAAGAGGCCAATCAAGGTTGATGGAAAACACCTCTTGAAACGACGTCCCGTGTGGCACACGAGTGTAGGAAGGCGTACCAGCTATAGTGCCAGTCATTTGGCCACCAGAAGCCGTATATGTGACGACCTTGGCGTCATCTTGTGGGAGAAGAGCTATCTGAGCTGTGGAAAGATCCGGAAGATTCGTGGAGAGAATAGACGAAACGTTTGAGTCTCCGTTCTCAACGACTTCAACGAGCGCCCAGTCCTGATCTACAGACCAATCGACTAGAACACCGAGCGGTGCGAGGGACTCCAAAGGCGGTGTGGTAAGCTCTAGTGGCGAGTAGTTGACCTGCGCCTTGGCGAATGGCAGGAGCTTGCCATTCACTTCCTCAAGTGGTGGGGGGGCGGCCGTCGTGTTGGTCAATTCGGGTGCATCGAACGTTGTTATAGAAGAACTTCCAGGGGAATGATCTTCACCCTCCAAAAAATGATCATTATCAGACCAAGCATCCGTGCTTTGACTCCCGATACTTGTACTCGAAGCTTCTAGTTCATCATCATATTCGGTTTCGCTATCGCTGTCGATCTCGAAATTATCATCGGGTTTGGTGGTAGTCGCATTCGGCTTTTGAAGTCTGTCAAAAAAAGTGTGGCAGGGCGCGAGGTAAAATAACCGGCTTCGTAAGCGAATAGTATTCGCAGTTGCGACGCGCATGGAGGAGCCGTGGCGGACATGGATCGGCATGCCGACTGGCTGCAAAGATTTTGAGCGTTCGTAGAAGACTTCTGTCACGGGGTTATCATTTTGAATGTTCGTCTTTGTTCCCTGGCCTGACGCAAGCGGTTCCAGCTGCTCGCATCCGGGATCTTTCGATATATGGGCAGTCTTGAATCCTGGGTACTGCTTAAGTATACCGCTGTCCTTGATGATTTCCCGAGCTTTCTTCCGATAGCAATCATTCTCGGAAATAAACAGAACCGTAGGAGATGCCATCTTCTCGGTTTTTCCAATCATATAAACGGATAAAGTGACCTGATCCTTGGTTGACAGAGATCCAAACCAACCGTCCAGGTAGCGTAAAATCGCTAGCCTAAGCTCAGAGTAAAATCGATCTCGAACAGAACCTTTCGCCGCCCAGCAATGATTTACGAAGTTGATAGGACCAATGTATTTTCCCAAACACTCGGGGGTTGTTGCACACGCGGACGTAGACTGCTCCGGGCAACCAACGCTTCTAGAAGCGAGCCGGTCATGACATCGATACGGCTAGAGGAGATATGACTGAGAAGCTAGAAAGAAGGGACGATAATGAGCAGCACAATGGGCCATAGGACTGAAAAAAAAGGGGGGCGTAGATCGAAAGATTCAGGACGAGGAATTAAGCCGAAGGGCGGAAGTCTGTACCAAGCATATATGAAAGCATGGCTTTTCAAACAATTCTCATCTGAGGAAGTAGACCGTATGCACTTTCGATGTGACGTGGCAGTGCTCAAAGGGTGCCACGAGTGGTAAAGCCAGCGCCCAAATGTTCATGCCAGCTGAACAACTTCGGGGAAGCCTGGACCGGTCCATCAGGCGTACTCGACCAACAAGACTTGAGAAGCTAACACCCAAATCGGCCTGACAAGGAGTGAATTGCATTCTCCAGAAAGAAGCCCTGTGCCGGTTGTCGTCCGCTCAACTTTTTTATCATGTCTGCCTTGTGCCTTGAGAATCAACCTTGGGCTTTACACTAGCCTAAAGTTGACGCCACGAAAAGCAACAACCCTAGCAATCCCATTGACAGGGCAAAGCGACCATAATTTGACGGAGAGAACAGTGTTGTACTCCGTAAGCCACGCAATGGTGCCTGTCGTACGTATGCAATATATATCGAAAATGTCTCGCCGAAGTTCTTTTGTCGCGCAACTTGGTCCTCTTTCCTCACGTGACGGCATCATGACGACGCTCAATGGTCCCCTCAACAAAACCTCAATTGACGCTGCGACCAGAACTGAGATTATCGAAAGCTTTTGGCCAGAAAACGGATCCTCCAGGTATCGGCAAGACGAGCTGGACTGGGAGTCTTACTTCTGGTACTATGCCAGGCAATGCCACGATGCCTTGATCGACCAAGGGCAGCATGTACTGGCAAGAACCCATCAAGATATTCTCGATATAGTACACCAGCTTGAGGATCTAACCCCGCGAGACGCGATCAAGGAAAGCCTTAGATCAAGACTTCCCACGCGCCATCGACCCAATGAAGACGAGATATTAGACGGCGCGATCGATCTAGCCGCCCGATTGCATCTCATGGTCAACATCGCTGTCGACAATCTCGTTATTTCTGGACAAGCACAGCTGAAATGGAGTTCCGGAATTCTCAGAGATTTCCTGAACCATCATTTCAGTGAACCTCAGGTGCTTGGCAATGATGGTATCAAACTGGAACAAATGTTCACGGCGTCAAATCTGGAGCGCATTGCAGGGATTCAGATAAAGCCCACAGATAACTTGGCAGATCATTTACGGATGATTGATAAAGAGGATAAGGTCGTTGCGATATTCCACCATGCTTCTTTCTTGAACTGGCAGAACTGGTGCGTCTGACGGGTGCAAAAATCCGAAGCCCATGGCTGACCCGAGCAGTAAAATATACCCCGATGGCCTCGGGGAAGAAACACTACGGACCTTGTCCCTCATCTTCCCGCAGCATGACAAACAAACTCGAGAGTGGTTAAAAAGGCATCCCGAATCCTATCGGATCGACAAGACGCTTCTGAAATGTGACCCGTTGCAGCTCGACGATCGACAAATTGAGAAATTCCACTTCTGGCATGATCGACTAATTATCTTGAAGCAAGCCTTCGACCAGTCTCGACCTGCAACAATCTCTCAGTGGTGGTATGATCGACGAAATGGAGTCCAATGGTATACCTTCTGGATCGCTGTCGTTGTCCTGTTCTTGACGATCTTCTTCGGCATGGTGCAAAGCATTGAAGGGGCATTGCAGGTCTACAAGGCTTTTCATCCAACTCAAGGGCTCAGCTCTGGAAATCTAAGACGAATGCCAGGTGAATATGTCCCATCTCGAAGTGGCTATTGCCCATCTGAGGATTTCGAATGCGATTTCAAGGGCGTGGGATCGACGGAAGCTATAAACGGTGATGCTTAGCTGAGGGATGTTGTGTGCGAAATGGGAGGGTTGGAACAATTTGTGTACATTAGTGCTTTGATTGTTATTATTTCACCTTTCAATGTTTATATTGTGGAGGGGAAAACATCAAGCACACAACAAGAGGGTGGCAAAGCAAGTGCCGGAGGGTAAACGTAGGAAATACCCATTAGACGAATACTAGAGATATCACATATTTAAGGAGTAATAGTTGTTACGGTTAGACAAGTGTCGAAACCAGCATAAGAGGCACGTGACGGACCGACGAAGGTTCTATATAAGTAGATAGTTTCTTTATCAGATGGAAGCTTCGTGCTTAACTCAAATAAAGTATTTCATACCTACTTTAATAACTTGCAATACACGACTTGATTAGTGACAGCTCCCTTATCCGTACCCTAGAATACCAACCTACTTGCACTTCTAGTCACCACTAGACTTAATGGTTTGTTACACACAGGTCCTATGAAAAGTCGTTTAGGAGAACACGGTTCCTAAGAAATTTCTCATAGGAACTATGCTCTCCCAGGATGTCACGGTTCCATGAGTTCGACGTAAACGTGGCATGTATTGACGAAGAGGTCGCTCGAATTAGGGGACCTCGATGGTATTGCCGTGGCTCTAATCATTTGCAAGCATGGTCGATATACTATATAGAGATCTAGGGACCATGCATTGTGGCCACCATCTATAGCAGAGATAGTAAGTAAAAGCAATTGCTTGCTTGAAATACACGACCGGTGCTAATACTTATATAGCAAACTGCTTATCCTCTCTTAAAGAATATACTACCGGAAGATATCGAGAAGCGCCTTTCTAAACATATGGGAGAGAAAAAATTGCTTGGGCAGAACAATGAGAGAAGAATAATAGATAGTAGGCAGACTACCTGCAACTAGATGGATAACTAGCAGTTTCACAAAAGGCGAATAAGACTATAGCTATGGATATCAGGAAATGAAGTTGCGCCGAATTCTCTTTAAGCTCTCTTCCTAGGCAATTGAAACTAGACTATTTTAGGAGTCTTTTGCAGCGTGTAGAGGAAATCGAATATGGCTATCAAATTCGTCTCATTTGAGAATGAACATCCCTCGCAAATCGGGATCCTTGAGGAGCTTGCAATCAGCCTTGTGACCTTTCTCGTTCCAGCCAGCTACTTGGCAGGCCTTATCATACTTATATTAGCATCCGAGTCAATATAATACGAGGAAGATTTTCATTGGTAATCTTACCCTATCGCAATACCAGAAAGACGAGCACTTGCCACACCGTTGCAGAGATGCTGCCTTCTTACCGCACCCGTGACATATTCTGATACCACTAAGCTCTGTTGAGAACTGTTGGACCTAGTCGTTTAACGCTAGCAACTTATCCAGTGACAGTGGGAAGACCTATACGATATCCCGTTCGGTTAGCGAAGATAGATCAAGGTGTAGATTAGCAATTTTATAATACCTTGATCATCCGGAGATCCTCATGGCGAATACCAGGGGGCCTAAACGTAAATACGTGGCTTTTGGGTATAGAATTGCGACTGTGTACCCGCTTCGAAGCTGAGCAGGCTGTGCTAGAGCTCCGTGTTTGATAGCTGGCGTGCTGTCGCCGCCAAGGGTCGTTTTCCAAACAGACGCCGCCCTCTCCACGAAGATGCGTCCTTTTGCCAAGTCGCTATTGGCGATGACGAGCTGGGCGGCATTGACAAAGGCCTGCGCAAACCCAACGTCCTCTCGTCCTTGCTCGTTATAGAGACGTATCTGTTGATTAAAGTAGCGGAGGGTCCGGAGTGGGGATACCAAAATTCCCTCTGTGCCGAGTTGGTCGATGACACCGTCCAAGCGGTGGATCTCCTCAAATCTCCTGTCGCTTTCTTGACTCTACTCTAGCGGTAAGGAGCAGAGATGGCACAAACATATAAAGTCGAACCTTTCCTGAAGAGCCTTCTGCCGGGCTTTGCGGTTCTTAAGAGGGGCTAAGTAAGTTATCGTGATCTCTTCGCCTTTGTTGATGTATCTCAGAGCATGCACTGTGTGTCGTTTGATCTTTTCATTTTAGTTCTTCTGTGCATTATTATCGTAAGCGTGGTTAATGCGACATGCTTCTAGGAAGATTGCCCCTTTATCTCCAACGGCTTCGGCAGGGAGGGAGTTTGTTCGAAAAATCCCGAGATACTACTCAGCAGCATTCCTACATGGGTGGATATTGTGCATGGATAGGAAGTCTCGCCGCTGGTTTTCGCTAAGGGCTTCAACTTGCTTGCAGGTGGATGTTCGAAGCCGCTTGCTGCCGACCGATTCACTGACTGTAACGACGGCCTCTTCAGAGAGAATTTGCGTGCCCTTGGAGATCTTTTCGATTGCGACGAGACCCTTTCCTTTCTCCGGCACATCCTGCAAGGCGTATATGGAATTGCCCGTCGTGCTTTGTACTTTTACGTCTCCTGCTCCTTCTAAGTTTCTATTATGCTCATTTGCAATAAAAATTGCCGCGGTGAACTCAGACGAAAGTTCTGTTTCGTCCCGTTTATAGTCAATCGTGATCTTGCTAGATATAGCTTGAGGCAATAGGCCGAGTAATCCGAATACCTTGTCGTGGGGGAGTGTGCACTGTGCAGATCCTGCCAAGCGACGTAAGTCGTCCACTGCCGTGCCCTTCAGCCCGTCTTCCTTATTAGACAAGACTCCCGACTTCTGCTACTGCTCAATAGAGTTCAGTAGTTGCAGATACGGCGACATTCTGGCTACCGCGCGAGAGTCTAAGGTACCGCCGTCCAGAATTTTGTTGCAAAAGATATCTGTAAGCGTCAGAACTACGCGAAGGGGTACGCTTGAATCGCCCCAGTCGAGGGTCGAACGGATCGGGCTGACAGCTAGTTCTTGAATTATCTATAGGCGAGTCCAGTACGGATTCTGAGCAAGGCGAAAGAGTGCTACAGCAATAAGATCGCGAAAATGAGGGGGTCCAAATTCATCCTCGTCATCTGAGTCGGCCTACCACTCGTTGTCAAAGTATAAGACATCCCCTGAGAAGGGGAAACCTTCCAGCTCGTTATAATTATGATCGGATTCCCATGCTTTCACGCTAATCCCCAGAGCTGCTTCTAATGTTTGCCTGCCGTGGGCTTCCAAAATTGTATTGCAAAGGCGAAGCTTATCAAACGAAGTCTCGACCTAAGATTCCAGGCCTGTGCCACCCATTTCATCTTCTCCGAGCTATATTGTTACTGCTTGCGACTGGCTAAAAATATCTCTTATCCTTAGGACCTGAGCATTGCGCTCGTCGATATCGTCCTGATTAGTATAAACGGCGTCGATCCAGACCTTGTCCACGAGGGAAGACCGAAGGCAGTCCAAAGCAGCAGCTACCTTCTCCCCAACGGTAATAGGCATCCCGTTGATGGTGATTGTCTTCGTATCTTCTGGGCTGCCCCACATGTAACTGATTGCTGTGTAGTCGCCCCATATGAACTTAGTAATAGTGCGGACCACGTCTGAGGATGTCGACCCTAGTTCAAAGTCAAACTGCTCGCATTAAGCGTCGTCAACCTGACTCCTGCTCCATTGCGTAAGGCGTTCGGTACGAAATGTTATATATTCTGGCTTAAAGTCGTCCAAAGATACGTGCTCAAGTGTGAGGCGCAAGGGATCGAGACGTAAACCTAGAATGCGATCTAGGCGACTGCTCAAGTCATCGGGTGTCGAGGGAGGCTCGAAGGATAAAACTCGAATCTCGTTGCGAGAAGCGTCGAGAGGCTTGTACTGAATGCGTTGCAAGGGAGAGCCCGAGGCTGGATCCATATCTAATCGTTGATGTCGATGAGGGTTTGGAATGACCTGATGGAAGTAAATATTTCAAACACTATAGAAATAAATTGGTGGTTGGGATTAGTAAAGACCACGTCGATTCATCCAACTGGAATGCAGTGCCAACGCCTGGCGTGCCTGATGTGCGACACCACCTACCAGAGGATTGGCTGCACCCATGCGTTAATACCCAACAGGATGTACTGTATCCTTTTCAATGCCAAACGACAAATAGAGTTGGTAGGGCCATTTGCGAAGTCCTTCCACAGGTGTCCCTGCTGTATGTTCTTAGCGTCATTTTCGGCGAGGATGTGTTGTAGATCTGCTTGTCTTGAGAGTGAAGCTGTTTTCGGCGCTTCACTCATCTTATATGCATCTAAATCAGTATTCTATTACGTCTTGGATAGGGCTATTACGTATGAAAAAAACATATCTATTAAGAGGGTACGTACAATACTCTTCGCAGTCTTTGCAGTCTTCCCAGTTCTGGAATTCATAGCTTGGATCATTTGCCGCAGCTAACAGCGGAGTCTACCAGCTAGGTTGACTATAGCGTGAGATTCAAAGCGTCTGAGGAGTTCGTATATAATAAGAGGAAGGTTTTTGGTTCAGGAGAATAGGGGAGGGATTCAGTGATAAATCGTCAGAATATATTACGGCTGGAGTGAAGGTGGAGAGATTATTGATCTAACCTAAAAGGCTTTAGCTTTTTATATCTAAAATTAGATCAGTGGCTGATGCTCTCGAATATTCTTTTGTGAATGCGGCGCTCCAGGAGACTTTTGCGCGAGGCTTGGCAGCGGCTTGCAATGGTCGCGGCAGTTGTCTACTAAAGGTCGTTAGCAAACCTTATGCTATCGCGAAATGGAAACCCTTTTCATTTCATGTCATGGCGGCGATAGCAGCTGCACGTGCCGATAAGCTGAGCCTTTAAAGCTTCCCGTAAGGAAGCGAGTTAATGGATCAACGCACCACAATTGCAATACTCATATTTCTCCGATGATTATCGCTCCCTACTCTTTGAAGGCAGATACTGAATGGTCAAAATACCTATCTTTAGCTCAAAGTCAATATGCCGGCCACGTTTGAAGAGTATGTCCTATCTTCCACGGTTGGCAATCTACTGCCTCGAAGACTTCATAGTTATACGAACTAACACCTCCCTCTCATAAGATACTCCTTTCTCGCCCTTTCAAGTTTATTATCGGCCCGACGAGGTTCCAATTATGGTCCACGAGGCGGTACTCGCAGAGCAATCCCCTGCACTAGCTGCGCTCATGCGGGGAGAGATGGCAGAGAGCGTAGCTGGCGAATCTAGGTGGATGGACGTGGATAAAGGAACATTCGTACGGTTTGCTCAGTTCGCTTATACAGGAGATTATTCGATCTCGAAGGGTTCTACGGCTCAAGCGGTTGTGGAGGCAGAATCGTCATCGCAAGAGCCTCGAGTGCTTGATGGATGGGGATCTTCCTTCGCGCCCCGTTCCTCCGTAGCCCCTCCCGCACCCCGTACCTCCGCACTAGAGCCCGAGGACGAATAGTTATTTGAAGTTCGATCGAAGAAAAGGAAGAAATCTAAGAATAGTCCGCTTAGCTTATACAGGTCTGGTCCAGAGCCACCGACATCTGAATGAATTCCTTGCCACAGCCTGGGTGCTTGGAAACATGAGGCCGACTACTACTGTGAATGCGTTCTAGAGAGTGGTTAGTACAACAACCATGAGTATATGTGTGGATTCTTACCGTGGCGAACGATATCACTCCTCCGCGCGAAGCCCTTTTGACAGGAGCTGCAACAGAATGACTTCTCAGCGACTCTATCACCGGCTGGTTTCTGAATATTAATCATCTTGATATCTATGATAGACTCTACCGAAATATAAATATAACGGACGAAGAGATTAATTCCTTACCTGATTTGAGCTGCTTTCTCATATCATTAGAAGCTTGTCATCTTCGCGAGTAGTCAATGCTTATTTGATAAGTTAACTTATATTAACAGATAAGGTATGCTGAAGTTCTATGCCAAGACCGAGAAAAACGGGTTCGGAAATCCGGAGTTGCCAGCAGCCGAGGGATAATTAACCGAATTAGTATGCACCAAGGAGGATGGCTAAAATCAGAAGCCTGATGGTAATTCCTAATACTGATTTAAGTCTAATGTTGCTGCTTGGCCTGTCTCACTCTGCCCTTTTGCCTTGATTGCCTTGGCCTTGTTTTGCCTTGCTTTGCCTTATATATTGCCTCGGCCGCGGCGTGTAAATTCCCAGACCTGATATTTAAGCAATTAATCTTAGAACGTAGGTCTCTCTTATATATCTCTACTTGCTACTCACTAGAACTAGTTACCTTTCTTCTGTATTACAGAAACTTTCAACTTACTCACTTCATCTTTAAAAAAAAACTGACTTTTCAGCAGCCCGTGGCTTGCCATATTCGACAAACAGACTCGGTCTAATAGCAAAGAATAAACCAATTTATTTATCAGAATCACTATGGCCAATTAGTCTTAGTGAGAATCCGTACAGGCAGCGATAGAGCATATATCAGAATCGCTCGTTGCTCGCGTGCACGTAGTTGAGTTATACTACTTGTTATTACTATCAACCCCGCTGCCAGTGAATATAAGATAGTAGTAACAGTAGTGTAACTCTACCAATTCAACGTGGCCCGCGAGCACGAACTGTACGTCATATTGACCCTTGTCTCTCTCGACAGCACTGCTGACGAGTGTTAGGTACGCCCGAAGACCATTTTTGGAACATATATCCGGAGCCGTTTGGTGGCCTTCTCGCTCATGACGTTGATAATAGAGTAAGCCTAGGTAGTTTAATTGAAACAAGACCTTTTTGGGCTTTACCTCTAAATGACGGATTTCAGGCTGCTACTAGTATACCTGATTTGAGTACAACGGATAGTCGTTATCCGGAGCATGAATTGAATAGGTACCCAGCCATAAGCACTTTGTACCAAAAACCTGATCATTTCGACTCATGTTGCTATAGGTCTGCCAGATTAGTGACTCCCGACTTGCCGCATATGAATCGATTTCCTTGCAAGAACTGCGCAAAGTCGTTTAAGTCTCAGAGAGATGTCGATCGACACCAATCTAGTATTCATAACAAGTCTGCAACTCATTTCTGCTATAAGCAAGGATGTTCTCAGTTCGAAAAGGGGTTTACTAGGAAGGACAATTTGGAGGCTCATCTTCGCCGTGGTTATAGAAAACTATCTAAGAACGTAAATCGAGTCAAAGGGCAAGATAGGAACACCCTTTTATAGATAGTGGATCCGGAGAAGGAAATTGGAGAGGAAGACAATTTGGAAGGCTATTCACGAGAGCAGCTGACTGATATGGTAATTAATGAGCGGGAGAAATGTAAAACGGAACAGCAAAGGCGACGGGAGGTGGAAGAAGAGCTGAAAAGTCTCAGACAGAGGTATGATGAACGGGAAGACATGTAGCTCAGGCTTCTTGTGACAAAGGAAGGAAGCAATTAGTCTTGGATTATGGAAGCTAAAGGACTTACATATAATCAACCTCGCTGCCGCCCAAGATCCGACCTTATGTGTTGTACATGAGCAGTTTCTAGACCCTAGGAATGTCTTCCATTGCTAATCAAGGTCCATCGTCGTTGTACTACTTTAAGCTTCTCGTCATTTAACTCCAATATTTTTCGTAGAGGAGAGATCTGTTCAGGGTCTCACGTGTTCCCCCGACTAGAAGGTGCCGAATCGTCTTCCAACCCAGTGTGATACATAATCTAAGAGGATCTCGTATCCTCTATTATAAACTAACAGTAGTAGCAAGTTACTGTATCTATAAGCTTCGCTACCGCTGACATGGGATCAGGGGCTTCTCGTGAGGACGTGATCGTCAAGGCGGTATAGGGCAAAAGCTCGGAAAATGCTGATGACCGCCGGTAATATCAAAGTAATCCGCTTACTACTTTCCCCGGGGAATGAAAAGACCACGACCAAACATTTTACGATACGTCCAGATCTCGACATGCTCTTCGCGTTATATTACAGACACCAAGACTTCTCCCGGGAGGAACATACAGATCACTCAAACTTAGCTCTTGATTCCAAAGCCTATGAGCTCTGGCGGAAGTTCAAAGTGCCACTAGGGTATAGTCAACTCCCTTGGGATTGGAACTGCACCCACTTCAAGGGAAGTAGCCTAATACTTCAGATCTGCTTTCGTAGAGGGTACGACTAAGAGCTCGCCCTCGAGAACAATATCCTCTGATTTACCATCCTAATGGCCCTCCCTTTCTTTGTCTGACCTTTGCTAGCCTTTGAGGCATTGTATCAACGAATCTATTGATTAAGTTAATAAAAATCTCATTCTCCCAAATATCTAATATAGCCCTTTTTAAGTCTTTAAGATTCCAACCACCATAAGGATTCCGACTTCTTAGCTTTTACTTTAAAACCCGCCGAATATTCTCAATTAAATTAAGGTCTGGCGAGCAAGAAGGCCAGTGTATATATGGCATTCTAAGCGTACGGCATTACAAAGTCCATGATTCTGCGAAGTATTCGTCTTTCCATGAACTGTACTATTATCCTCTACCGTATAAACTGTAATATAGCGCCATGGCGCTGTATCTTTTTGGTGGTAAATCGATAGTTTTAGACCTGGCGCTGTAGTCAAGGGTGGCGTTGTAGATCATAATTTCCCCCTAAATCCCCACTAAAATACCCTCTTCTTAATGACTTCCTCTACATCCTTTGACTATACCTTTATCCTAAAACAACACTCTTTTATATGATATCGTTAATATGCCTCCAATTCCGCGTATTCTTGCAGGTCCTTTACCACCCGGTCAAGCTACCTTGAATCTGCAAGGCCTTTTACAACCTCTTAAACCTCGCTCTCGACCTGGACCGTCTGCGAAAGACAAAACAACTCGCTCTCAGCGTGTTCTGGGCCGCAAGTATATTGGGGGAGTTGGCGAACAAGAGACAATAAAGCAATTGGCTCAATGGCGAATTCAACAAGACGCTCAAGGCGTCGGGGAGCCTGGAGATCAAGAGCGTGCGAGTCGACTTGTTATTGAGGAAGGAATTGAGGACGATGATATAGACGGCTTCGCAGATTCGGAATTCGACGACTACGTTACTCGGAAACGATACTCCTATTCTCGAGAATATAAGTTAGCAGCGATCACGTATTGGGAGACTACATACCGTCAACTCAAAGATGGCACCGACGAGCGTATTACCATTCGATATGCGGCACGTAAACTGTGTATCCCAAGGTCAACATTCCGAGGCTGGATCAAGAAAAAGAGCGAGATTTTGCGCCAAAAGAGGGGAACATATCGTGTCCGCAAGCCGTGGGGTAAAGTCAAAGAGCTGGAGATGGAAATAAAGCTGAAAATGAGATTCGACGAGGCTCGACTCAAAGGACGTGCCATCTCTGCCAAATGGTTGATTCGGAATGCTAAGCAGATATATGGTGAGCTTCATCCTGAGCGTGTTATTCGTAGGGAAGGAGGTCTGAATCTATACCTTGGATTTCGATGGTCTCCTGGCTGGCTAATTGGCTTCAAACACCGTCACGGAATCTCCTTCAGAGCAAGCACTAAACGAGCTCAAAAGGCACCTGAAGAGCTTCGGAATATTATCGTCAACTGGCTCCAATTCAACCGTCGAAACACTATCGTCACCCCTACCTCTGATTGTGGGAAACCTCGTCCTCCGTCTGTACCTGTTATGGGAAGATATAAGCTCTCTGAGATTGCGAATATGGACCAAACACCGCTTGCTTTTGAGTTCCAAAAAGGCCGTACTTACGCTAGTAAAGGCTCTCGTACTGTCACCTTACGGACCGCGAGAAGTGGCTGGGACAAACGGCAAGCTACCCTTCAAGTTATCGTCTTCGCAGATGGCATCAATCGTTGTAAACCTCTGCTTATGTTTAAGGGAAAACCAGGCAAAGGGAATAAGAATCGACGCCTTGAGATGGCTCAATATCATCCTGCGGTTAAGGTGATCTGGAACGATAAAGCATACGCTAATTCCGAGAATCTCATCAATTGGATCAGACAAGACTACTCACATGCTTCGGAATACCCTCTCTCAGATCAAGAACCTCGTCTTCTCGTCCTCGACGCTTTTGCCCCTCACAAACACACCGGAAAGAAAGCTCCTACGAACGAATCTGCGAAGGCGAAAGCGAGAAGGCTACACGCAGAGATGTTAAATCAGCAGATTCGAGCTGAATTCGCAAAGCTCAACGTCACCTTGTCTATTATCCCCGGCGGTTGTACCGGCTACGTTCAAGTGCTTGATGTTGCCATCAACTCACTTTTGAAGGCTATAATCAAGGAGTTAGAAGAGGTTCACATCGATCAAAACCTGGAGAAGTAGAATAATAATGAGTACTCTATTCAAGACCGAAGAATTATACTTACAAAATGGGTAGGAGAGGCCTGGTTACGTATTCATACTGATCACAAACAGACTATCGTTAACACCTTTAGAAACCTTGGTTTATCGTTAAACCCTGACGGCTCTGAAGATAGCGACCTCAAGATTAAAGACCTCCCGAATATCGCTGTCGGAGATTATACCTCCTCTTCTTCTGCGAACCTCATACTTATCCCCGACGACGACGAGCTTGAAGGAGATACAATTATAGTTGAAGGGACGTATATTTCAGCGGAGGAGAAACAGGTTCAACGACAAGAGAAGGAAGACGACGTTACGACAGATATAGACAACGATGTAGAGAGTGCTTTTGACTCTGATTCAGAGTTTGATTCGTCAGAGGAAGAGTCAGGACAGGAAGATCAAGACATAGCAGATGTTACGGAGGAGTAGGGGATGATTAGTTACATAAATGGATACTTTTGTTTACACCTAAAATACGCGAATTTCCAGTACCCAACCCAGGAATTCTTAATCCGCCATGGCGATATATCATAACCCGTGTCAAGGTGATACAATTAGACCTGGCGCTATATGCAGGATGGCGAGTTCAGCGAGGGTGGCGCTATATTACAGTTTATACGGTACGAAAAAGAAATCTCCTGATTGCTCAAATATCTCCTTTAATAGACCCTTAGAATTTGATTGGCATACTTCTTTTAGGTAAATCCTTTCCCTTCTCCTTCGTACGAGCAAAAGTATATCTTTGATTTGTATCCGTAGCCAATTGCTGCCCACGCCATAACTGATTTATGGCTTAAACGGGGTACGGCTAAAATGGCTACAGGATTTCATAACTGAGTGGCTGCATAATTAACGCTATGACTCTACGCTACACCCGATTAGGCTAGTTTGATTTAAGCGAGTCTATTAAAACAAAATAACCTCATCCGCCCGATTAACCCATTCGCTGAACGATCGACCAATAAAAGTGCTCGTATAGTCAGCTAGCTCAGCCTCCCACCGCTTTAGTAAGCGATCACGTGTTTCTTCATCCAATGAAGCTCCATACTCGGCTACTGTCAGGAGTGGAATCTAGTATAGGGAGGGTCGGGAGTCCTACGGAAGGTTTGCAGGCTTGGCACGGATCACGTGTTAATATCTTTATTTATTTACTTCGGAGGGGAGTAGAGAGGATTTAGAAGGCTAGAGATCAGTCTGAATTACAGTTGACATACCCTGAACGTTTCGAATAGTAATTCCCTATCATTTGAATCTTACACCCTTAATTATAGCTATATCGGTGATCTCTTATTATCCCTTACGCACCTTAAAAAGTTCTTTTCTGAGCTTAGGATCGATTATTTTTGTCCGGAGACTATGAAAAGCTTTGTAGCCGGTGTGGCGCGCAAATAGTTATAGAGCCGCCACGCGGATCGATACTTCTGACCGACGGAACTAACGATTCTCGGTTAAAAGCGACAGACACCTCCATAAGGGATTCGTAGTTTCGCCGCAGTTTTGCTTATATAATCAATAGGCAAGCTTTAACGTACTTGATAAGTAAGCTGCGCATGCATGTAAGGTGCGCACTCAAAATCCCATACAAAATATGTCTGTGCACGAAAAATAACTTTTTAATTTATTAATAAAAACCTATAAAAATGAAATGCCGGTAATATTATAATATAAATAACTTAAACTTTTAATTTCAAGTATTAGTTAATTTTAAATAAAAAGTTATTAAAGAAATCTTAAAAGATTTATAAATATAAAAGTATTTTCTAAATAAATTATTAATTAAAATTAATTAGCGTCTAAAACTAGAACTATAAGTTATTCAAATACAGTTATATGTAAAATTTTAATTTAAAGTTTTTTTATTAATAAATTAAAAAGTTATTTTTCGTGCACAGACATATTTTGTATGGGATTTTGAGTGCGCACCTTACATGCATGCGCAGCTTACTTATCAAGTACGTTACCACTTGTCGCCCGTCACTATTAGTAATACTACCATATAGTAGTATCGAACGCAATGCCTTATTCACACAACCCTAAAAGTTATTAGCGTCCCTACTTGCCTATTAACCTAGACATTCTCTTCGGACTAAGTCAGCCTATAAGTAGCAATATCGACACGCTTTTCGCAGATCTATAACACCCGTCGACGGGCATAGATTTAAGGAGACGACTGCCCCGAGTGCCAGAAGCAACTGGCTTTAGAGTCCAAATGCCTGGCTACAACTCTTCGAAATAGCGGTGCACAGCGTGCATGTATAGGGACACACATATATAAGAATAAAAGTCACGATCTGGCGAGAGTAGAGAGAAGAATAATTAGGAAGATAAGGAATCCAACCTATTAAGTCTAAATCTAGATATAGGGTCGTAAGACTAAACAAGGTGTACTTTTGGGTTTCTCGTCTGCAAGGTCATTAAATCAGGAAATTGGGATATTTATATATAGAAAATAGATCTATTATTTACAAGGCAGTCGCTATAGTACTACTAGTCAAGTACGGGATCTCAGGCCAAGCTTTTGCAATAACTTGTATCGTTTTGAATTTAAGGGAGGCTTATCCGTAATATTTAAAGCACATAATTTGTTCCGTATAATCTCCGTTTTAGTATGATTAAGGCCGAAGACTTACTCATACTCGTGTAACACCTTTAAAAATATAGCCTTAGCTGTCCTTAGATCAGCTTGATATTCGAAGAGAAGACCTAGATTAAAGGTAGTGATTAGTGCTAAAACGTAAGTAAAGATAGAATCTGGACCAGTTGCCTTCTCGTAGCCTTGCAGCGCTCGCTAGTACATCCGTTCGGCCTCGTCTAACTTGCCCTAATCGACGTAAAGGAGACTTAAGTTATGGCAATCATTTACTAGCTCATTTTCTCTTATTAAGCTTTTTAAAAACATATGTGAGCATCTCGCTATATGCTGGAGAAGTCGACGTTTTATTATTTATGACTAAATTGTAACGACGCAAGAGCCTTGGACGTGAAGATAGACTTAATACTTAGAATACAAAAACTACAGAGCTATTGTACAAGAGGGAGCCATATATATAAGGAGTCGGAGGGGGGTCGGACCTGTTCCGGACCCCTGACCTAGCCAAAGCATACTTGTCGTTACACTACCCCCTCAGGAAACCGAAGCTCGTCCTCGTGCTTCTTACCCTTCCCACTCTTCTTCTGAATCAATTCCATTATCGTATCTATACTCTAAGAGAGTGTCAAGTACGGCATCGATTCCCATAATATCTACTTCTCGTTCTAATTCTTTCAATTGTAAAGCTACGTCACCTGTGGGCTGACGTTGCTTATGGACCGGTAAGCGTGACCGTGTAGGGTTAGAAACCATGCGGTTGACTTGAGCTGGTTGAAATCGGACCGCAGAAGTTGTACGGGGCTGAATTGACTGTATACGGACCGGTTCCTGGGGAGATTCGGACCGCGGTGAGGGTATTGGGCAAACAGAGACGTAGTGATCAATCGATCCGCATCGGAAACAGCGAGAACGATCTATACTAGGGGTAGAGGAGCGAGAGCCTGCGTCGATGACGTTAATAGCGGAAAGGTCCATTTTGTCGGCCTTTTGAGGGTCGTACAAGGAGCGGTGCTGAGTCGGACCTGATCCGGAGTGGTTCCCGGAGGTGTGTGCAGTTGTAGGTGCCGCAAAAGTCGATTGAGAAGCGTATCTCTTGCAAAGGGAGACGAATTCCAAGTACTTTGAAGGAGTGGTGCCTGAAACATCGTGCTCTTGAAGCTTCCGCTTGAGATATTCGGAAAGGCATGGCCGTAACGTGTCGATTTTCCTCTCGTCGTCCCAATTCCAGCCTCCTGCTTCGCCAAGCGTCACTTCAAAGGAAATCAGGAATCCATGAAAGCTACCGGTTTGAGCTAGCTTATGGAGCTTTGTCTTCGCACGCTGTACCTTGTTTTCGACTCCATTATGTCTATCAAGCTGATCTAGGATCGCATGATAATCGTACATAGAAGTAAGGTTCGCGTGTTTTAGGAGCTCTAGGCAAAGGGCAGCCGGTCCAGAATCAAGTCGGAGGTAAACGTACGCAAATTGAGCTTGTGAATCGCCAATTGCTTCACCGTCGACACCTAGCACGAGCTGAAGCTGCGCTAGCCAAGTGTCGTAGTGTAATTGTGAGCCGTCAAACTTTGGAGGGTCCGGGAGCTGGCGCTTTTGCCGTTTCGGAGCCGTTTCGGACTGGTTCCGGACGGAGGTCAAAGAGCCTTGGAGAGAAGCGACTGTAGAAGAGAGAGCTTCGATTTGAGAGTCTCTGTGAGCAAGCTCGTCGGTAAATTGCTGGCGGAGAGCTTGTAGTTGTTGTTGGAAGTCCATAGTAAAGAAAGGAATCAAGGAGGAAGGTTTGATTCTGAAGTATTGTGTAGTACTGGAAGGAACGGGCCAGATACGGAGGAGTCGTATGCAGGTAAAAATGCGTGTAGAGAGTAAAGGTAGGTAGGTGGTATCGACGATAGAATCAACGACTCTAATCCAATCGAGCAGCAGAAAAAACAACAGCAGCAGCAGCAGCAGATACTCTAGACGCACGTAGAGGAGTTTTTGTATAATGTAACGACGCAAGAGCCTTGGACGTGAAGATAGACTTAATACTTAGAATACAAAAACTACAGAGCTATTGTACAAGAGGGAGCCATATATATAAGGAGTCGGAGGGGGGTCGGACCTGTTCCGGACCCCTGACCTAGCCAAAGCATACTTGTCGTTACATAAATATCTTTTTTACCGGGAATATATGCCCTACAAACTTCACAGATAGCCTAATTAAATCGTAATCCCATTCTTAGTTTAGAGTATAAATGGTCTAAAAGTAAACACATCTATAAATGCTATATCCTTTAGACTCGATTGATTCCTATAAAGACGCGGCTACCTCTACTAAGCCGTGGTTGCTTAAGACCCGCACTATACCATCAAAGCTCAATTCGTCTTTAGTAAGCTCTCGTAGCCATCTAGGACTGTCACATTCGCCGTGTTGCAGAAGCTCGAACCAAAGATCCTGGTTATTAAAATAAGCGAAGAATGTGTGCCGATAAGGGGTTCCGCTTTTTAATGTTATTAAATGAAATTTGCCACGTCGAATAGAGCGTTCGGTCCTCGTACGAGGTCAGCTCAGGACTTGTCTCCATAAGCCTCGCCCATAAATCTCTATATAAACGAAGATAGTCCGAGAAACTTCTTGTTATTTAATAAAGGTATGCTCCAGTAATAGCCAATGTAAGTGGAAGACCATCTAATTCCTCTGCAAGCTTCACAGCATCGGGATTTAAGAAGTAATATTGAATATAAAAGGTCCTTACCTATACCTAGCCGCTCCCGTCTCGAAACGGATGACAAAATCTGGAGGTTATTACGTATATTATTAAGCTTTTAAATCTAAATGGACTGACCTATTCTGACTTTCGATAACTGCGTTATAATAATTATTAACCCTTAATATACTTTAAGAAGGAACTTTTTAATATTTACAGCCAAAGGGTCCGTTTTATTAAATAGTTCGGGAGTATTGTAGTTATCGTAAATCATTAGCTATTGTGTATTATTAGGCAAACTTAGCCACGCCTTAATAAACTTAATCACTTTGTCTAGGTTTTACTGTGGAGGGGAAAACACCAAACACACAACAAGAGGGTAGCAAAGCAAGTGCCGGAGGGTAACCGTAGGAAATACCCATTTGACGAGTACTTGAGATATCACATATCTAGAGTATACAATCTGTCAAGGGAGGGGAGAGGTATAGTTTGAATAAGAAGGAAAAGTTGTAGTGGTAAAAATCGTTGTTGTCCTTGAAGGATGTTGCCTTAGAGGCTATCTTAAATACAGCAAGATGCAGCTCAATCACGTGACAAATGGGCCTCTGAGGTCAACCCCACCACATTACTTCGTTTTTTAACTGTTAACTAAAATAGCCGACGGGTGTTCTCTTAATATCTGCTTAGCTAGTTAAGTAAAGCTCTGCTTTATAGAATCCTCGTCCTTAATATTTAGCCAGAATATTACCGAATAATCATTCTTATGCCGCTTTATATATTTAATACTAAGCTATGTTTTGCCGATTCCTCTTAGTCCGTGTAAAACAACTTCTCGCCGAGACCTATCACCTTTCAGTGTTTAGTGTGTTTTCGAGAGCTCATCTTCCCGGGCCACGAAATGTTTAACTTCGGAAATATTATAGAGATTAAAGGTAATCGAGAAGTCCTTGAAGTTAAATCCTAATAAAGTTAGCAGCTTCCTTCATTTAATGATAGAAGAGCAAGATGTACCTCTCGAGGCCTTGTCAATCTCCTCTCGAAGTCGCGCCAACGCCGTGTCCTTCCCTCTCCGTAAATGAGTGACATGTAAACGTCAAAAATTCCTAGCAGTGAATATGCCTTGTCTTCTTTATAAGTCGTCTCACGACATTCCGTCCACGAAAATCGCTTAGCAACCGTGAAGTCAGATAAACGGCTTCCTCGAAGGGCTCTGGCTGGAATGCCTGTTACTTCGCAGATGTGCCGATTTAAGGAGACCTTATTGCTTAATAACTCCCTATTTTTGTAGAAGAAGTCGACTGATGCCGGCGCAATAAGCTCTTACAGAGTCCAGCCTCGCCTAAACCATTCGCTTTTTCGAAATGACGATTCCTAAGATGCGTTAGTATTGTCGGCCAGAATAGAGCGAGGTCGCGAAACATCTAGCAGGAAAACGTAGCACCTAGTCGTATCCCGGTACCAGCGAAACATCGAGTTGATCGCGTGTTAATACTCTACGGCATTAGATTTATTAATATAGTAGGTGTCCACCCAAAAGTATTACAAGCCGTCACGCCTCGCCTGTTCTCCGTAGAACTATACCTTTCTATAGCTAGCCTTGCTTTTGCTTATGCCGTCTAATATATCATTATATGTGACCTCCTCCGCTCCCTATCTATGTGAAAGTATTATATAATTCGGTATGTCATTTCCATCGAACTCGGTCAGGCTGAAGTCGTCATCGTTGTCGTACTACAGTAGACGCATTATATAACTAGCTCCGAGTCAGGGATCGCAGGAGAAATATTTCTCGGGAGTTGTTCAGCCCTCGAGTTGGCATAGCTGCAAAAGGTCAAGACTTTATGTCGGGTTGAGGCCTCGTAGCACAGCCACAAGCTGTTGCGAGCTGGTGCGAGCTTAGGTGTTGATTACCTAAGCTAAATCACGGCGAAACTATGTTATGGCGAAAGTATCGACGGAGGAAAGTGGGGTCGGTCCATTCTAGCGGAGAATCGTTAGATCCGTCGATCAGAAGTACCGAACCGCATGCAATCGTTTGCACGCCACAACAGCCACAAAGCCTATAAGGTCTTGAATAAGAAAAATATGGATCTACGGAGTAAATAAATAAAGATCTTAACACGTGATCTGTGCCAAGCCTGCAAACCTTCCGTAGGACTCCGGACCCTCCTGACATTTGAATAATCTTTTGACACGCTGCTTGCCTAGAAGTTTTGCTTCTGTTACTGAGCAACCCATGCCAAGGTAGTAAGAATGTGTTACAACTTATTGAGCCGCAAACGAGAAGGAATAATCACTCCTATCTAGAAGTCAAGGACTTTCACGTTCGAGATAGGATGCTCCTTTCGACCAGCAAGGTCATGTGATATCGCCCCACATGACACAAACAACCTCATCATATCAGGTTCGGCTTCTGCGGCTTTGACCTCCATCCACCTTTACAATGGCAACTATCAAAGCAGCCATCCTCATAGTCTCAACCACCGCATCTCAGGATCCTTCAGCCGACTCTTCCGGTGGGATTTTGAAAGATGTTTTCGAGCAGGAAGGTGGAGGCAAGTGGGAGGTCATCGAGACGAAGATTGTCGGCGACGTGGTTCTAGACATCCAACGAGCGATCACTGGGTGGGCGGATCGTGAGGATCCACTCAATTTGATCGTCACGACGGGCGGTACGGGTTTTGCGGTGCTTGATAGTACGCCTGAGGTTGGTATAATCTCCAAAGTATAGAGATGAGGTGCTGATGATGAGCAAGGCTGTTACTCCTCTGCTGCATAAACAGGCACCTGGTCTTGTACATGGCATGCTTGCAGCTTCTCTTAAAGTTACGCCTTGTAAGTATGGGAGACGAAAAATTGACTTGCTTCAACCAGCTGATAAGTCGCAGTTGCCCTGATGTCAAGGCCAGTCGCTGGAGTTCGAAACGGATCTATCGTCATTACTCTTCCTGGATCTCCAAAAGGCGCCAAGGAGAATCTCCAGTCTGTATTGAAATTACTCCCGCACGCCTGTTCCCAGGCAGCTGGGGCAGACTCAAGAGCCCTCCATGTAGGAGGCGTCAAGAAACTAGAAAAGGAGGCTGGAGTAAGCGCGCAAGGTTCTGGTAGTCACTCTCACAGCCACGATCATTCACATGGTCATTCTCATGGCGGACATAGCCATGATCATGCAATGCCAGTTCGACATACAGTACCGAATGACAATCCTCGCTCAAACGACCCCGCGCTTGGCCCAACGAGACGGAATCGCTCGTCTCCATATCCTATGCTCGCAGTTGACGAGGCGATCAAACTCATCAAGGAGCATACGCCATTACCGCAAGTCATCAAAGCAAAGGTCGACGAATCTCTGGTCCGCTATGTTCTTGCAGAAGATGTCACGGCTACAGAGGCTGTTCCAGCGTATCGAGCAAGTATCGTAGATGGCTACGCAATAATCGCTCCCAAAGAAGGTGGATCGAGCAAAGGTGTCTTTCCCGTGGCTTCAATTTCACATGCTACGCCTGGCGAAATTGCGCCTCTTGAAGCTGGGCAGCTTGCACGAATCACTACTGGTGCTCCTCTACCTCCTGGTGCAACTTCGGTCGTGATGGTGGAAGACACTGTCCTCAAAACTATGACTGAAGATGGCGAGGAAGAACACGAGGTCGAAATTCTAGCAGAAGGCGTTAAGGAAGGCGAGAATGTACGAGAGGTTGGAAGCGACATAAACAAAGGGGAAGTCATTCTCTGCAAAGGAGAAGAGATCTCGGCAATCGGCGGGGAGCTCGGATTGTTGACATCTGTTGGTAGAGCAGAAGTTCTGGTATATAAGAGGCCTGTGGTTGGTGTCTTATCAACAGGGGACGAAATCATTGAGTACGGAAGACCTGGAGGGTTACGGCTCGGAGAAGTGCGGGATTGCAATAGACCAACGATCATGGCCGCTGTACGAGGGTGGGGATTCGAGGTCGTTGACCTTGGTATTGCCAGAGACAAGCCCGGAGCTCTGGAGCAGACGTTACGCGATGCACTTCGCCAAGTTGATGTTATTATAACATCAGGTGGTGTATCAATGGGAGAGCTTGATTTACTCAAGCCTACAATTGAGCGATCACTTGGAGGAACAATTCTTTTTGGTCGTGTCTCGATGAAACCTGGGAAGCCTACAACATTTGCCACCGTTCCAGTGAAGAACAATGCCGGCGAGAGAGTTTCTAAGGTGATCTTTTCTCTACCCGGCAACCCAGTTTCTGCGATTGTGACTCTCCATCTGTTTGTTTTGCCTTCTCTACACCATGCATCAGGTGTGACGCCGGCAGGACTGCCCAGAATTCAAGTTACCTTGGATCACGAATTCCGTCTTGACCCTCAAAGGTCAGAATACCATCGTGCAGTTGTTACGTTGGGAAAGGATGGTATGATACATGCGAGTAGTACTGGTGGCCAACGAAGCTCGAGGGTTGGAAGCTTGAAGTGCGCAAACGCACTACTTTGCTTGCCAGCTGGAAAGGAGACCTTAAGCAAAGGGTCGAAGAGCGAGGCTCTGTTGATGGGCAAACTTAATAGTGAGTTTGATGTGCTATAGAGTGCAATAATGTCCCCGAAATACTTGACCGTTCAAGTCTGCATTTGATAGCCCACACGCCCTAAATTCTAGTGCCCAAGAGAAGCAATGCTTTGGGATTTGAATAGTATCTTATTTCAGTCCTAATTAGCTCTCCAATTGATTCTTCTAAGTCAAACCGTCACACTACCCTCTTGTTGTGTGTTTGGTGTTTTCCCATCCACAATAATCTTTTGACACGCTGCTTACTTATCTCTCTCTCCCTCTAATTAGTAGGATCACATCATCACTAGAAAATAAACTTTCCTTATATATCTTCCTTAATAGAACAATATTCTATGTAATATGCCAAGTAAGAATAGTAAAGGAAAAATATTCTGGCGTGGGAGCGTGAGTGTATAATCTACTTTGCTCGAGTGGGAAGAGACAGAGGTGGGGCAGGAGGCGCTGAGAGGCGGAATTGGATCCGTGCAGGGATGCTCAACGCAAAATGACGACTGGAACGCATCTTGTTGTGAAGTTTATTCAGATCTCAATCTGCAGCTGGCACGACTTCAAATCCCCGCATCACATCAGCAGATTGACAAACATTACCCAGGAATCCTAAAACTCCATTTAACGAGCACTCTTTTGAACGCGCCTAGCTTTTGGAACCATGCCGATGGTAGTTTGACTTTTTTATTTGAATTCGAATTCTTTCAGCGAGCCTACGGGCTTCGCCTTGTTTCCCGACGATACCATAATACTGAACGATGGTTTCTATTGAGAGATTTGCTGTTACAGTATACAAGACAAACACTTCGCATCTTGCAGCATGCATGAGCAGTGGGATACCAGCGTCTAGAAACCCTTTATCCGTTAGAATTCAGCCCTCCTCCTTCCAACAATCACGAATCTCCCACAACTCGATACAATACCTCCCTAAATATAGACAAACAACCTTCAGATCTTTCACGACCCTACGATCAACAATTTCAAACCCTAAATTCACATACGGCATCGCAGCATCTTTTACGGCCAAAGACCGGCGCTACAATCCCGACACCAACGTTTTCAACTTCAACCCCTATAACCACATCCGCGCACGCCGGAAAGACAAACGCACCCGCCCGGACAGCGGACAAGATGCATTCTTCATAAGCCGCGTAGGAGAGAGCCCTGACGTCGCCCTTGGCGTCGCAGACGGTGTAGGAGGATGGGTAGACTCCGGCGTCGACCCAGCTGACTTCGCGCACGGGTTCTGCGATTACATGGCTCACGCTGCATATACACATAAAGCAGAGGAATGGAACCCGCCTCTAGGAGCGAGGAGTCTTATGCAGCGCGGCTACGAGGATATCTGCAACGACGATTCGGTCAGAGCAGGGGGAAGTACGGCATGTGTGGCTGTTGCGAAGGGAGATGGGATGCTAGAGGTTGCGAATTTGGGAGACTCGGGGTTCGTGCAGTTGAGGTTGAATGCTATACATAACTACTCCGAACCGCAGACTCATGCGTTCAATACGCCGTATCAGCTGTCGATTGTGCCGGAGAAGGTGCTGGCTCAGGCGGCGGCGTTTGGAGGGGAGCAGCTGTGCGATTTCCCAAAAGATGCGAATGTTTCGCAGCATAAGCTGAGGCATGGTGATGTCCTTGTCTTTGCTAGCGATGGCGTTTGGGACAATCTCTCAAGTCAGGATATCTTAAGGATTGTCTCGAAGGTTATGCTAGGTGCGAGGGCGTGGGAACATACCAATGGCGGGGTAAGTGTTGGGGAGAGTCTACAGGCGTTCACGATGGCGGATGATGGGAAGGCGGGTGCAGAAGAGTTGATACCTAGCTTGCAGAGTTTCTTGGCCGTGGGTATCACGAGCGAGGCGAAGTCGGCGAGTATGAATACTAGGGTTGATGGGCCGTTTGCGAGGGAGGTGCAGAAGTACTATCCGTATGAGAATTGGAGGGGTGGGAAGGTTGATGATATTTGTGTGGTTGTGGCTGTTGTAGTTGAGGAAGGGAGGTAAGTAGATAAACTCAGGTTTTGGGAGTAGATGTATGTGTATTATATTAAATAAATACTTCATGATAAAGACTATATATTGCTAGGATATTCACGACTAGACTAGGAAGCATTGAGGTGCGGAGTTGTTGATTGACTTGTAGTATTAATTACAGTGGTGGTGAGATCTGCAGATATGCTCTCTAATGACTAGTGGTCTGACTAGCGTGGCAGACTCTGTCCACATGGCTAACCCGTAACTTAAACTAGCATAAACCTGCAACGAAATCTAAAGATATCACATATCTGAGTAGAAAGAATTTGCAAAAGAGGGGCGGGGAAAAAGAGGTATTAGATTGAATATGTGTAAAATGATGTGTTGTTGTTCAAGTGTTGGTCTCTTTTACGTGAGAAGAGTTGACTCAAAACATCCGAGGTTCCTCCCTACCATATTGCTCTCAAACGCCCTTCAGTCTCCATGACCTCTTGTTCATTTATTAGCGTCCCTGCAACCTCTTTCCGATCCTCTTGTCGTTTCAGAATAAGCGTTTCAACATAGCTCCCTCCGTCTATCAGGCGATATGATCTTGAGAAGGGGTTCTTTTGTCCAATTCTGTGCACCCGACCATAAGCCTGCAACTCATTCACGAATTCGTAGTCTGGCTCCATCAAAACAACATGACACGCCTTCTGCAGTTGAAGGCCGACTCCAATGGCGCGAGTCAGTCCAATGAGAATGCGAACCTCCTTTTTGTTTTTCTTGCTCTCATTGCCCTCGACTGTATCAGTAAAGGCATTTATAATCGTCGTCTTGTCGCTCCGTTTCATCTTGCCCGCAACTACCCCCAAAAGGTCCTTGTACTCCGGAAAGTATTTCAGAACAAACTAACTATATCAGCAGATGTTAGAGAAAGAAAATAGAATATACTAACAAGGCTCAAAACATATGCAACTTGTGGGAAACTAGTCATGATCACCAATCTATGCTGATTGCCCTCAATGTCCGTGCTCTTCTTCAACTCATGAATGAAATTATAAAGCCACAAACACTTCGGGCTGTTCTCCACGATTGATCTCAAATGCTTCTTGTACTGGTTACTATCTCTGGGAGAGGCTTTCAAGAAGACCAGCGCTTCTTCTGGCGTGAGACTGAGTGGATCTCTCGCATTTGGAAGTGCCATTTCGTACAAGTACGGAAACGTGGCAAGAAGCCTAGCTCTCCAGTGAGCGCGGATCATAACATTGAATCCCAGTTTTGTTGGGCGGATGTTTGTTCGTCTTAAATCAGGAGCTGTTGAATCCCATTTCAACTGGAGACTTTCCAGCATTTTCTCTCTTTCGTCGTCAAACTGCTTCTCGTAATCCCGAATATCCCCTTCGTAGGTTTCGTTCGTCTCCAGCAAGATATCGGTATGTATGTGCGGCTTCACCTCTATCAATGGATGGCCGAACCACACAGTATCTGCTGTACGTCGAATCATGAATCTGGTCATGAATAATTTGAAGTCAGCTAAACAGGAGTCAACCACAGTCAAATCGGGCATCTCATTTTTCAGCTGTGCGTCAAACTCCTTGCATATTTTATCCAGCTTTGCCCAAGAAAATGCTTCTTCAACGGTGTTAGAATGTTTCTCGATAGCCCACAAAACACCTTCGATACCTCGAGGGGTCTGTGAGAACGGTGTTCCGGAATATCCAAACAAGAATGGTCTAACATCGCTGTTAAACCTTGGAAGGTCTGTCAAAATCTTCGCTCTGCCTGTGTTCTTGAAGTATTCCTCATGACACTCGTCAATCATAGCTATTCCAAAAATCAATGAGCATCGATTTTGTCTAGAAGTTTTGATCCATGCACTGTACAGCGTTAGCTGAGGATTGTAAAGGTTAGAAGGGGTCTTACCCGGGCTCTTTTGGATTGTGGGTATATCCTTCAGTCTTCGAAAATTCTTTGACAAGCTTCGGGAAAGTTTCTTGTGTTGTTAGGAGGAGGAAGCATTCATTGTACACTTGCGGTTCATCGTTCTTCTGACTGTCCTTGGGGGCTTTTTTGGCTTCCATTCTTGTTTTGCTAGGACCATCTGCCTTCATTTTAAACTCCGCCGACGTCAGGGTGAAGTCTTGAAATGTTGGAGGGTGGTCTACGACGAGTTTCAACCCTAGAGTTGAGTCTGTCGTGTCCACATGAAGGGTCCATTGTTTCCACCACTGTCGGACCACTGGGGATGGGACACACACCATTCTTAGGCCTGGTTGTAAGTGCATCTTTGATGTTGGACTTGATGAAGAACACGGGCATATAATCCAGCCTTCTGTTGGCGGTGTTGGACATACTCCATCTTGACCTTCTAGCAAGTGCTTGCCGTCTTTGGCTTCGCGAGACTTGATGACGGCCCGCTCTAGAACGGCAAGTTGGCGCTCTACAACGACGTAGGCAAGAAAAGAAAGTGTCTTTCCCAGTCCCATATCGTCCGCAAGAAATCCCCCTCCAAGTTCACGTGCGGTGATCATCTGCCAATATACCCCAAGAGCTTGGTACTGGTAGATTCGGGTATTGAGTCCAGCGATTTTCAACCTTTGATCAACTTGAAGTCCCCAAATTAGTACAATTGACTATCGGGAACACTCGTCGGGATCACTTACTGCCAGTATTACGAGGGTTACAGCGAAACATTGCACAACATTCCTTCCAACGAACAGCATTCCCTGGGAAACTGCCTGGTGCATCCACTTGAGCTAACCCTGGAAGTTTCGTAAGTTCCTGTAATCTGAAAATCTGTTAGTTCTTGATCGACGACCCCGCAAGAAGACCTACTTGGCCACGATCCGATCAGCATTCTCGACGTCTCCCTCATCCTCCTCGGAGTGTTGCTCGATATCATCGGCCTCCCCTTCAATAACCTCGTGATCAGCAGCGGAGATGCGTCGGATTTCTTCCACAGAGATCTCCTTGTCATTTCCGCCCCGCTTGTAGCTCGCTCTGTTCTTTTCCGAATACAATGACCTGAATCTTTCGCGTTCCTCTGCCTTGCTTTCTGGGCCCTTGACTGCCCTCAGAAGTGCCTTTATCGAGAGCTGAGTCTTCTTGGCACCGTTAGCCGATTGCTGAGTTGGCACTCGCTCGAGACCTGGCTCAGGCGTATGGGCAGAGGACTGTCCAGGTAACGAACCTGCTTTTCGGTGCCAAGGTGTGCGAGGTGATATTTGGGAGGATGATGAAGTCGTTGGTCTGTTTTCCTCCCCCATCCCGGGCTTCGACGCATCGGCTGGCAGACTAGAAGAGCGATTCTCGACAGTTCCTTTAGCAAGGTCGGTCATCTGCCGGAGTCTCCTCTCTTCTTCATATTCTGGCCGATACAGGAAATCTAGGTGATCACTTGCTCCTCGCTTGAGATAGAGTCCATTAAGGGCGACGGCGAAGCTGTCCTGGTCAAATACCTTTTCCATGTCTCCGATACCCGACTCCCAGTAGAGGTGTCCATAGCTCATGTCGATGGCATGTCGAAGACCCGCAGGAGATACAGGGTCCAAATTTTCAATGGTCCAGTCGTCCATTTTCTCCTGGAATACTTCCTTGAACTTCTGGAAGCTATAATTATGTGCTACTGCAGCGTCTTTTCCTTCCTCCAATAATATTGACAGCGGTGCTTTGTGTTCCTCGTAGACCTTCGAGTCCTTCGAGTATGGTCTCATGACTTCGATTGCCACATTCAACTGCACAAGAGAAGCTTGCCGAATTGCCTCATGGAAATGCGATTCGCGCCGTCCTGCACCCTCAATGGCCCCTTGGGGGGTACCACTGGACTTGTCTTTGAGCTTGTTCCAAATGGACTTCATATTGAGGTATTTCTTAGATAAAAACTATTGAATTGGAGGGAGGAGGTTTAGTTATCCACACCTGTTGGCTTTGACTTTGTCAAGTTTTCAAGTGCAAGGTTCTGACGGTCAATGTTCTGAAGAGCAATCAATGGCTCCTTTGTAACTCGACGAAATTGAAAGTGGTCTGCGCAACCACCTGCAAACAGTGAGTATAAAGAAACTATGATTCCAAAGCAGTCTAGTAGGGACTACGACTTCAAGCGAACAAAGAGATACACATGCTGAGATGCCAAAATAGAGACTGGACTTGCAAGTAAAGTTCCGTTTTAGGAGAGATACTGGTGCATAATTTGGAAAATGCAGCCGTTCAAATCTGAAGTAGCTTCAAGCCCAAAAATTCAATCATAGATCGCATTCTCCAGTAAAATCGAAAGCACGGAACAGTGGAAACTGGCCGCTTCCTGAGCATCAACGAGCTCTAGATTTTCTATGCAGTCAGAAAAGAATAAGATTCATGGCCTGTACGTAAATCTCATGTTTTGGGTTCTTCGTTGAGCAGACCGCGATTTCCACGTTGTGACCAAGAGATATGAACTCTAAACTAACAAAATGGGTGCGATAGGTGTGCGTATGCTGCAGTAGGAGAATTGGAGTCCAATGGCCAAACAAAGTATCTTTGCTGGATTTGCTTACAACAAGTACTAGATACACTCACCTGCAAAACTCATCTCAACTTCAGATGCTTCAATGAAGTGAGTTCTGATACATCTCCAAACCACAGACAAATCGTATTCCTACACAACATCAACTAGATGACCACCGACTAACAGTGACTGCGGTAGTATAAATCATAGCAACAAGTCCCACCCCCATCAAAAGTACATCTCCAGCTTTAACATACTTGTTCTCGGCAATACCTTTCCAATGCAAATATGCGGGATAGATGTAGACCAACGGCACACAGGCGAAAGATCCGATCAAAGCAACAAACTTGTCCAAATTGGTAGCTCCAAGGATTGATACCAAGCCACATCCACATACCAGGAGAGTCCTGAAAGCATTCTTCTTCCATTTGGTCTTGGCGTTCTGCTTGCCGGATCGATGACCGAAGAGTGATCCTTCCAGGATTCTCATGGCGGGGAACAGCTGAACTGGGTCTCCTGCCAGAACGGCAAGAGAGTAGAGAAATTGGACTGCATTAACCAACTTCGAGTCTTGGGGGAAGTTGTTGATAATCTCGACAGTCGTCTTGTCTCCGAATGTAGCGTAGCTGAGAGCTCCTACCGATGCGAAGATGATGGTGATGATGAACATGACTGTGTACAGCAAGCCCTCGAACTTTTGAGGTTCTTTCATGGATGATTGAATGGGGAGAATCAATCCAATGCCCTCGAAGGTAAAGATGGCGGATCCAATGGTAAGAGTGAAATCCCGTGGGTTGAAAATCTTGACAGTCTCGCTCATACCGTCCGTGGCGAGGGTCGAGATGTCGTAAGAGTAGATGTATCCAAGTCCGAGAAGAATGAAGACATCAGCAAGCAAAGCAGCACCACCCAACTTCGATATGTCTCGAATGAAGGCCAATGGTACCAGAACAATCAACTGAATCCCGATCAGAGTCGTGATAGCTAGTGGCGAGGCACTCTTGGTGACAGCCTCCAGAAATGAGTACAAATTCTCTGCTGAGAAGATGATACCAGCGCAAACGAATCCAAGCTGTGAAAGGGTGATGGATGCCAGCGTAATCGACCTCATCCGCTTTCCGCCAATAGCTTCCGCGATATCACCATATCCTCCGCCATATTTGGCTCGACATTTGAGCAGCAAATGGAATGCTAGGCAAGATATCAAGGAGATCATCACCAGAATAACCAGAGAGAAAGCCAGTCCGCCGTTTTTGAAAGCCTTCGGGAGAAATAGCACACCGGTTCCAATGAACGACTTGATCAGGAGGAAGAAAGTCCTTGTCAAACTGGCATCCCCTGGCTTTGATGCTCGAGCGGACTTCCGTCTCCCCAAAAGAGGTCTTCTCTCTCCATCTCCATTCCCCTCTCCTGGCATCAGCCGTTCCTCCTCATCACTCTCGATCGCATTATCATCCTCGGATTCCGCGAGATCCTCTCCGGCAAAAGAGCCATAGAGATCCAGGAAGTGTACAAAGTTGCTCGTGATCGGGGCAGTGAAACTCGTGGAGCGCTTCATCAGCTGCTGCTGTACGAAATATCTTCGAAAGCCGCCTGGTTCTCTTTGTTCTGTGGCCTCTGCCGGACTCGCCCTTCCTGGATGCGAAAACGTCTGGGCTCTCTGCATTTGACTCCCGCCCCCGCGGGCGCTGATCTTGTAGATATCTCGATGTATGTCCCCTCCCTGCAGCTTCAAGGAGCTTTCGTGTTCTCGCGCGTCGTCACCAGCGGTGTGTGGGGGGGTTGGGCGGCCCTGTACCTGTACCTGTGGGCGGTCGTCGAAATCGGCGGTGTATGCGGGGTCGATGTGCCTGGCGACAATTTCTGCTGCCCTCCTCTCTTCCTCCAGCTCGTCTCGTTCGAGGCGGGACATGGAGAGGTAGAGGTACTGGGGTAAGAAGGAAGGTGGGTGGGTGGCTGGATGAGGATATATTCGAGGTTACCCGTAGTATGATTGATCGATTGATTGGGTATGTATAGAGTCTCGGTCTCTGTGTGAGGAAGGGTTTGTTGTTCTAGGTGTGGTGATATCCACTAACCACAGAGCAAAGTATCCAACAAAGAAAGCAAACCTCTCAAACACCTCCGTCACCACGCTAGTGCTCCCTCCCACATATAAACCCTCCTCCTCCTACTCCCTTCTACTCCTCCTCATACTTACCTTCTTGGAAGCTGGCCGCTCATGAATGGCTTCGCTTGCGATACAAAACCTCCATTGCACATCGGGGCGTTGAGAATCGTTATCTCTCTTTCGGGGGCGATATCGGGGGAATTTTTGATTGCACTCTCTCCAGAGACCTTTTCATTGGGATCTGAGCCTCGTGCTCGGGCTTGAAGAAGAGTTTGGTGAGATAGGGAGATGATCATGAGCCTGTTTACTGAATGAACTCTTGCTCATAGGCGACGTTGATATGATGGATCAGAGGTGAGATGATGCGTGGTTCCCTCGTGATGCTTTGGAATGAGTAGTCGCGACTTCGCCTTCTATGACAATCATGCTTACAACTCACAAACCCTACGACCTCCACACCTCTGCCGATCGAATTCTTCTTTACGAAACACAAACATAAGCCCTCATCGACGAGGCTCATAACTGAAGGACCGGAGGCGAAGGGAAGAAAGGAATCGCTTTTACATATATAACTCGTGCCTAATAACTCGTACCTCTGGCTGTGGCCTGCCTAAGGCAGATCCCCTCTGAAGCGGTTTCTAGAGCAAAAAACAGCGCGGTTTGAATTGTACCTGCTCGCAGGCAAGTAAGAGTATCATTCAAGTCTGCCCATTTCTCGTAGCTTGAGCTTCAGCGAGTCCTGTGGGCGATACACCTGCCCTCATTATAGCTATGTTATTCCATATTCTCACGAGCCGCTGGTGCCAATAGCGACATTACTCCAGCGCTCTAGGAAGAATTGCCTCATTTACTCTTAAGTAGGCAATTCTTTAAGTTGCGTCCAAATAATACAACTTACTCCTCGTACCAGTTGACCAGAAACTAAGAACTCCCACTCCAGCAAGCAAACCTTTATTACCCTGGGAGTACACAAGTTACACACGTGCACCATAAAATACTACCTCGTACTGGAACGTCACAAGCCTTTCGTTCCTTGTTTCATCTCACCCTAACTCTGGGATCCTTATTACACATGAAAAATCACAAGTCCCCGAAGATTTTGCCGTCCAATGTCCGGAGCACGAGCATCCAGAAGAGGAGATTTACCGCGGCTCGCTTTTAGCTCCCCGCTGAGAATTCCCTCATTCAATCCCGACGAATCCCCCCTCCTCCACCTCTCCCCACTTAAACGAACAAATATCTTCGCAACTCTTCCGCCATAAACCGAACGACACCGACGTGAGGTGTATCACACGTGCATGAAAGCTTCTCGATTTTCTGCGGAGATACCCGTAATTTGCCGGAAAGACTTACAAGACCCTTGCCATAGATCTCACGATGCCGACTCGAACCCTTTTCCCCATTTTTATAATCCTCTTTCTCTTTAAATCTGGCATTATAGTACACTTGTTGTCATAGTACCAGTCCTCGAATCACTCTCGCCCACGGACAGGACACGAAAGTATGGAGACTAAAGACACTAGGTTTTCTGAACCTGCTAATGTAAGTGCTAGTGTACTGTACCACAGGTTACACGTTTCTGGCAATTTTCACCGGTAGGGCGAAGCAGAGCTTGTTGGTAGTAATTCCCTAATTGTCTGAATCCTGTCGTGCGGTTGTATTTTGAGCTCTATTAAAGACCGTCTCTCATCACCTGCTCCTCCTCCTGTGCATCAATCCTTTTGTGAATTTCGACAAGTCTGTTTTCACATTTGAATCGTCAAGTTACCTACGTCTCTTAAACACGAAGTACCAGCTAGCATCGACATACATAACACAGCTTTGCGTACCGAATATTCTTTCAAATACTTAATCACTCGCGCTCTTCTTCTTCCTCTTTCCTCGCTCTCACATCCACATCCACACTCACATCACTTTTCATAATGGCGCCTTCAGCAACCAGTCCTTACTCTCAGCGCAACGGCGCCGACCTCGAAGAAGTCTCTGACCTCGTCGACGAGATCAACGTTATGAAAGCTAGCCTCAAAGCCAAAGAAGCCGCCGCTTCCACCGACGAGAAATCGCGCTTCGAACTCGAGAAAGACAAGACTCAATTCCGCAACTACCTCGAGAGCAACGAGCGTGTCTACGGCCTTTACAAGACCCAGCACGAGAAGCAGACCGTCGCCTACAACATCGCCGTCCGCGAGAAATTCCGCACTACCACCCGCGCCGAGATGAGTGTCTGGGACGCTATGGAGAAGCTCAACACCTTTATCGATGAGTCCGATCCCGACACCGACCTCTCCCAGATCGAGCACCTCATCCAATCCGCCGAAGCGATGCGTCGAGACGGCAAGCCCCGCTGGATGCAAGTTACCGGCCTCGTGCACGATCTAGGCAAGCTCCTCTTCTTCTATGGCGCTGAAGGGCAATGGGACGTCGTGGGCGACACCTTCCCCGTCGGCTGTGCCTTCAGCGACAAGATCGTCTACCCGGAGACCATGTCCGGAAACCCCGATTACGATAACCCCAAGTATAATACCCAGTACGGCATCTACGAGCCCGGCTGCGGTATCGACAACCTTATGGTCTCCTGGGGCCACGACGAGTATCTCTACCAGGTCTTCAAGGACCAGTCGAGCCTCCCCGATGAGGCCCTCGCTATGATCCGCTACCACTCTTTTTACCCTTGGCATCAGCAGGGCGCGTATACGTATTTCATGAACGAGAAGGATCATAAGATGTTGAAGGCTGTACAGGAGTTCAACCCTTATGATCTGTATAGCAAGAGTGATGAGGTTCCTAGTGTGAAGGAGCTTAAGGTATATTCTTCACTACTCTAATGGTTTCTTCGAATGACTTCCGCTAATTCACGTGTAGCCGTATTACCTCGAGCTCATCGATGAGTTCTTCCCTACGAAGGTCCTCAAGTGGTAGATCAATTAAGTTATAGCTATGATCATGCATAGCGACGGCTTGATTTGGTGAAATTATAGAATGAGCGATGGTGTTCAGGCGTACAGCGAGCAACAGGTTACAAAACCTTGGATGGAAAAGAATCATATTAGCGATGAACGAACACTAGGGATAGATAATCTCAGGGTAGGACACAGGAAATAGCGTTGTGGTTACGACGAGTGATTATTTATATTTTGGTCACTTTACTTTCTTTCTCAGCTACGTTTTTAGGATCCTGAGATTCTCTTTTAGTTAGGTTTTAGTTCTTTGCATTTCGGCTTTAGCAGGATAGATTCGTTGCGTTCACGAAAAGAAATATGTTGCATTTAAAACATTACTACATGCCGCGAGGCTTTTCTACTTCGGTGACATTCGTGTCTTAGAAGTACTACAGCGTAATGAGTGATTCAAGGGTATAATAAGCAGTGACCTCTCAAACTTTAAGTCAAGCTAAATCAGATAACGTTTCGTTATTCGAATCGAGGATGATTGAAGAGAAGGAGAGAAGGAAAAGAAGAAAAATGAGACCTTCAAGCGTACTTATCTACAACACGAACTCTCTGTAAAGACTGAAGAATTGAGAATAATAATGACGGCGAAAAGTCAATCCACGCAGCCCAGACCAGTCCAGCCAGGGCTCGGTAGCCAGGGCGTTGGGCGGGGGTGTGGGCCGTGGGGTGGGGCATGGGCAGGGGCGTGCAGGCCAGGCCAGATACTGCGTCGATCCTGATTGGCTCGCTTCCATTCCGTGCTGTTAGAAGTAGTTTGCCATTATATAAAAGTTCGGAACGAAGTCTAGGAAGATGGTGCCGTGTTGTTGTTTGCCACAGGCGGGGCAAGCAGGGCTGGCTGGCCGTTGACTGACTGGTCGTACGTCGTAGAAGCTGCTAGGACGCAAGTACAGTATACCAGGGTTATAGTAGTACCCAATATAGAAGTATCACCTAATGCGAACGGGAAAATATGGAACTGTCACGGTCTGGACTGGGCGCATCTGGTCTTATCTTATCGTGAGAAATTTCTAGCAATTTCATTTTAGATCGCTGGACGCTGATCTAATGTCGTGTTTTTAATCGCGATATTGCTCGAGTTGATCGACTGCACTTGCCATCCCTCACTTTGCCTCTCTCTGCCCAATTCCAGCCACCACAAATTCCACATCCTGCGTCACTCCTTCGCCCTCCGTCCCGCATCGCCTGACTCGCCCGATTCTTATTGCCCCCTACACACATACTCCTTACCTGTTTTGTTACCTTAAACCTAACAACCTACCCACCTAGCATGTCTTTGGCGCAGCATGTCTCCTCAACTGAAGGTGTTGACAGACAAGAACTCCAGATCGAACCTTCCCATACGGTGAGGAGAGTGCTGAGCTACGATGCCTTTCCGCCTCCCGTGGAAGATCTGGCAGATCACATTCCGGCATACGTTATCCCGAGTCTGCAAAGAGTCATTCAAGTTGGCATCACAGTTCTAGTCTGTTGGTTGGCGTCTGGAATAGTCTTTGGTTTTGCCGCGTTGAAGCCGGTCTTGATATCGGAAGGAGTCTATCGAGAACTCTGTACGGCCGATGAGTTGCAACATGGTGTCGAACTTTGCGTGGAACAGGATATCCGGTAAGAACATCCAATTGCAACCGTTGGCAACGCAGGGCTGACCCAGAACAAAGCCTCAACTTCTTCTTCACACTGGCCTCGATCACAACCAATGTCTCTGCTCTCCCCGTCGGAGCAATTCTGGATCGCTTTGGTCCTCGTGTATGTGGAATCTTGGCCAGCATCTTCCTCGCCATCGGTACCGTCTTGATGTCCTATGCCTTCTCTATCCCGGGCTTCGATGGTTACCTCATTGCCAACTTCTTCCTAGCACTCGGCGGTACTTTCATTTTCGTCCCATCCTTCCAGATGGCCAATGCATTCCCCAAGTACTCAGGAACCATCGTTGCTCTCATCACCGGCTCTTTCGATGCTTCGGCTGCCGTCTTCCTCGTCTACCGCATGGCATACACGGGCACAAACCAGAAGTTCACCCCAGACAGATTCTTCCTGTACTACACCGCGGTCCCAATCCTCATCTTCATTTCCCAGATTATCATTCTGCCCTCCAAATCATACGACACTGTACCACAGCTCGAGAAAAAGATCGAGATAGCTCAAGACGCAGGTAGAGATATTCATTCATCCGACGACGATATTTCCAGCGACGACGAGATATATCGAGTTCGTCGAGAACGTTCGGGAAAACGAAAGAACAGGATTCGCAAGCTCGATAGACTGCTTGGAAGTGAGGACGAACGACGAGAGCGGGCTGATCGCGAAGAAGATCGAATGGTGAAAAGCGCCGTTTGGGGAGCTCTGCATGGTCTACCTGCCCACAAGCAGATGATGACTCCTTGGTTCATCCTCATCACTCTCCTCACTGTGCTGCAAATGCTTCGAATGAATTACTTCATCGCCACTGTTCGCTCGCAGTACGAGTATATGCTGGGCTCGGAAGCATTGGCAGTATCTATTAATCACTTCTTCGATATCGCATTGCCTGTTGGTGGTGTTGTTTGCACACCTCTCATCGGCTTGTTTTTGGACAACTTGAGCGTCCCAATGGCTCTGTCCGTGATTGTCAGTTTGAGTACAGCGATTGGAATATTGAACTCCTTGCCATTTCTTTGGGCGGCCAACATGACCGTCGTCCTTTTTGTAGTCCTCCGGCCGCTGTACTACTCCGCAATGTCGTAAGTTCTGCTCACCCCCGCATACCAATCGTCGCTTACCACAAGACCACAGTGATTACGCCACCAAAGTCTTCGGCTTCAAGACTTTTGGCCAAGTGTACGGGACAATCATCTGCTTGTCTGGGTTGGTCAATCTGTCTCAATACGGGATCGATGCACTGACACTTGAGCGATTCCATGGGAATCCGACGCCTGTGAATATCGTACTGGCTGCATTGGGATTCTTAGTTGGTGTTGTGCTGGTTGGCTTCGTGCAGCACAAGGGGAAGGTGGTGAGCGGAAAGGAATTTGGTGGCTATTTGGATCCGGAGAGACAGCCTCTGATTCCGGAGGAAGAGGAGGAGAGTTGAATAGGTAGAGTTTGAATATGAGAAAAATGAAGCAATACGCTCTGGAGCATGACTGTCTCTAGATTCTAATGGTGATGCTGGCGTGACGATGCAGTACCCTTCTGCAAAACGTCCCTCGTCAATCAGTGGTATCCCTTCCTGGGACTCATTGCCGATGTTGTGGATATGGTCCTAACGCTCCAAGCAGACATAAAGATGTTACCGGGAGTCTCTGAGACCACCAACTAACAATGCAGACTTCAAGTGCATACAGAATCGGCCATTAAATTGCTGCAATTCTACTGATGGCGAATTTGACAAGTACATTAGGGAACCACGAAACGTTGCGAAGGCTGAAGATCTGGGGAAACACAATAGTACTTTAGCGGAAGAAACAAATTTTGGAAATTAAACAATATTGTGCCAGCAGATGTAGCTTCATCTCGCTATCTACGACTTCCACGAGGCCATTACATCCTCACTTGAAGCCACCGTACTCTAAGCAAAAGCAGTTAGCATAGTAAGACACGGTACTAGACCAATCCGAGAAAATTGCCTTGATGCCGATCTGTTTAGCTAGCACGTCCAGAACCTCATAGATCTGTCCATCATAATGCACACCTCGGGAGAAGAAGCTGTAATAGTATTCTTCATCTTTTACGACATCAGCCAGGGGGCCTGATCGTTCGATTGTCCATGGGATGATATCAAGGCCTGCCTGTTTGGCGGATATGGCGTAGGTGCTTGGGATGATGGTCTTGTTGTCTGCGGTTGTGGTGAGGAGGTAACCGAAGGGAGGGGAGATGATGTTTACGCCCTTGGCTTTGATGGCAGAGAGTCTCTTGAGGGAGGAGGCGTTTATAAGGGTCTCGGGTGTATCTCCGTCCTCGTCGAGGAAGACTGCTTGTTTTCCGAACTCGGGGTATTCTGCAATCCATTGGTAGATGTCGGGGGGATTGAAGCTCTGTACCCACACCCTGTCTGCGGAGATGTTGCGCGCGATGAATTTGTTCAGCATGTCGCGGGCGAATTGCTCTTGAGTGTAGCCGTTGAAGGGCATAGGGACCTGCGCTGGAGGAGTCTTCAATTCCGGGGTGAAGTTGCGATGGCCGGGGATGGACTCGACGAGGGTGATGTAGGAATCCAGAGTCATGACCGTGTCGCAGGTCGAGTATAGTCGGTACGCCATCTTGGAGTCCCATGTTGGGAATCTTTAACACTTGTTGCGCTGACATTAAAGCCGTCCTGCTTCCCACAGAGAGTTGTGTATTCGTCCGTGGTATGTCGCTGGTGCAGCAGAGCGCATTGGCTGGGGATGTCGCATTCGCAGGGGTGAAAGGCATAGTGCATTTGGCAGCCAGTTCGGGGTGGAGGAGGATATTGGAGGTTGTGTGCAAATCACATTGGGAATGACGGCACACAAGTCCACGATCTTTAGTGAAGGCAACGTCACACTCAAGTATACCAGCACCCATTCGAGCACCTGCAATTGCGTTCTCGACAGTCTCCTCTGGGAATTGGAGAGTTGCCCTCCACGATGACCAATTGAGAAGCCACTGGTGCTGAAAGGTCCATTCTCACACGACTGTAGCTTCTCTTTGAGAGGAGATTCGGTCATTTTATTAATGATGTAGAATGGGCGAAGGTCGTAGGACACTTTGTAATGGCTGCTCATGGGATTCTCGAGGTTATGACTGTGATCTTCATGGTGGTCATTGTGATGTCTCTCTGTTGGCAGGGCAAACACAGAATGGACCACCACGACTGCGACAGGAAGGTTTAGGATAACGGAACGCATCATCGAAGCTGCCGATGTCGGTGGAAAAAGGAGAAGAGAGGAAAATGGACAAGAAGGTTGTGTGCTTTTATACTCGTAGTCTTCTTACTTGGTCTTCGCCGGTACAGAAAAAAAGGATAGCTTCCGAATAGCTCCCACATAGCTCTAACCTACCCTTGGGTGACCTCCCAAGCTTTCCAGCGCGGGGTCTATCCCATCTGCCAAATTGCATCAATGTGAGCGAGACCCAACGCATGTGCAAAGAATACAGATAGACGGCTGCGCGATAAGAGGGATCGTAGCCTTGCATACACATTCGGGCTCGCCGAGGAACAAGCTACACCTCGTCCGCTCCTACTACTGGTTATCGTTGCGGGAAAAGTACCTGTGTGTGCAATTTTCTGCAAGTAAAGCCCACGTGTGGAGTAATTGGCTGCCAAGCCAGATGGCTCGAAGCTTACAATGCGCCATGGACGTAGTCAATAATTAAATATCATCCTTCACTGACTTCAATGCGAAGTTTGACTTTGAACCATGAACCGAAGGAAATGGACTATAGAGGTCTTTCCAAATATGTGATGGCTCAGCTTTGCCCCGCCTCATCTTCAGTGGCAAGCAAGAAACCGAATGACGCTCAGCAAGGCGAGGCTCCGTCATAAGGACATCAACTTTGTGACGAAGGACCCAAGCTTGAAAACAGTGACGCTTCTAGCGCTCTACCGCCAACTCATCTGGCGGACACTAGGGCGGCTGAACCATGGAGCTGCAACTAATCTGGTCTGGAAAGCAAGAAACTGGTACCAAGATGGGACAAACGATAAGATCTCCAGGTATGGCCGATAAAAGCTGAAGGATATATTCACGATATGCAGCTATCTCATACCGGCAAGAAGGAGAAACGCAGTCAAAAGAAATGCACGCTTGTTAGTTATCCTAGTACTGAGATTCGCTTGAGATCGATCCACTCGACCGCTAAGATTTTGCCATATCTTGACCGCATTGGAAGGAGAGTTCGATTGACCAGATGTCGCTGTCGACCCTGGAAGGCGAACCTCGAAGAGCCTCAAGGCTATTCTATTCGCCCTGGTAGTAACTGAGAAGAATTCGAGATGCAACAGTAGATCCGATCGTTAGGGATATTTAGCAGACTATTTGGCTCTCTCATATCTGACTTACAGCTCGTAAAGGTGAAAGGGGAACAATTGGAACCATCCAAATGCTACTGATATAAGTTCTAAATGATACCAACGGTATCCCACAAGTACCACTGAAGTCCAAGGAAATAGTTCCGAAAGAAACATTCCATCCAGATGTAAGAATGTTGTTTTGGGAGGCGTCATCGCTGTTCAAAAGACACTTGCCTCCAACCAGGGACGATATTGACAATTCCATGCATGCTCCCCGTGTGGGGAACTGGCATCGACTCTTTGAATAAACATCTCGCATCTCCAATCGTACCAGTCCAAAATCCGGCATTTCAAACAAATGCCGGGTCCTGGAGAGGCAGTCATTCCAATAAGTCCGCCAGTTCTCTCTCACGGCAAATAACAAGTGAGTTGTTGTATCTGAAGATAGAAACCCAAGCGAAGTCATTGGAGGGAGACTGGACCACGTCTTCAAAAGATCGACCGCCTAGGGCAACTCTCTCTTCTCGCAACAGCAACATCCATGCTAGGCTGCTGTTCACGGACGCCCCCTTCTTCGGCCGACTTATCTAGAATGGTGTGATTTCCTCCAGAGTAACCGTCTCGGATCTTGCACTCGGCCTGCATCACTTGAAAGCCCTCGAGGATCAATGATGGACCTCGCAGTCTCGAGCATGCCATTCCTCGTTCGCAGGTAGGTCAAACAAGGCTCGCAGACTTCCAAAATGTTACGAAGTTCTGGGAGTACTTTCTCTCTTGTGCTGAGGTTGTAAAGTAGTCTTCTGGAGACGTGCCGATTAATTCGAGTTCTATTGAAGCCATGGGCTAATCTTCTCCGCCTTCCAGCTGCCTAGGTCACTGCCTCGTCCCGCGTATCCTTGAATGTCTGCTATGGTCCGCTCTCGTGGGTGCCTCTAAAAAAAACTCCGTGGGATGCATTGGTAATGAGGGATCGTAGTATCGTGGCGAGTATCTTGGGTCTTGACGCGTCGCCCAGTATCCAAACAGCTTCATGAACAAATTCCATCTCCCCTCTATTTCGCGATATTGCGTACGGGATCTACGCCAAGCGAGATTATTAGGTCCAAATCGACTATTCGGTAGTACTGTGAAGTTGTGGGCAGGTTGACCGTCGTAGACCTCGTTGCAGCGAGTGGTTGCTGATTCGGGGTCTGGCTCGTGGAGGTGGTATTCAGATCACGTGTTTGAGTTAGTCAACATCTTCGAGGTTTTCTTGTTTTCTCACAGCAGTATTTTCATGTTGTACTGGTTAGAGACCTTTCATCTTATTTACTCGATAACATCGATCCATCCCTGGCTGCAGGATAGGTACATACCAAGCATGTCGGTGCGCTGTGGCTCGATTGACCGAAAGACATAATTACGCAGCGGATCAAGAGCATCTTTCCCTATCCTGTTCCTCATGCGTTCTTTAACCATCGAATCACCCACTCGCTCACCCTATGTGCAAGATGGCATGTGAAGCAGCTCTTCCATTTTCTGCTAGATCTTATCATAGTCTATCTTTGCAGAACTTGGAAGATATCATCCGGGTCTTCCCCATCTGCCAGAACGAAATTTTTGTTATGTAGATTGGTTCGGAAGGATCGCTCATTTATGAATTAACATTAGTATTCCCAAATCTCCATTTCGGAGGCTAGGATTGCCCAATCTGTTGCCGATCTAGAATCGAATAAACGCAAGTTGGGACTTTTAGAGCGATGAACAATTTCACGTCAACTACCTTCCGCGCCTCTCTCTTATGATGTTCAGCATCAATTAGCTCAAAAGCCGAAGGTGAGCCAGTTCAAGATTTCTCGTTATCGCTTTGTTGACTTTGTATTTACGGAATCCCGTCCTATCTGTGATTGGCTGCCCCTTCTCCCGTCGATTTAGGAAGATTTCTCGCTGTCAAAAATATATTGGATACGGGCATGCACTTGAAGGACCGAATTGCCCGCATTGTCGGCAGTTACTCGACCCAAGCATCCTTCTGAGATTGTACATTAGTATGGAGGACTCCACAGATTTTTCAGACTTCGCGCTTTAATTGTCCTCATCTCCAGCAAATCATGCATTGGTCTACGCTCCCAATCGTCGCCTTCATGGCTGGCCTGCCAGCCATCCGAGCACAGCTAACACAAGCAGCCATGATGCGATTTGCCTGCTCGCAGCTTGTTGTTGAGAGACTTGATCCTCTCGTCTCCCCTGGGGTTATAGGGTCTCCACATGCGCATCAAATTGTCGGAGGAAACTCATTCAATGCAACCATGAAGCCATTGGATCATGACCTCGTCGCTCAGTCCACCTGCACGAGTTGCACATTCAGTGAAGACTTTAGCAACTACTGGACGGCTGCACTATATTATCAAGCAAGAAATGGAACGTTCAAGCGAGTTGCACAGTTTGAAAATGGTGGATTGAAGCAAAATGGAGGAATCACGGTTTATTACATTCCACCATATGACGGGGTCTCTAATGTCACGGCGTTCACGCCGGTGAGTACTTTTCTTAGAGTCAATTTCCCCCGTGCCTTGAAAACCATCTTTCTAGATTTGTTTTTCTAATCTAGTCTCCAGGGTTTCCGAATGCTAGCAGGAAATCCAATGTTGCGCAGCACTGAAGGGGAGTCCCTTGGTATCTGTCATAGATGTTTCGGAGCCAACTTTGAACCTTTTGGAGGCGCACCTTGCACAGGTAACGATACAACATCCCTTCCAAGCGAGTTTTGCGCAGGCGGCATCAGAACTACCGTTACCTTCCCCACCTGCTGGGACGGCACAAATCTCGACTCTCCTGATCATCAGAGCCATGTCGCATACTCCACCATACCTTTCGAGCCGTATGCAGATCCAGTTGCCACTCGACCAATTACACCGGCTTTGCAGAGAGGGAAATGCCCAGACACACATCCAGTGCACCTTCCCCAACTGATGTACGAAGTTATGTGGGACACACGACCATACAATGACTTGGAGCTGTGGAGAGTTGATGGAAGTCAACCTTTTGTGTACGCGATGGGTGATGCGTAAGCAATGAATTCTCTCCGCATCTCTTGGACAAAGTTTGATTGCATTCAGGACTGGCCATGGTCAACATGGCGATTATATGTTCGGATGGAAAGAAGATTCACTACAGAGAGCTCTGAATGCGCGTTGCAGCGGCGACAAGTGCAAGGAGCTTCTTACTCAGTCCGCGGAGGACTCCGAAAAATGCATCATTCCTCAGACAATGAAGGAAGACGTCGATGGCTGTAAGTCCGCTCGTGCAGATATCGATCTTTGGCTGACATGTATTCTAGGGCTAACAAAGCTTCCTGGAGATGTTGTCGTTTCTCGCTAAACTTTCTCTAAGGGGGGTCCGCAATATCGGCTTCAGCTCAGCGCGGGGGATGCAAGTGCAATTATTATCACATCATATAAAACGAATATGATTTTCTTTTTAAACAAGTAGTTAACTTATTCAAGCAACAAAGTTTCAACTATGGTATACGATTGAAATCTAAGAACCACATGTCATCATTATATCATGCTCAGACCTTATTCACTTGGTATCCTAGTCACCCCAACCCCAGAACTCCAACACCTTCAACAACTCTAGCCTTTATTCTGAGCTTATCGGAAAGCCTACAAGAGAATCGGGTTACCCTTCTGCTCCTCCAGGATTCCCTCGCCGTGAGAGACGGATGGCCTCTTGACCGAGACAGCGATAGACATCTTTCGTCCTCCAGTGACAACAGATGCACGTCTGCCACCTCCAGTAGTTCCCTCCTTCTCGCTAGTGTAGTGGACATAGTTGATGGCACCACCGACGGCTCCTCCCCATGCAGAGCCTCTGCGGCCAGCAGTATCGGCAGCGACAACAATGTCCTTGACGCGCATGAAATTCTTGCCGTGGGTGAACCAATGGTAAAAAACATATCCAAATACGTAGACAAAGCCTACGAGCGGCACAACCATCGAAATCCTTGTGGTCGCGTTATCGGCAACAGCACCTTGAATTGGTGGGAAAACGGCACCTCCAGCAACACCCTGGAAAATGATAGTCAGCAGTTGAACTTGATCTCATATCGCGGATGAAGGGAAAGCTCACCATAACAAGAATACCAGCGCCACGTCGAGTATGAATACCAAGGTCTAGAATTATCGTTAGAACGATTTTTTCAAAGGTTGCTAATGTATTGAACTTACTGGCTGTACCCATGGTGAAGATAGTTGGATACATGGGGGCCATCAAGAAGTAGGTAACCATGAGGGTTCCAACACCTGCCGATCCTTCAAGCGATGAAGCACAAGCAGTCATGACGATGACCAAGATGGAGTAGACGATCATGATAAATGCAGGTGCGAGGAAGAAGGCGATGCCAACAGCCACGAATCGACCGACAGTGAAAATAATGAGGGCATAGGAGAGGAAGTTCGATGCCTGTGGCTTGGAGTATCCACCGTTCTCGACCACGTAGTTGATGAAAAATGCACCAATAGTAACCTTGGAAATAGGTCAGTACACACTTCGAAGCAAAGATGGGACCGAGAACATACTTGAGCACCGACGTAGCAGAATTGAGCGACAAAAGCGAAGATCATGTTGTATTGCTTCCACAATGGGCCTTGGCCGATTGCATTTCCGTGTTCGTCAACCGCCAGGATCTCGATATTGGCATTTTCAGCAAGGGTTGCCTCAGAAACCTCGGGAAGCTTCGTGAAGATGAAGAGAACTGCAACAGCAGCACCAAGACATGCGACAGCAAGGTAGACGTATTGGACGTTGGTGAGGTTGTTGGCGTTCTCTCCTGTAAAGAAGAACTTCGAGGCAATCAGAGGGCCAACGAAAGATGCAACACCATTCCATGACTGACAGAATTGCAGACGGATGGAGGCCGACGCGGGGTCGCCGATAATAACAGCATATGAATTCGCAGACGTCTCTAACGTTGCCAGTCCGCAAGCAATGACAAAGGTGCATGCAAGGAAGCCTCCGTAGCTTGCGAGCTTGTTGTCGGCAGTAGTGAAATGGGCCGTAGGCCAGAAGAAGACTGCTCCCAGAGAATAGAGTGTGAGACCCATCAGGATGGTAGTCTTATATCCGCGACGCTTAAGAACTTCGGCAGCGATTGGGGAGAAGAAGAAATATCTAGGAGATGTTAGATCGAGGACTCGGTAGAGCTAAAGTGAATTTGACTGACCCTCCACCAAAGTACATGACTTGGAGGCCAGTAGACTGGAGCTTTGTGATAGACAACACAGCTTGGAAATGGGAGTTGAGAACATCGAGGAGACCGTATGAGAAACCCCAGAGGAAGAAGAGTAGAGTGATCAGAAAGACAGGGTAGACCAAAGCTCTGCCTTTGAGGAAACCTCCCTCAATTGTTCCCCCAGTCGAGATCATTGCACCTCCTGCCATCGTGATGGTAGGGTGCTTCGGCAGATGTTGTAAGAAGCTCGAAGACCGTGTCACTGGTGATAATGATGCTGAATAACGATGGTTTAAGCATGTAGAAGAGCTGTGTGGTGATTCTAACTCTGGGACACAAAGGATAACTCCCTTCTTATATGACAGCTCAGAGCTTCCAGAGCTACCAGAGCTCTTCATAGCTGGCCCTCGACGCTCAGACACCGTCAAACCCCACTCCAGCAAATTCCCCATGGCACTTACAAGGCCACCAAAAGCCACGGCCAGCACGATGATGCTCTCAACCATTTGATAGACGATCCAGAGCATGATTGTTGGGCTAGGATCAAGATCTACCAATTAAACCAGCTCCAGGCTTCAAGCCTTCTCTGCATCCAGAGATCTTATTTGGCATGATGCTGCTCCAGACTGGTGTGGAGATGCGGGGTATTGGTAGTGGTGTTGGTGACCGAGCGAGCAATTAAGCGGCCACTCTGATTCGTGGCTGTCACTTAGTACGAACACCAGGGTCCAACGCCATCACCCATCTAGACTTCTAGAGATGGCAAATTTTCGCAGGAAACACCAAAAAAATCTCCGCAAGCTCTCTGTCAGTTCAAGCCTTTGACAATCGGGCATGGTCTAGAGTCCCAGCCCTATCCACAATTCAGTGGCGAAAGAGCCCATAATCTCGCGTTGCCCGACGGATGGCTTGCTTCAACAAAGAAAATCAGACCACCTTTTTCTGACAGCTGCATTTCTGCGATCGCCACACCTGTTGAGAAGTATCAATCGAGAGGGTCGATAAGCGAAACCCTGTTCTTGATATGCCGCGCTTTCACTCGTTGGCACCATGCCATAGAGGAGATATCGAAGCGATCACGCGCTCACGCGCTCACGTATTTCTGAACCACATTCTGGCACTGGCTGCAGCAAGGCGTTTGCCGAGGCGAGCATCACAGGTATCGTGCCCGCAAGTGCAGACTAATACCATTCATGGTCCAATAATATTATGAGAGAAGGCTAATGACGGCTCGGCTGGGTTACCTCTCACCATGAGACCTATGGACACTTCAATTGTAGCTGGACTTGGCAAATGTGTCGGGTTAAAATTCATGTTCATCAGCTGCATCAAACCGATGATCCTTATCAGCGATCCTTTTGTTATTCTGTTCCCCTCGTCCGTTGACAAATAGTGATGTGGGATTTCGATGTTAAGGTCAGTAAAAAACAGCGGCTGTCAGGATCGTACGAATGGAAATCTTCAGGTGTGTAAAAACCGAATTCATTGATGAATCATTGAGGGGAAGGAGCAATGTCGATATCTCGGCTAAGTTCGTCTTAATTTCACCGAACATTCATGTTTTTCACCGCAATCATTCTTACCTTGCCATGTTCCGCGACGGCAATGAAAACATGTGATCCGCAAACGAAATTTTCTCTTCACACAATTGAATCGAAATACAAAGTCGAAAAAAAAAATCCAAATAGAACGAGTTCAAACCCTTGCCTACAAGCTTAGCTAGCCATGTTATCACTTAAATGTGAAAAATGAGCACGTCTCGCACATCTCTTGCGTAGCCTCTCCAAATCCGGCCTTCATGCAAATTTGCAATGCTGCATGTCATCTAACACTTCCGAGCTGCTGCGCCAACACAGATTATACCCTCAATACACGCCCACGGTGGGGTTCCTCCTTGAGCGCATTGAAGGTACTTGGGTTTGTCAATACTGCTTTTCTCCATAATGAACAAGCACTCACATCATCAGCGCATCTCCACATCGAATTTGCACCAACACAATAGATGTAATCCCAAGTTCGTTTGCCCCATTTGGCAACTAGTTTGGCAAACTTGATAGCCAGTCGCCACTTCGAGATTCGCTTAGAGAGCTCGGAGTCATCATCGGACTCAGATTCATCGAGATTCACCTCAGAACCGTCGATATCATAGAAAGTCGCTGGCATTTGGTCAGCGATACTCAGGATTGTGCCAAAGCTCTGCGTAGGCCTACCTCCGTCGTTAGTCTCGATAGCATAGCCCTCCAGTGCACCGTTGTCGTAGAAATCAATTCTTCGGCGACCATCTGGAAGTTGGTAGGCAATCAAGTCTTCCGTGTTTGGAGATTGGTCATCCCGAGCAACAAGGGATCGAGTGTCAATAGCGGTGGCATAGACCAGATGCCCGAAAAGAGCGATAATGAAGCCCTGGATGATGATGGAGTACTTCATTTTGGAAGTGGAAAATGTCTTTGAAGTGATGTAAGAATGTGAGAGACGATTTTCTGTGCTTTGGATAGAAGAAGTAATTACTGCTGATGAGATGGAGATTGATGGAGGAGAATATGATCTTCTTATAGATATCCCGATGGTATTGTCCTCACCCTACCCTACTACCATATCACTTCTAACGTTTGCTTTGTTGTCCTCCTAAGCATTGCATTTTCCTGAATAGGTTCGTTGTATCTTTAGACACGGGTCATCACTCTAAGATTTTCATATTTCATTAATGCGAGCTGAAGATTGAGGGCATTCTGCCTTGCCAAGGAGCTTCAAAAACAAGAAAAGGTACTATTTCCGCTGCTTAAACGCTTCCCACCACCTCTGAAAGTGTTGATACTTGCGCGATCTGAGGGAAACGAAATTTTGCCAAGACTGAAGGATTGTACAACATGCATATCAACAACGAATTTGGAAGTACTTTGTCTTCGTAGGATCTTCCCGTCTGTAGAGCAAGGGACCGGCGGCTCGTGGCATCAACTCTGCTTTGTTGCACTACAATACATCTAAACAACGACGATATACCGACGAGGCAGAATCCTGGGGGCTAAACGAATCCAATTGACGACTACAGCTGAGATCTTCTGGGTTTCCATGAGATCTACAGACCCCTCGTGAGGCTGAAGTAGCCTAATTCTAAAGTGTCGTGTTGTTGCACAAGGCTCATCCTGCGCTCGCTTCCCCTGAATGCTTAGCGAATCAAAACTGGAGTCCATGCGAAGCCAAGGCTCGATGGATCTTTGCCGAGAATCTAGTTTGTACTCCGCCTTCACAATTCTGCGATATTTCATTTAAGATGAAGGAGCCATTTCGTCCTCTGAATAGAGTAGAGTCAGTCATGAAGAGGTCGAACCTGAAATAGATCTGCATATCGAGATTGTGACCTTGCACTTCCTTTGAGCGGCAATATGGAGGAACAAAACAATCGCCGACTACACAGAGGTCCTCGTCTCTCGATAATTCACGCTTGACTGATGGCAGCTCATGAATTTGTGGGATATGATCCATTGAAGTTTCATGTCTCATCGAGTACATTTGTATCGACTAACCCTAAAAACCCCGAGTCTTGGTTTCCAATGTTTGAATCCTATGTGCAGATTAAACTTCCAAATCAGCACTTGTCCGTCTGGCTGATATTCTAACCCTTCTTATCGAATCTCCCGAAGAGCGCTTATTCCCTTGAACAGCTGAAACCCTCGGTTTTTGAATTATTTGACAATCTTCAATTCAACAAAAGAACTTTAGTGTACTCCTTGATGATGCCCTTACCCAACTCACGGTATTTCGCCCGGCCAACATCGGCGCCGAAGCACTTTACAGAGTCTGGGCCAGCACTTGTGCGGCATTCGCAGCTGTAAGGGACAGGGCGTGGCCACGGGGTCTCCTCCATCTTGCAGTTTCTTTTTTCTTTGGATTTTTGACATGTTTTTGGTTCGGCTTGAAGAGTTCAAAAAAGGTGCCCAAGCATCCATCACCGCGACAAATCGGCCAACGGCTCAGGATAATGCAAGATCATGTGACTAGACCGGATTTGACATATCTGTATTGAGATCTGTAGCCTTGGTTCTTATTAATCTTTCACAGTAATGGCGTTGATTGGTCTCGTTTTTGTACGCTTTTGAAAGCTTATAATCCACGGAGCTTCATTGAAACACCGGGGGTGTTGAGACCAAACGCCACAGCGCTTACGAGCTGAAAGCCATGTAGGGACGCTCAACATATTCGAAGACAAGATCTTGATACTATTCAGCACATCAGGGAGAATCCAGCAAGGTACAATTCCAAATCATCTATCCATCCGTCCTCATGCCGTATAAACCTCAGTCATGGTCACCATACGAGTCTCTGGCCCTGTCCAAACCATCTGTTCCATCGCTTCGAATATTTCACATTACGCCGGGAGATCCTGGAGAACCACTCCATGGTGAACTTTCAGTGGAGACTATGAGATCAGTTGCAGGCAAATACAGCGCTCTCTCCTACACCTGGGGCACAGCAACAGAACAAAGATGGATCGTTATCAATGGCAAACCGTTTCATATACAACCCAGCCTTTACGCCGCTTTGCACGCAGTGCGAAGCCCCGTAGAGGATCTTCCACTCTGGGTCGATGCCATCTGCATCAATCAGAATAACACGAAGGAAATAAATCATCAACTTGGGATGATGGGCTAGATCTACTACAATGCTAATTGGCCCAGCGGCTGACGACAGTGACCTAATTACTGTTCGACCGACTGAACGCAGGGAAATTCGGTACCTCTGATTACTCAGTGGCTCAATCGAAAGCTCAGCAAGCCCTGGGTGAAGTATGTTTGCGCGACTATTGGGAGAGAGCTTGGACTATCCAAGAGATTGCTCTCGCGAAGGAGGTAGTGTTCCACTGTGGCTCAAAGAGTACCAAAGGGCCTCTCTTCTTCGTTTGGGCTCCATTGTGCCAAATGAATCATCAGATCCGAAAGAACAGGGTCGCGGTTTACACAGGTTGTAATAGTCTGTGCTCTTAGCGCTGATTGCGTAATCACTGCCCTCATAAGGGCAGTGAGGGGGAAGAGGTAATCTTCCCTCCTTAGCAATTAGCTTCTGTATAAATTCAAATATCACCAGCGAGTCTACAGCGCTCCTCTAGCTATTCTATTGTGCCATAGCCACCTCAGCGTGCCAGTGATCATTACACAGGTCATCGCACGAGGGCCGCAGACGGCCGATTTTTAAATCTGGAGGAGCTTATTCTGGGCATCGGCAAGCCTGGGTGTGAGGATATCCGTGACCGTGTATTTGCAGTGGTATCGTTAGCTGTTGACTGCATTGGCAAGGAAGACCAAATTGTCGACTATCGACTCAACCGACCCATGCTACTCTTCGGACTCGTCGCTTTCTGCCAATCAAAAGAGCCATCAACCTTTGTTGCCGTCTTACAAGATATTCTGTATATCACTTCCAGAGATTTGATTGATCAAGCCAACAAATTTGCCTTGTCCAGCATTGAGGAGAAAAAAACCAATGGTCCAATTGGATCTTTCGTCCGGAATGCTGCAATCACTACTTTGGGAAATGTTGTCATTTCGGAGGACCCCTGCTGGAGAGGGAAGCTGTGTCACTGTTTCGCCAACTAATGCCTTTCAAGGGCACTAAAAAGCCTTCAGACTTCTTGAATAAGGCTTTTGTGTCACTGGCTTGGTCCAACATCGGCGGTCAGATGTTGGATCCTGTCTTATTCCCACCAGAATACAGTTTGTACTTTATTGGGGGAACAGCAGTTGGACTCGTATTCCGTCGTTCTCTCGTTGGAAGCATTTATGACGGAATGGCAATGCTCACAAAGAATGGGTGGACCCGACATGAACCACAGAAACTGTCTGAAATTGCCGGGTCAAAGGTTGATTCAAGATACGGGGCGGTTCTGTTTGCAATACAAATTCTTAATTCCGATCTTGACAAGTCCAACAGGGCGGAATATCGAAAGAGAGCCACAGAATTGAGGAAATTGCCTGGTAGGGAGTACGCCAAGCAAGACATTGATAGCGTCGTTGCTATCATAGCTGAGCTTGCAGCTTACGTCGACCCTTTATGCTTGGTATCTATTCGCATGGTGGTAGAGGGGTTCTTTGACTACAGTATCCGGGAGTATCAAGGCCCTGACATGTTCGAGCAGAGACAGCTACGTACAATTTCGTCCTTGGGAAAGAAATAGTGTTACGAAATAAGATATGCATTCTCAACTCGTTTCAATCCTCAAGATGAAGCGACATTTCACCTTGCACCACAAGATGGTTTTGTGCCATTCCTGAATACACCGGACCTGGTTTGGTTGGGGCCGCAGAGACCGCGGAGATGTCGTGTACGGTTATACAATGACATGTGCAACCCGTTTTAGCATCCATAAGACCATCCCCTCACCTCCAGTCGTCCTGATCGATCCAAGCAACGTTCAATCGTAAGCACCCAAGAATGGGTATCTATAACCAACTTCCCATCGGCCTCGATGAAGTTGATATCATAATCGCTGGAGGTATGAAAATTACCTTTAGACATGCATCAACAGCTAATTTCCTCAGGAGGAACTGCTGGATGCATCGTAGCGGCAAGACTCGCTGCCGCAGATCCCAGCTTGTCCATTCTGGTCGTCGAGGCTGGTCAAAACAACTTCAATAATCCGACAATTGTCCATCCGGGTGTATTCTTCCTCAACGTACTCCCGGTAAGCACGACGGCAACATTCTGGCAAGGGGAGAAATCTGAACATTTGGCTGGGAGGTCGCCAATTGTTCTAAGCGGCGGCATTCTTGGTGGAGGTTCATCTATCAATTTTATGATGTAAGTGTGTATGACGGTAGAAACCAACTCTAACAGATGCAGGTACACAAGAGCACAAGCTTGCGATTTCAACTCATGGAAGACACCCGGATGGACTGCAAAAGATTTGCTTCCATATCTGAAGAAAATATGCTTCAGCTTAGCCGTCTTTTAACACATTGCTGAACCTCTTTAGCTCGAGACATATCATGGAGCTGGATATCTAGATACACATGGGTCTGAGGGTCCAGTTCACATCTCGAATGGGGGATTCCGCGTAAAGAGGTCGGAAGAAGATTTCATCGTAGCGGCTTCGAAAGTGGGCTTCCCTGAAATTGTCGACCTGCAAGATCTGGAGTCCAACAACGGGGTTAGTCGTTGGTTGCGGTATGTTTCGCCAGAAGGGAAACGCCAAGATACTGCCCACACCTACCTCCATCCCCTAATCAACGATGGGAAGCACCAGAATATTCATGTACTTGTGGAGAACCAAGTCGTTCGAGTCTTGTTCGACGAGCAGAAAATTGCGAATGGGGTTGAAATCAGCCTGAACCTACTATATCACCCTGTGACGGCTACGAAGGTTGTAAAAGCTCGGAAGTTGGTCGTCGTCTCTGCCGGGGCATGTGGTACTCCATTAGTTCTTGAGAGATCAGGAGTAGGAGATTTCAAGGTCCTTCAAAAAGCTTCTGTTCCCGTTGTCGCCAATATTCCAGGTGTTGGCCACGACTACCAAGACCACACCGGTGTTTTCCCTGCGTACAAGACAGATCTCAAACTTCACGAAACAAATAACGCACTCCTTAGAGGACTTCAGACTTTGGATGAAGCCATCAAGCAGGTTAGTCCGAATGTCAGATGGAATACCGTTGACGTCGCAGCGAAGATTCGCCCAGATGAACAGGAAGTTGCAGCTTTGGGACGAGAGTTTCAAACTGCCTGGGAAAAGGATTTCAAGAAAGAGCTTTCCAAACCACTTGGACTTCTCGCTTTGATTGGAGAGTGAGTTCCAATCATTTTTGATAGGCCGTATGCTTACTTGGGCTTAGATTCTTCGTAGACCGGTCACTCTACACAGATGCAGAGTTCATTTCGATCGCCAGCTACAACGCTTATCCCTACTCCCGTGGCAGCATCCATATTACGGGACCTAGAATTTCGGATCCGCCGAAGTTTGACACAGGATACTTGTCCGATGAGAACGATTTTGATCTGAAGGCACACATCTGGCAATACAAGAAGCAGCGGGAGATTATGAGACGAACCAATATGTATCGTGGTGAACTTGCTAGCGCACATCCCAAATTTTCCTCTCAATCGAATGCAGCCTGTCTGGATCTTGATGTTGACCAAGGCATGACCGTCACCGAGGATATTGTGTACTCCGCAGAAGACGATAAAGCCATAGAGCAATACCTGCGAGAAAATCTCACTACCACCTGGCATTCGCTTGGCACGGCCAAAATGGCACCCAGACAGGAAATGGGCGTTGTAGACAGGTTTTTGAACGTATATGGAGTGCAAGGTTTGAAAGTGATTGATCTGAGCATCGTCCCAGAGAATGTTGGAGCGAACACAAATAATACTGCATTGGTGGTTGGAGAGAAGGGAGCAGACATCATTGCCACTGAGCTGGGACTACCGAATCTCTAGCTCTTTACCAATGCTTTGTGCTTGACGAATTCTTCAGATTCTCTTCAATGATATTTCCCTGCATACCACTACTGTACATACTTACGATTGATAGCTTGTCGCTCTCGGTCCACAGGCTGGCTCATCCTTCATTGCTCAAAGGCTGTCCTAGAGTTTGAACTTTGGAAATGAAGTCCAAATCTCCTGAGAGGTTCTACCAACCTTAGAGCGCTATTAAATACTCCTGTAGAAGTTTGGCCGGATGAAGCTGTAGTTGTTGAAATACTTCGAAGTGGCAATCTGAGTAGCAAGGCACAGTGTCTTACGCACTGTAAATTGTCCCTACGCTACCCCGCACTTAGCCATAATTCTCCCAGACTACGCTAAAACGACTGTTCCTGTACAGCCTAGCATTCAACCAGGATTCCTTTCAAACGGTCGTCTCAATTTTCGTTTAATGTGATAGACCAGACGATGACTCAAGACTAACTCAGAAAACTGCGACATCGATTGACTGAATTCAATCGACGAAAGGAATGCTTCAGGCCGCTGAGCGAATTCCCCACCGAAGTGGATTCTTCGGGCAATAATTCTTGGCTATCAAAATGTAGACAAACTGAATTCAACCTCGCCGCCATAACAAATCCTTTCAAGAAATCAACAATCTTTATAGCCAAGATCACCTTAACTTTTGGTACGCTTTCATAAATGATATGATTTTTCCAAGCCAAGAAGGTCACTGTACCTCGTGCGAACTGCATCTTCAAACCTAAGTAGAGCTTAATCGAACTTTGATCTCTCATTAGACCTTGATCACTAGTGCCGGACGATTTCATTTACTAGCAAGCCTGGGACGTACCTGATTTTGTATTGACGCATAAGCTGACAAGACATGCAATGGAGATTATATCCCGATCTCATCTTTGCCCCGGATCAAGGCACCCCCCATCGCCCTCATAGGTGCATAATTAGCCGTTACACCGCCTCCAACGGTACCTTGGAAATTATTGCGATCCCTGCTAATTGAAGATACAGTACAAGGAATTTCAATTGCCAGGCCCCTTGTAAGACGTGCTTTAGCGGCGAAGATGACTGCAGTGGAGTTGGTCCGCTGCACAGATAATTCGTCAAAACTCTTCGCACTACCGAAATCGTGCAGGCTGCCCTGCTTCCTGGCAGAATCGGATTCTGTCTGGTATATGAGGTCCAGAATCCGCTCTCGAGTCCTTCCTGTCGAGAGTCCGAGAAGAACCTTCCTCAATTGTTTGCTGTTGTTTTTTCTCCAAGGATATCTTGGGAAACCTGCCCGCCTGGAAGATTCGCAAGATGATTTCGCCCCTCATTAGTGTCATCTTGACTGCAGCTCTGTATTCTTGTATTGTTGCTGCTGATGCAAATATCTACGATTATGTGAGTAGCATACAATTCCCTCCATGTAAGAACCGCAACTGATTTTGGTCATAGATCATCGTTGGTGGTGGAACAGCCGGGCTGGCAGTCTCCACTCGATTGAGTCAGGGTCTACCAAATTCCAAGATCTTAGTCATCGAAGCAGGCCCATCTGCCCTGGACGAACTCAATATCAACATCCCCGGAAAGAAAGGCACAACACTTGGCACAAAATATGACTGGAACTTCACCACCACTCCCCAAGAGGGACTCAAGAACAGAGTCCTATCTCAAAATCGCGGAAAGGTGCTGGGAGGCTCCTCAGCCCTGAATCTCATGACCTACGATCGATCGTCCGAAAAGGAGTACAATGGATGGGAAGAAGTTGGGAATCCCGGATGGAATTGGAAGAAGTTTTTGAAGATGATGAACCGATCTCAAAATCTCACCAGCGCAAACACGGAGTGGTATGGAGACGCAGGAGAGAGCAAGAATGGTCCAATTCGCGCCACAATCAACCGATTCATCCCTTCTCAACAAGCAGGATGGATTCCTGCGTTGAATGCACTGGGCGTCAAAACAAACAAGGAGTATCTTGGTGGGAATCTTCTTGGTGCTTCATATTCGCCTAGCAGTATTGACCCCACGCACTACAATCGTTCTTACAGTGCCAACGGGTATCTGCCTCTAGCTGGCGCCAAGCACACCGTGTTGACAAACAACCGAGTCGCCAAAATCAATCTCAAGAAAGTCAGGCAAAGCTATACGGCCACTGGAGTCACACTGACGGACGGCACTATTATCGCTGCACGCCAAGAGGTCATCCTGTCTGCCGGATCTTTTCAGAGCCCAGGTCTTCTTGAACTGTCTGGAATTGGCAAGAAATCTGTTCTTGAAGGGGCAGGTATCGCTCAGATGATTGATCTCCCTGCTGTTGGCGAGAATCTTCAAGATCATGTCCGCATTCAAACCTCGTATCAGCTCAAGGACAACTTTACATCGTTCGACATTCTCAGATACAACACCACATATGCAGCTGAGCAGCTTCAGCTATGGATTGATGGAAAGGACTCAATGTACGACTACACCGGCAGTGCATATACTTTCCAAACTTGGGATCAAGCCGGAGAGGACAACTCCAAGTTCATTAAGCTCGCCAAGGAGGCTATCGGTGATTCTTCCCGTCCCGCAGACAAGAAAATGTTGCAGTGGCTTTCAGACCAGACTGTACCTCAGCTCGAGGTTATCGGCAGCGATGGGTACACCGGATTGCAAGGCTATCCCGCCATTGGAACTCCGCTGTACGGGAAGGGTTTCTGGACTTTCATCGCAGCTGTCATGCACCCTCTCAGTCGGGGTAGCGTACACATTAACGCCACAGACCCGCTCGGAAAACCTGTCATCGATCCTAATTACCTTAGCAACGAACATGACGTGCAAGCAGCCATCGCAGCAGCTAAGAAATGTCGCGAGATTGCTCTCACTCCCCCTATGAGAGATGTTTGGGTATCTGAGTATGAGCCCGGGTTGGATAGAGTCAACACAGACGCCGAATGGAGAGATTTTGTGTTGAATACTACACTCAGCATTTTTCACCCGCTTGGAACGTGCTCTATGCTTCCGAAGAAGGATGGTGGGGTTGTTGATTCAAACTTGAAGGTGTATGGAACGACGAATCTCAGAGTTGTGGATGCCAGCATTATTCCGGTCCTTATATCGGGTCATTTGCAAACTGCTGTGTATGGTATCGCAGAGATGGCTGCAGAGATCATCATCAGTTCCGTAAAAAGTGGTTGATACTGTACTTTGCTCCTTGATAAGAGCGACATTTGATAAGAGGCGATCAGCAGCGCTCATATTGTATATCAAAACATACCATCGAGATGATCCGATGGTGGTAGATGCAACAAGCTTTGAGTACTGGAAAGTCGCTGCTCGGATACTCGCCACTGTTTCGGCTGCTCTATAGGGTGTTCCAGTTAAGCGCAGGGTAATTTCAAGGCATTGGATTCCACAAAATCTTATTCCCACTTCAAATACTTGACGTGAGTGGCAATAACATCAACTCATTCTTTCGGAGCCTCAGATTCAGTCCTTTCTTCTGTTGCCTTTTGTTTTAGTATTGTGTGAATTAGATGTTTCTTCTAGACTCTGTTGGGGTTGTGCTTCGTTATTTGGGTTTTCAAAGCCCCCTTGCGAAATCTCGTTGAGCTGAGATTGCCAAAGCCCGAGCACAGTGTGTCTTTTTGGGCCATTTCAGGGATTGTTACTTGGCATTGTCCCGTCGAAAAAATCTGAGAGAGACTGTAAATTTGGATTTATCAAGCTCCATGCAGAAACTGGAGCCGACCGAGCAGCGAAACAATGCAAACAACTGCATGGCCATATACCTGAAGTTCGATTCCAACTCAAAGATTAGATCCTCACAGTCCCATGGATTGACACACAAGGGCTTGAAGCTACTGGCATCCACTTTAGAAAAAGCTTCAAAAACAAACATTCATGCATCGCAATTCTGATTTGCGTACGGGCTGGACGTAACGAAGAGGAACCTCCAAAACCCACAAGCTCTCTCTGTCTCTCTCTCGCAATCATCCTCACGTCTTCTTTTCAAAGATGTCACAACTCCAAGTCTAGTCGTGAATAGGGCAGACCAGCGTGATGTGGACTGAATCGTGGTATTCCACGATCAGCAGAATCTAGAACTCCCAGCTCATCTCAGCTTGGATAGTTCAAGATCCGGAGCTCTTAATAGCAGTAGCTGCGTAAATTTCTCAAGGAAGAAGGGGCTTCGTGACCGTGGACAACAACTGGATACGTGGGTTATCAAACCCGTGACTTTTGCATGCTGATTTTCTTGTCACTTCACCTAGAAATGGGAGTGTTTCGTTCTTGACAATTAAACAATCCTCAAGGCGAGCAAACCAAATGACTAGTCTCCGAAATCCGAGGTTCTATCTTGAATGGTACATGAACTTAGGTCAGTAGCCTTGCGGCAGGGTCAACTTCGCCGCACCAGTCGTCCCGCTGATTCGGGGTGTTCGTTTGGCATCCAATCAAAATCCCATTCAAATGAGCTGTGATGAGGCAAGAAAACGCCGAAACAAGCTGCATAAACTGCGAGAACTGCTGGATTCGGGGTGAAGAGGTTTTTTTATCGTCTGACCTCAAGCAGGTATACCAAGAAGAGCAACCGAGAGCTCGAAGAGGATGACACGATATACGTTGCAAAGCTGTCAGTCTAATCGCTTGGAGGCGCAGTAATGGCCGCAAGGCACCTGATGTGCAGCGCGGATCGGGGGGATGTTGCGTGCGACCGAAGTCTGCTTTGATACATGTAGCAGAGTTGAGTTATTACTCACGAGATGGCGTAGATTCCTTCCGAGTGATGGGAGGGAAAGGCGGATCGCATTAGTGAACTGCACAGCAGTGCGATAATTGGAAGTGGTTGTTTCAGGCGAGATCTTGGAGACTTGACCTTCAAGTTGGAAGAGGTAAATAGACGTTATGAAAGTAGGTAATAGTTGGAAGAGTAGAGATGAGGAAATGCCGCTTAACAGTGATGATTGGTGGCCAAGAATTACGAACCTGGAAGCATGGGTCTGTGCTCCACAGGGCATTTCACAGCCAAATGAAAATTTATAATTCTTACGCAAAATAGCAATTTAAAAATCTAGTTAAAAGAAAGGCAGACATGCTTCTTATTTATTATATATTTCATTAATAAAGTAAAACGATTAAGCTTTCATTGATATATTTAAGTGTGAACTCGCCTACTTTGTGTTTTCTAAGCCTGAAAGTGCCTCGCGAAACCGCCTGTGGACCACAGACCCGTGCCTCCAGGTTCGTTAGTCATTGCAAGTACCCCGCACCCATGTTCTTTCAGATCGATAATCTACTTCGGCTCAGCGTGCAGAATCAGGTCGATGTAAGAAGTAAAGTATAATAAATATAAGCTTCCCAAGCCCGAGATCTCATCATGGCTCCATCTTACGTCATTGTTTCTTCGATCCCTTCACCACAACAGTATTGGCTGACCTTCCAGATATGTGCTCGTCACAGGAGCCACTGGATTTATTGGAGCTCACGTCGTGGATGTCTTGTGGAACCGAGGTCTGAAAGTGCGCGGAGCTCGTTCAATGGGGAAAGGAAAAAGCAATGATGCAAGCCTGGCTGGATTTCGTGCAATTTGAGGATTTTGAGAAGAGTTAGGTATTCTATGATGCAGTCAAGGATGTCGACGCTGTAATACATGTCGCGAGTGAAAGTTATGGCCTAGGTCTCCGAAGGCAAGGAAGCTGATGGCGCCGAAGCCGTTCACATATAGCACGGAGGATAATAAGAAGGAGCTCATTCTTCCAGCCATAAATGGTGTGCGCTCAATACTTGAAGCTGCTCCAACAGCAAGATCCAACACATCGTAATTACATCTTCCTTCGCTACAGTCATGAACGTCAACAGAAAAGCTCCTCCCTACTTCACATACACATCCGAGGATTGGAATCTACTCACATACGAGGAATCCATCGACTCAGCTACAAGTACAGTAATTGCATACCGAGGATCTAAAAAGTTCGCTGAGCTCAAAACGTAGAATTTTGTCGAACAGCAGACACCCAACTTCGGCATTGTAAATTTGTGTCCACTGATGACCTTTGGGTCTGTTGATCATCCTGTTGCCGGTGTAGATAAACTCAACGAGTCGAATAGGATGTTGTGGATGGTTGCGAGTGGACAACCACTGCCTGTGGCTAGAGTGCCATTCTGGGTTGACGTGAGAGACTTGGCTGAGACCCATGTGGAAGGGCTTTTGAGGCCTGATGCGGGAAGTAAGAGATTTGTTGTTGCGTCTCCTCAACGGTCCTCTTACTCGTTGGCAGCGGATAGAGGAATTTAACGATAAGAACTGAAACGTTTCCGATGAAGTGCGGATTATTGATGATTCGCATGGTCGTGATGGGAGACCGCTGCTAAGGCTCTTGAAATCACCTGGAGACCGTTCGAAGAAACTGTGGTTGATCTGATCTTTCAAGCTTTAAGGATTGGGGTTGAGTCTACATAATAAATCTACTTAGCTTACATGCAATGAGCGCAAAGTCGTTTCCATTTGTAGGACACAGGATGAAGTCTATCTAGTATTACATTGTAGTCCATGAATTGAAATACTAAGGCACTGAAAAGATTCTCGACCAAGCTCTCCCGCAGATGATTAAATACTTGATTGGGGTTTTGGCGCGCTTCCCGTCCAACGTGGCCGAAACCAGCTAGCTCATGAAGATGCACCCAATGAGACTTCAGGATAAGTACCGTTCTTCCCATCCAGCAATGCACTCTTCTTCCCCTTCAACATGAAAGCCATAAATGCTTGCACATACGAAGTGATAATTTCCAAAGATCTCACTCCTCCAATCGTACCGATAAGCTCAGTACCCGCATCTCCCAACATCCCTTCAAAGCCCAAGGCATTGATGAGAGCTGGGAAGTCGGTGAAAGTTCCGTGCGCGCTACCCCTCAACTCAAATTGCCTCTTCCAACCCGTCAAGACTGACCAAGTAGCTGTCCAGCTTTCGTCAGTAGTGAGGTTTTTGCCCTCGTGGGAGAAGATCATGAATGGTCTCTTGAGTCCCTTTTGGACGACTGTGCTGAAGAATGTACCATCTAAGTTGACCCCGCCGACGATTCGCTTGTCTGTCAGCATTACCTGGGCCGCTGTTGCTCCTCCAAGAGAGTGTCCGAACATGGCGACCTTGGAGACATCGAGATCGCAGCCGACTCCTGGAAAAAGTTTATTGGAGATAGAAGGAACAGATAGCTGATCCAGTACAAAAGAGACATCCTTCGCTCGGACATTCACCGCGAAATCAATATCGGTCTCGACGTCAATTCCCAAAACCGTAGAGTTGTCTGGAAACGTGACGATGTCGGCATCGTACGGGTGATCGATTGTGATGACGGTGTATCCAGCACTTGCGACCTGCTGCGCCATGATGGCGTAGGTGAGTCTGGGATTACCTCCTCCGGTCGAGAAAAGAACAATTGGGTAGGCTTTGGCATTTCGGGAAGATGACCTGCAGGTCTGCATATTGATGGAGCCAAAAGTTCCTGCTGGAATACCGAGAGGAGCATAGGCTGCATCTTTGAACTCGGCAGTGATGGGATCCATGTATGGCGTGAGCAATGCCGAGCATTGAGATGCGGGAACGGGGTTGAATACTGAGATCATGAGAGCTCGGGGAGTTTTGGTTGGTGCGTAAGGGTCAAGCCGAAGTTTGTCTGTGAGCTTGAAAGACGCGAGAGTGGTGTTGTAGGGTCCAGTTGGTGGTGGAAGAGTGAGCGCTGAGGCTTGGATTATGCCAGCCAGAAAGAGGCTGGCTGTTGGAGCGAAGGAGAGCATGGTGATTGTAAGTGAGGTGGTTATAGTGTTGGGTAGAGAGAAAAAGGAGTTGAGCTGTGTCGGAGTTGAACGATAGTGCTCTGCTGGATGAGATGGACAACCCTCCAGGGACGCGGTTTATATATTATTCACGGTACTCGGAGACATTGAAGGGTCCAAGGCTATGCCTCTCAAAATAGTCAATTTAATCTTGTAATTTCGTTCAAACCTTTCCTCCATAGGCAATCTTCGAGAACCGTTTTCCAAAAAGTGCGTCCAAAAGCTGCCAAATGCAGTTTAGTGAACTTGGGAATCCCGCAGCCTTGTGCCACAGACCAGGCACCTGGGTCAATCATTATACGAGGCGAGGCGAGGCCCTGGGTAATAAGCTCTCCGCAGTCTGGCCGGAATTGAGTAGAGGACTCTGCAATACGCCCTTTGCAGATCCTTTCCCTCATGTAAAATGATGCAGGATAAATAAGCAGCAAAACATTTAGTGTTGGGACTCGTGATATCTTGGCATTACTGACCGAGTCATGTCAGACCTCGCTTCGCGTTCACTACATCACCGAAAAGGGTTATGAGTAAACAATATTTTGGACAACGTCCACATTGAGGCAATCTACACATTCAGTATATGTCTTGGAGGAATTTCAGATCATCCCGACTTCATCGGCATGGAATCATGGGAAAGGAATGTCTATCAAAAAGGGAAACAACTCAGCCCCAGCATGTATCACGTGGAGAGCGCGCTCAATCGCTTCCAAATCGGGGATAGCGACACATCCACAACCCTTCCACTCCAGGCCTTGGCATCAAATCCTTCCTCTCACAACGGCAACGCAATGACACACGAAATTAACAACAAGCGGATAGAGGGACTCGATTGTGGGTAAATGCGAGACTGGGAGCTGACCAGGCATCCACTTCAATATGAATACAAGCTCAGCCGTATCCCAGGCGTCCCAGGTCCATATCGCGCTCGAATATTTCTCCTTCCAGAACTCTCTCCTCTCTGCATTTCACTTCCTCGTCCTCCAATGACGAAGAACCAAACGTGACGCCACGATCACAAAGCGCTATTAAGACGCTTGAATCTCCTCAAAATGGTTCTAGGACCACTAGATAAACGGGCCATCCGAACCCGGTGCCAGGCATGTTCTCGGCGACGAATCAAGGTTGGTCATTACCCACACCTCCCCGTAGTACCAGCGTTCGATACTAACCCTTTCCAGTGTGAAGGCGGCTCGCCATGTGCATACTGCGTAAAGAAGAAGATCCCATGCATGCCCCCACCAGCGAGCAAGAGCGTAGGCGTAGTTTTCGTGAATGACAAACCTCCTTCATCTTCAACTTTACAACTCCAACCAAAGATCTCAGACCGAACGCTCATACTCACACCCAACCTCCCGAAAAAGGTGCAACAGCCAAAATCCAGCAACTTCATCGCCCAATTCTTCTCGGTCTTCATAGTACGGAATGACTTCTCAGGCGGTTCCCTGGACATGGACGGCATCGTGGCAAATTTCCAGTCCTCGCCTAGTCTGTACCATGCCGCGATGGCGGTTGGTGCGTTGAATGCGAGCAAAGAGATGCTGGCGCCTATGGGGGAGAGGAGAGCTGCTATCGTTGCTGCGTTGTCTTCGTATAAGAGTTCGCTTGTAGAGTTTCAGGAGGAGATACGATGTAGGAATGTTAAGAAGAATGATGCTGCGTTGTGGACGACGTTGTTCTTGGGGCTGTTTGAGGTACTACTCTTTCTTCTGGATTGGATGGTGGGAGAGAAACTGACTTAGTACTGTAGCTTATGTATGACGTGACAGGGTCAGGATGGGTGAAGCATATTCTATACGGCACGTCTCGAATGCTCCAACTACGAGGTCCAGATGCGCATCTTACAGGTCGAGGCCGGTCATTCTTCCTCACGGTCCGGATCTTCGAGATATCACGCTCACTGACATTCTCGGAACCGACTTTTCTGAATGACAGGCCGTGGGTGGAGTTGATGGAGAAGATGTGGGTGCAGGATGTGAGTGATTGGCATCCGAAGGAGAAGATGTATGATCTGATGTTGGAGACGCAGGGATTGGGCGAGAGGTAATTGACCTTCTCTCACACTTGCGAAAATCCGGAATTAACTTAGGCATTAGGGTTTGGCAAGTTGTGAAAGAGGACACCGAAGTCCCATCACACCTCGTCGACGGAGGGCTCATTGACCTCGCCACTGAAGGGATTTTGCTACGGCAAGCCATCGACGATTGGTACCAGACCTTCCTCGCTTCCGCAATGTCTCTAGAGAACGATCCCTGGTCCCTCCTCGCAACAATCTACTACCACGCCATCTCAATCTACCTAACAGGCTTGTTTGACTACCGACCTCAGTTCGACACAATCCCGTTCCCAAACCTATCACCAACAGTAATACAAGCACACGTCGCCTCTATAATCTCACAGACGCAGCTGGCATTATCAACCACCAACATAGCGGGCGCTTTATTCGTGTTTGCGTTGAGGGTTGCAGGTGCGAGGGCTGTGACTGAGGTGGAGAGGGGGGAGATTCTGGGTATGTTGGGTGAGATCTCGACGAGGAGCTTTGTGGTTGCGGAGGCTTTTAAGATGGATCTTGAGGAGTTGTGGTGGAGGGAGAGGAGGGTCAGGGGCGATGATAGGAGGGCTTGGGATTGATGCTGTAGATTGAAATGGACAGCAAACATAGCCTCCCGCTTGAAGGCCGAGTTATCAAATTCTACAGTCCACTTTTACTATTGATGGGCGTAAGATGATGTGAAGATCGATCTTGGTATATCCTCTGCATCTCATTCTCTGATCATCCATATGGTTCTAAGCAAGTCCCGCAGTGGCTTGGAGGAAATGAAGATAGAGAGAGGGCGGAAGAGATTCTACATCGCCCACGGTTCACATTCGAGTGAAAGTTAACTTCGCAACGTCAAAGCGGCATATGTGAATTCATTCATACAAATTATCCCCCCTCAGAAAAAACCCCGATTCAATGATCCAATTCCACATCACCAAACTCCTCACCCAAATTTATAATCAGAAGTCAATCACAATTCCAGAAAACACTCGCTCTGGGGCGGGGAGGAGGCAGACTCAAAAGACTTTTATGCGAGACACCCATTCTTGTTCGTAGGCTGAGGATCAATAATAAAATGCCACGTAGTATGTGCAAGAACCCCTAATCATAATCATCAAGATCCCAAGATCCTGTTCTTCTGATACGGACCATCATCAACCAGGGCAAAACCACACTCGCTAAGAGCCCCCTCCCTCTAAAGTCAGAATAAAATAGGATAAAAATAAAAAAGGAATACAATGAAAGCGGCTTCCCATAGGAAAACTACTGTAGGGAGACGATACATGAAACAGGACGAGAAAGTCCATGACTCAAAACCATAATAGAGACGAGAAGGGAAGGGGAGACGGTGTGAAGGCAGGTGATACAAGAGAAGGGTCGGTTGCTTGTTTTGAACGGAGAGTGTAAGCTGAGTACTTTACACCATGACACTATTCCCAAAATCTAAAGGAGTGAGACTTTTCTCGGACCTGAATTGACATGATTCGGTTCACCTCTATAACCTCTTTGGAAAATGAAAAGAAAGCTGTTACGATGGCTGTTTATACGCCGAGGGTCTTAGAGATTTCTTTTCCATCATGGTAACATTAACATTAGGCTTTATCAAGCGTTCCTCGGGCGTCATTCAGGCCCTTCTTCTTCTGAGCTTGCCTTGCTCCCTTCTGATATGATACACATTCCAACGCTTCTTCAACTACCCCATACGCCCTGCCTTATTCGTAATAGACAGAGCCAGATCACCCCTAGCTTAATGCTAACTGATCTAAAAAGCCGCCTCTTTAACGCCGCCCGCTCAAATGCTCACATGAATTTTGCCCGTAGGTCTATCTAGACCGCCTAGACCACATCTGCCAATCCACCTATATCAGGATTTCTCGAATCGGCAAAGTTCCCTCCCTAGGCTTGCTCCCGCCTATTTTAACTTCCCATTTTCTGGATGTCGTCCTTTGCATTCGAATGCGATCAAATATGGCATCGATCGTAGCTCGTATATCCATTCCCATCAGTCCAATCCGTCAACCTCTCCAAAACCAACGGACCAATTCCCCGATTCGTCTTTGCAAAAACTGTATCATACGGATGAAGATCCATGCCGTAGTATCGCCCATGGACAAGAACATCCCCATTCTCCTTACACGTCTCTTGGTATTTCGCACTGCTATGGAAAGCAAACATCATGGCATCAACTTTGTATCCAGCCGCTTGGATCAATCCCGTCGCATACACCTCAATAGCGACGGCGTCCCAGTATTCGTGCGGACAGGAATTAATACCTGGTGCTGTCATGGCCGGAACTGGAGTTACTGGGTCTAGGACGTATGGACCGAGGATCTCCTTGTATTTCTTGACAAGTGGCGCGGAGGGGAAGAGGAGGATTTCGATGGTCGTGCGGTCGTAGGCCCAGATCATTGATTGGATGTGATTGTGGATATTGCAGTTCATTGTCATCCCAACAAGCTATTCTCATTAGTTGGCATTCCACATAGGAGAAAGGCAGGAAGTACCTTTGTCTCTTCTGTAATCTTGCTCAGGTACATGTCACTCCAGCAGCCCTCCGACCAGTACGGCAGGAATGGACCCCGGATACTGGCATTCATGGTAATGTAGCGCTTGTACTTCTTGTACAGATCGTTCGTGGTCAAGACCTCCGCGAAAGCCCCCAGATCATAGCACTTGTTCTCTCGGTGGATGAATCGAATATTTCCCGCTTCCGGCAGCAGCTCGTTGGCATTCGTCTCGCCATTGAAGATGAATAGGAAGTCGGCGGCATTGTGCAGGGCATGGGTGATGTAGAACTGCAGATTCTTGCGCGCGAGTTCCGTCTCAAAGTATGCGTACAGGATCAATGGGCGTTCGGAGACGTAGTCTGTCTCGTTGGCGTGGGCGGCCTGGTCTTCGAACGCTGCGTATTTCGGAGGAGAAGGTTTCGCGATGGGGATGGGACCGATATTCTTATCGGGGTTGCCTAGGTGGTCCATAGGATGATCCTGCGACTTTTTTAGTGTTTCGTTTGGTATGATGTTGCTATCAGGGGGTGTTGATCGCGAACTGTTTGGGCGGATAGGATTGAACTCACGTCAAGGGAGATTGTGAATGGCTTCAAGTTTACTCCTAAGGACCATAGCGACCAGATGAGGAAGAGTCCGCAGAGGGAGGCTATCCATGGGAGTCGCGCCCTCGTCTGGTTGTTGGAGAGGAACATCATGGCCGGCGAAGAGGATGGGAGGGAGAGGGGATGCGATGCGATGCGACAATTCCATTCAATCCGGTCGAGGGCGGCGGGGCTGGAGATGTGCGCGACGCTATCGTGAGGGACGAAAAAGGGTGTAGTGATGCGGCGGAGAGGGAGAAGGAGAAGGTAAAGAAGAAGAAGAAGAAGCAAAAGAAGTGAGGAAGAGGTCGAGTTCGAGTTCAAGTTCGAGTCAAGTCGAAAGGAGTGGCTGAGTGAGAGAGAGAGTGAGTGACTGGGCTCTGCGATTGGCTGATTATCTGATTGGCTGAACCTTCTTTACTCAAGTAAGGCTAGAGCTGTGGCATCCAAGAAAAGAAGGGGAAGGAGGAGGGAAGGAGGGAAGGAGGGAAGGACGGCGCGACGCCAATCCATCTCGTCGGGTTTGGCCCGCTGTCCCATGTACCTGGGCTGGGAATAAGTCTGCGGCAGTATAGATAGATAGACGGATGGATTGATGCCAATGAAACTTTCGTCGAGGTCTCTCCCATATGGGTATCTTCAATGCCATGTAGCTTACTCACCTACTACCATCAAGTCGAGTTCGAGTGAGTGCAAGAGTGAAGTCAGTCTGAAAGGAGAAGAATACGAGCTGTGTTAAAATTTGCTGCTTACCCCCCACAGCAGGATAAGGATTGGATCTCCGCGCAAAAGTCGACGAGATATGACTGGACCAGCACCGACTGTACTGTACAGTACCCTAATAATCAGATGGTAGCTGTATCAATTGGACTTACTCGACCCTTTCTGGGTCCAGAGGCATGCGCCAGGGCTTAGGAAGAACATTTATTTGACTTGCTTCGGGGCAGTTTGGGAGACTTTCTTGAACGCTTCAGCAAACGAAATGTGATACGTCTGCCAAGTGGACATTGTACGTAGTTTATCAAAGTCCCAACTACCGCAAGGGAGGATAAGAACTATACCGTAGCCTTTGTTCGCTGACTTTGGGAGGGAGGATACGCTTTCGTTACATATCATCGTCCCGAAGCAGGTACAGACTGTCTTTCCCATGGAGACTCGACAAACGGATCTTCCATCGCCCGCATTTCAAATTAAATATCCATGTAACCCATGCCACTCAAAAATCAAGCTCAAACCAAATATGGATTCCTCCCAGGCGCAATCCCAATCGAGCATATGGGTCTCGTGTTCGAGAGGACTACTAGTGCTTTTCAATGCTACGAATAAATTTTGGGCAGAAGCTGCATCCTCCCTCGCGTTGTCGCGAGGCACAGTTTCTCGGCATTTTGTTCCACTGCCAGCTTTACAGTATTACTCTACATATCCAACTAACACCGTCAATTCACCCACCCGCATCTACGCAACACTCATGCACTGTCGCAACTGCCCCTATCCTATGCAAATCTCGAAGACTTCGTGGCATTTCAGACCATGCTTAATCTCGCAACCCACAATTGCGGCATCTCCGTCTTTAGCATTTCCCTTAGCCAAGACCCCTGATTCTACCGCACCCTTGCATCATCGCTTCCGCATTTAGGAGAAGACCGGTCATGGTCTTGCAGGGATGTGATTGGTGGCAGGGAGTTCGAGAAAGATGGAAGCATGGGTAGGTAGTGAGTAAGAGGAAGGAAGGGAGGAAAAGGGGTTTGGTGGTGCGCCGTTGGATATTTACTTATATCAAGGTCATGGGGTCGTACGAATAGATTTTGTTTTGTTTGTTTGCTTTCTTGAATGGGCGGAGGGAAATGAGTTCAGAAGAGGGAGAAGGAAATCATATGGGTGGTAAGTTCGTGATGGCAGGTAAGGAAAGGGATGATGCATGAGTGGTGGTACTTTCGCTTAAGGCCGCCTCAAACTCACATCTACTCAGGAGGGCAGCAAAGAAAGTGGAAGGATAGGGGGGAATGTCTATAGAACGATCGAAAGAAGTGTGCTTAAAGGACGAAGGTCTAAAAGCTGGATATCTTCTTACCTCAACTCCAAATATTCTATTCCTTCGTTTGATTCCGAGACGGAAAACATGAACATCTAGGATAAGGCAATCTGAGGGAGAAAGACTGGCGGTTAGATTGGTGACCAAGGGATGGCTTGTGTCGTGCGGGGAGATAAACGAGATGGAGAACCCAGCGGATGAACCGAGGGGATGGTATTCTGGAAGTCGGCATCTGGAGCGAGTTGAAAAAAGTAGATTCAGCTTGGACTAATCGTATCGAGGGGGTGTAGGGGGGTGGAACTGCTCTTCAAGCCACGCAAGTGACTTCTTACTGTGAAGAACATAGCCAGTAGCGAAGACAAGACTGCTCAGAGTTCGCGGAATTAGGTGATGGACTCGTAATCAGACTAGGGGCTCACCATCACGCAGCAGCCTCCCAGAAGAACAGATGGTATGGTCCGCTTAAATAGGCAACACTGACTGCTTTGACGACCAAACAAACCTTACTTCCTGTAGTAGAGCACTGAATCATCCCAACTTCTGCCACAGAAGGGAAGTGGTAAGAGGAATCATCAAGATTGAAGATGAATTTGTACATTTTCCTTATCCCTAAAAGCCTGTACAGCTATGGCAGCTCAAATGCGAGAAATGAATGAGAAGTCGGATGGCTCCAACTAGGAAATTCCCTCTAACGAACGGAGAAAGAGGCTGTCGTGTCACGATGAGTCCCCCCGTACCACCTTCTCGTCCCTTACCTTGGTATCTAGAGGTACCAAAAAACCATCTCGTGATACGAAGCATTCCATTCTCTGACAAAGCTTCCACGCGTTTCATCCCCATCTTGAGACTTGGCAGCGAAACCTGACCATTGAGAAAAGGCACCGACGGAGATTCAGATGAAGCTAAAGACGGAAGGCTGGACGACGAGAGATAAACGATACGATAGGAGACGACGATGAAGGACAAGAGAGACACGAATGGAGGCTGTGCATGTAACGAAGCAAACTACATCCTTGGCTGAGGAACGCAAAGGATGGAATATCCCCTCAGTGCCGACGCAAGAAGCCAAGAGGTGACGACGACGACGACAGTCGCCAGCGAGGTTGTTGTGCCTCTACTGTGGAGTATCGACGACAACTGTGACTTATGTGGGATGGATATGCGCGATAGGAGAAGAAAGTCTGATCCGAGGGTGGGTATACGTATATGCACGCGCATGAGCGATGCTGCGGCGAAAGGTATAAAAGCTGAGCTGACTGAGAGAATTGAACTGATTGAACTGAGTTGAGTTGAGTTGAGTTTGACGGAAGTCAAGTACAGTCAGTAGTCAGTCAGTCAGTGAGTGAGTGAGTGAGTGAATTGAGATCAAGTGAGTTGAGTTTGAAGCATAAAAAATAATATAATAATTGGTTCCTGAAGGTGCAGATGCCGAAGCCACGAGGCAACAGAGGCGGAATTACTGCGGGCGGAACTGCAGGCGAAAGTGCTCCTGCTCCTCCCCCACTGCCGCTGCGCCGCAACACTACTACGAATACTACGACGACTACAAACACCAACAATCTGCACAACATCAACAACAACAACAACAACAACACCAACCGCTCCTCCTTCTCCTCCACCGTCTTCTACTCTGTCACCTACACACCTGTTCACCTCCCCAGCAAACCCGCAGCCATGAAAGCCATGAAGAGCATGGGCATGAAGAGCATGCTGGGTTCTATTCGGCGCAAGCGTAAGCAAACAAACCGCCGCCCTCTCCGGCAATAGCCAGCACAACGCTGCGTTACTAACTACTGTGCAGCAAATAACGATGTTGTCGATACCTCTCCAGAGATCCAACTCGATACGCCAGAAGCAAATGCGACGAGGAATGTGGTAGGTGGTCGGCGGTAACTCCATGCTTGAATCAGGCTGATTGTGCCCCAGCGATTGTTCTGCGAGTCTGGAGGTCCAAATGGATCGGTATGTTGTCTAAGTGATGATAAATGGTATATCTGGCGCCCTAACAGTCTTGCCAGGGCGAAGAAGTCCTCTACCTTCCTACAATTGTCGAAGCTTGCGAATCGTCCCCCTCTGCGGCCAAGGAGGCGTCCTACGTAATCCGAAAGTTCCTCTCCAAAGACAACTATACCAAACCATACGTTCAATACAATGGCATCATGCTCATCCGCATTCTGGCCGATAACCCTGGAAAGACATTTACGAGGAACATCGATGCGAAGTTCGTGCAGGTTGTCAAGGAGCTGTTGCGGATGGGGAGGGACCCAAGTGTGAAGCAGATATTGATGGAGACTCTGGATACGTTCGGAAGGGAGAAGGCTGGCGATGAGGGGCTGGTGCTGTTGAACGAGATGTGGAAGAAGGAGCATGAGAAGATGGTCAAGATACATGTTTGTGCCCCGTTCCATACTGGCCAACTCTTCTAACAAACGCAGGGCCCAGCAGTACCCCGAACCATGAATGCTCCTCCATTCCAAGGCAATGAACAGAACTACTTCTCTCGGAATCACCACAGTCGTCGACTTCCCCAACCACACGAACTGAGCTCCAGAATCGAAGAAGCCCGTACATCAGCCGGTCTGCTATCCCAAGTCGTACAAAGTACCCCTCCTTCCGAACTCATACAAAATGAACTCGTCCGCGAATTCGCAGATCGCTGCCAGAGTGCAAGTAGGAGTATCCAGGCCTACATGATCGCAGAAAACCCCTCTCCAGACAACGATACAATGGAGACGTTGATTGAAACAAACGAGCAACTTAACAAAGCCATGAACCAACACCAGCGCGCCCTTCTCGGCGCACGCAAAGCAGCAGGCTTGGGAAATGGAGAGCCAACTCCCCCACCAAGACCGGAAGCAGGATTCTCTCCTCCCCCAGGCCCACCACCAGGAAGAACAGATTCTGGATACGCCGCTCCTCCTGGGCCACCTCCTACACTGTCAACCCCCTCAGCGCGGAAAGCTGTCAACCAACCGCCAATTCCACCTCCAGGAGACTACGCCCCTACAGGCTCTGACGACGAAAATCCTTTCTCAGATCCCAAGACCTCAACAACCCAAACACATAACCCGCCATTTCCGAAAGATCAGGCATCTTCCTCGACAGGCCAGTTTAATGATCGTCTAGGTATTGAGCCGTACCATCCTGGATTTAGAGAGATGCCTAGTTATATGGGCAGACAGGAGAGTTCGATAGGAAAGACTACAATGCATGCTGCTGTTCCCGAGACGCCAGATGAGGATGATGATGATAGGAGGACGGGGTATGGTGTTCAACCTGGAACGAAAGAGCCTGTTTACCGGTACTAGGGGAAATAGGGGATAAGTAGACGAGGGTGAGAGGGACGAGTGAGAGGGACGAGTGAGAAAGTTCTCTTCTTGTGGGTATTTGTACTTTTCGTGGAGAGTTGTTTGTTTAGTTCTTGGATGGATGGAAGTGATAGCGGCATTTTTGATACCACTGAATGAAACGTGCGGTTGATGAGTAATTCCTCCCATTTACCTTTCTCCTCTATCCTCTATTCTATCCTCTCTTCGCTACAGAAATCGAGCGTTCAGATGTCTTGATAGTCGAAACGGAAAGAACACCATGATTTGGACCCAGATCGATCAGCCGTCCTCATTTCCTTACGCCCCCAATTCTCACCACGGCCGAGTCCAACAGTTTGTTCCCTTCATGTTGGCGCTCTAGCTCGCAGATTTGCACAGAAGAATCGATAATTAGATTTGGCTCATGTCGTTATATGCTTGCTGGGGGTGGAGAATATACAAATATAGAGCATCTAGACTTGTACTAGTCAGAAGTGGATATCCTGTCAGGTACGTGATTACTACAAGACCAAGAAACAGTGCCTTAGGTAGCCACCACGCTCCAGTATCGATTCCTCCCTGGGGCGAGTGAGTCTCTAGAAATGAACATGGGGGATAGAAAAAACCGTCGATCAACGGCTGTGTCTTTCCTGGCTCTTCCACAATCGGTCTTCCGAGTCGGGGAGTCGAAAAGTAATCATATACGGGCAGATAAGTTTCGGTAATCCATCTTTCCATGCGCGTTAAACCAGAGCTAATTGGATAGGATGCTCGTACTCAGGATGATTTGATGCGATGTGATAGATTAGGATAAAAGGAGACGGGACGGGACGGCCGCTCCGTAGTCTACTTTGCAGTTGTTTACTTGCTATCATTTGGAGAATCTGAGGCGGTCCTCCCGTCTCCAATCCCCCGGGTGCGGATTCGTGTTTCATGTCGTTGGAATACGAGTTTGCATCTCCTTGTTAGAGCAGGTTGCTCTATGTAGCCCTATAGATATCTGTTTGGAAGTTACACTAAGGAGCCAAGACCGGCGGGTCGAGTCGCATTCGCCATTTTGGGAAATCTTGCTGCTTGTACTGCGGAGGAAATGACTACGTCCCTCCTTCGCGTCTATCCATCCAATCCAATACGCGTCCAGCAATCTGTACTAGGACCCCAAATTAAAGTTATCCGACCCCAACAATGCAAGAAGAGCTTCACGCTCACCCCCTCGAAATGAACCTTTTGATTGGCTCGATCGTGCAGATGCCAACACCTAAAAGGGGCTGGATTAAGCGAGCGGCCGACATGCTGATGTGAGATTGCCCTTTGCTTTGAGGATACCGACCCTCTTTTTCTCAGCCTTGGGAATGACGGTCCAGAGACCCGTTTTCGTTCAGGTCCCAGTCCTGCTGGGTGGACGTTTTGCTGGGTCGAGGGTCGATTGGGGTGCTGATTGGTTAGTCTTGCGGTGGGATACATGGGATTGGTGACGATGGACAAGGGATGAGGGGATCCATCTCGTTGGGTTCCTGCTTTGAGGTATGGATTCGTTGTAACTTGTAAGTGGATTGGATTGGCATCAGGGTTAGCATGGAAGTGGATAGTAATCTTGGTAGGGCAGATATGTCGGGGTACCTGTGTATGCAGGATGTGAGATCAGTGGAGTGTCTTGGGATGGGATGGACCTTAAAGGGCTGTGACGTCCATTTTCTCTCGAGGACGTGTAAGTCCAATCAATAAGTCGGTTTTTCTTGTATCCTGCGGTATCTCTTTTCTTTTGTCTTTCTTCAGACTGGTTACCTGTGGTATTGCGTCGATATCACTGCTGTTGAGTGAGCATCGGTTGGATGAGATGTCGAACGTCGATCAAGGAAGGGGGTATGAGATGATGAGGCCGTCAATAGAGAGGGAGGTTATATCTGAGATGGAACCGCAAGAGGACATGAAGGAGACGGAGAAGTCTGGTGATAGTATGGATATGCGAAGGGACATGGGTTTGGAACAAAATCAAACGCCTGATTTTCCTGCTCTTGGACCAATATTGGTGATAGGTGGATGCGGGTATGAACTCCTCTTTCCAATTTCCCAAGCTTACAAGCGCTCTCTCTCTCTCTCTCTCTCTCTCCTCACATAGCGGGTCTAACATCCCCAGCTTTCTCGGCTCCAATCTCGTTCACGCCCTCCTCCGCGACCCAGAATCTGGTTCCATAACCGTTATCTCCCGTACACCACACCAGAACCGACATGAAGGCGCCTCCTACTTCAGCGGCGATATATCAAGCGAAGTGCGCATGCGAGAACTCCTCTTCAAGATCCAACCAAGGATAATCTTCCACTGCGCATCCGCTTCTCTAGAAGCACCGCTGAAAGAGCAGAACACCACCAACATCCGAGGAACACAGATCTTGCTCAAATGTGCAAGTAGATTGCCGTTTGTACGAGCACTCATCTATGCATCGTCCCACGAGGCCGTCGAGATCGAGCCACGGAATCAGCAGTTGAGTGAAGCGAGCTGTAAACTGCACACAGCCAAAAGCGACGCGACCCCACATCAAAAGAGTAAAGGGATGGCAGACGCCTTGGTACTCGCAGCCAACAGCGAGAGTTTGAAAACAGCATGTTTGAGATTACCGTCGATATATGGGGAGGGGGATATGAGGGTCATACCAGGGATTCTGGGGATGATGAGGCAGGGGAAGCAGAATATGCAGATTGGACCTGATAGGCAGGTTTTTGAGCATGTGTGGGTAGGAAATGCGGTTCTGGGACTTGTGTTGTGTGGGAAGGCTTTGTTGACTTCTTCACAATACGAGAGCTCGGTAAGTCAGGATGGGGATGTTGATGGGAGGAGGGTAGAGAGCGGAGTCGCAGGCCAGGCATTTTTCATTACCGACGGGCAACCGTTGTCATACTACACGTTCGCGCGCAAGATATGGTACATAGCTGGTGATCGGACAGAGAAGCAGGATATTCGCCTCGTGAGTTTCTGGTTAGTCATCGTCACGGCGTGGATGAATGAGGTGTTCTATTTTGTGTTCAGTGCCGGCCAGAAGAGACCGAGTGTTGGGACGTATGATGTCAAGGCGTTGTCCAGGGGCGTTAGTTGGAGTATTGAGAAGGCGAGGAGTAGATTGGGATATGTGCCGAGTGGGATGGAGGATGGGCTAAGGAGGGGAGTTGAGGGTGCGATTTACGACGAGGAGATGAGTAGGTTGGTGGCGGCCGATGGGGGCTAGGCTACGGCTCTGAGAGGGATGCTCAACAGGACACGGATTGAATCATTATGCTGGAATGCAAGTGTTGACTTCCCTTGGGGATGTTGTTTGTATCTTTCTTGAAGATTTCAAAGTTGCTTATTCGCGGTATAGACAGATATCTCCACTGCTTTTGATGTTATCTGCATTCGAGGGGGAAAAAAAAAAGAAAAAGCAAAAAGAGGGTCTAGGTCCGTTTCAAAGCCGGTACCAATGCTCTTGCAGCCGGTATCCGTGTTGTGGTTGTTACGGGTGTTTCACAGAAGAGATCGGTTGCTGAGAGGGCGAGACTTGGTAGGGAGTGATTGACTGTTGTTGCGTTGAGATTGAATGATGATAAGTACACTGGACAGGGTGGAACGGACACCGGGATGGCTTGTTCAATACCACGCATCTTGATCGAGGAGTAAGGTTCGAGGACGAGACACCGTGGAGAAATTGGCTGGTCTCGCTGCCTTTTTGATGCTTTTGGCGTTTTCTGAATTCCGCTTTGGGGGGCATTACTTATTATACTTCATCATAGATTGAACATAATGAATAGAACCAATTTCGAAACCATTGTCGACTTCGCATTGCTGTTTCGCGCCTGAATGATTTGGCTCATGCCAGCCCAGCGGTACGTTTCAATGCCGTCAAGGCCATGCTTCCCAAAGCTCTCAAATAGAGCCCCCCAACTTTCCCCCGTTCCGTTGCCCATTCACTAATACCATCGGTCTCTTTAACCCAGTAGCTTGCCAACTTTGTCAAATTCCCATCCCATACCTGCTCGCCCTCAACTTGCACGCTCTCCCTCTTCCCAAAGGCTCGTTGAAATCTTTGCAGTCCTTCCATCCCCGTCACCAAATCAATGCCGTACATCTCCCTCGCAAATTCCAACAGAGAGAACAAGAGACAATCCGCAATAGTGGCAGTCCCATCAACTCCCCCACAATCCTCGCCTCCCTCAACTCCCTCAAGCCCCAGACTGTGGGAATAACACCCGTCAACTTTGGCTAGCACACCCCGACAAGCTTGCAGTGCGATTCTAGAAGAAGTGATGTCCTGCCTCTGGAGAAGAACAAACATGGCGCTACCATGTCGAGCAGCACGTTCGAAAAGCGTCGTTGCTTCATCGACTAAAGTGATGATTTCAGCGTTGCGAGCCTGCTCCTCGATGGTTTGGCCTCTCATTGATGGGTTGGCTTCGGGAAAATTTGGCGTGCTCGATTCAAGGTGTATAGATGGATTCTCACACTCATCGCAGAGGTCCTCGAAGTAGGATATGATGGAGATGGAGTCGTGTATCGTGGTACCATCAGGGGTAGTGAGGGCTGGGAGGCTACCTTTGGGTTTTGCAGCAGTAGGTTGAGTAGTGAGGACGCTTGGATGGGAAGTCGAATGAACTGCAGAGACATTCGGTAGCGGTGGCGAGATTTTGAGGAAGAGGGATTGGAGGAGGTTCTTCTCCGCTAAGTAGATGAGCACACGTCTTGTGTAAAGCGCGCCGGGGAGTATGTGAAGTGTGAAGCTCATCTTCCGGGAAATAAATGGTCGTGGGGCTGATTGTGGATTTGAGGAGACATTTGCACCTAGGAGACTGCATAGATGGATACACGTTCGGCTACCAAGATGGAACAGAAGGATGGAGTGGGGCTACAAACATATATTCGAGCTTCCGGAGAGTTCATGGGGACTTTCTGTGAGCTTTTGTGGCTTGCAAATATGTCTCCGAGAATGTTTCCGAAATGTTTCCATACCCTAACCGGTAAGACGACCAAAGTTTTGCGCCCAAAGCCATGGTCCAATGATTGAAAAGCTGGAACTCGCATGACCCAGTTGAATAATGGAGAATTGACCAACATTTTGTGATAAGCAACCTGTTGATATTGCGTCCAACGAAATGTGGCAATCTTTACGACTTCCTTCGCCACACAAACATTCCCTCGTCTTTCCCAGCGAAGCTTGGCATTGGAACCCGGCAGATCAACTCCCAGCCAGGCATTTCTTTCTCGAAGTACTCTTCCGCGGTGCAATCTGCAAAACCAGTGTACCGATTCGAATTTTGGGTACCTACTACAACGATTGTGCCCCCTCTATATTCCCGTAGTACCCGCTTGGTGAAAAATCCAGCAGTGACCATATACACCATCAGGAGGATACTTCCATTTCCACCACTATTCTTCTTGAGATACTCCACACCATCTGCCTTCACGGTATCATCGATCCACATAGTCCGGTATTCACTAGCCATATTGTCTACAGCTGTGACGTCGAGCTTCATCCTTCGCAGCATGTATGCCCAATATCCATTCCCGCTGGCCATATCAATCACTCCATCCGCACCAGAGTCGGCAACCAATTGGGATACGATGTGCAACGCCTCATAGCTTGGTACAACACAACCAAAGAGGTGGTAGAAAACAGGCAGAATTGGATGCGTATGTTTCGCATTCGCTGGATGTGCATACGAGGGATCCGGCAAGGGCCCGAGGAATGCCGTTTCCTGGCAGGATAGAGCCCACATGTCGTAGTAGGGGTTAATATGTACTTTCGACTTCGGGATCTTGAATGGACAGATCCGCCGTGACTGGAGATATTTGGCAACCGTCTCTCGGGGCGAGCCTTTCCTTGCATTCGACAGGAAAGCTCTGAGTGCTTTGGAGGTTTCGGTAGTTGGAGAAAAGATGGATGTGTATGCATTTATATCTGCAGGGGAGACCTTCGTTAATTAATCACTGCCGGGCCCCAGATTTAGGGGTACGTTACCTGGACCTGCTGCCCGTGCGACTGGTATTTATATTTCAGCTTCCCAGATTCTACCTGCTCCTGTATTTGACCCAACGACATTGCGAAAGCTTCAGCTCTGTAGACATAATTGTCGTGGTCAAGAATGGCGAACGTTTTGGTGACGGTTTGAAATAAGTCATTGTCAATTAGCCCTCGCCAATTGGCGAATATTTCCTTTGGTAAAGGCATGTTAGTTGCATTGAGGAGGTAGAAGAGGAAATGAAGCTGTTGATGAATGAGTATTGTGGAGAAGTGTGAAAAGGCAGTGACGTCGATGTTTGATGGCCCACTTCGGACACTAAAATAGCGCGGTTCTCCCCCCTGAACGACGACGCGAGAAGTCACTTCTAACACGTCGCTTGGCATTCGCTATTATTTATTTCCATCCTCTCATTCTTTTCTTCTATCTAAACCAACCAACCCGACATACATTATACTGAGGGCGTCGATGATGATAATCGCGTATTCTCTAACCCGACTCATCGAGGCGATTACATTCGGGCGACAAATCCGGGCATACTAGGGCCCTGGAGCCTACGGAGACCAATAATTAACGTACGAAGCCACAGGAAGCTATGGCAACAGAGGAAGCACATTTCTGACCCAGCGTTTCCGGCCTCGTAAAATCATGAAGACAGTTCCAGAGTCCAGACTTGCTTGGTTTCATGATTTTTGCAACTTCCCGCGCACTTTGTCTGAACCAAGCAATATATGGAAGCCTTATTCATTCACGAACAGTCATTTAGAATCAGTAGTAAACCCTCTAACAGATCTCTTACCTGAGCCCATCTAAGCAGTCTCAACAACCTAGGATCCATCACCCAGTCGCTAAGATGTCGCTCAACACCATCTCCACCTCTCCGCGGAGGATCCAGACAGTATACTTTGCCTACGGCAGCAATCTACACCTCGAACAAATGGCGCAGCGCTGCCCTGAAAGGCGATACCTTAGGCTTAGCATGCTTCGCGACTAGAAGTGGCAAATCAACACTCGCGGCTTCGCCAACATCATTCCTTGCCCTGGCGCTTGCGTCAAAGGACCTTGCTACTTGCTTAGCAAGAATGACGAGTGTGGACTAGATGCCAACGAAGGAGTGCCATGGGCTTACACGAAGCTTGTCTTGGGTATCGAGGTTCCTTTCAGCAAATGCTTTGATTAGTGGGAAGAGAGTGAGGGAGATTGATGGGTTCATTCGCGAAGCAGCCGAAATTCGAGCTGCACCGCAGAACGATCAACAATCTGGAAACGTGACGATGAATCTAGCCCCTGTGGTGGCGTTTCATTCGAATACAAGCGTACATCTCACTGCACTGGTATATGTAGATCAACAAAGAACGACCGCTGGAAGTCCTCGAGAGGAGTACCAAGAACGTCTTGCTAGTGGGGTTCAAGATGCAACCACTTGGGTATTCCTCAGGAGTTCTTTGACGAGAACTTTTGATAGACTATTGGTTGGTAAAAGAAACGGAACACCTTGAATGGATCTCCCAATAAATCCCGTTTTCTCAATGGTTGAAACAATCCTGCTGTCCCGGTAGTCAAGAAATTTTCATGGCTTGAAAGCTAGCGCCGTCCGTGGCTCTACCTGATCCAAGTCAAAAATGTCTGCTTCTCCTGTCCTGTACCACGTTTCTGAGTCTTGCGGACACGTGGCGAATGCCTATCTTTTGCATCTGTTGTTTCAATTTCCATCTCTGTTGTCTCGGGTTCGCTAGAGATGTATGGTCGAATTGCCACAGCGATGAAGTGGGGCGAGATGCCTAGAGCAAGAGCGTGACCGATCCCAGCATTCATGCGGTCGACGTACTCCTCTCGGGGAAGGCTATCGATGATGAATGACTTGCTTAAATACACCAAAGCTTTTGTCATCTCGCCTTGCTTCATTTCCGAGCCTTGCCACTCTTTCAGCTCGTCCTCGACACCTGATGGCCACGAGCATGGTCTCTTATGATCACTGCCTTCTCCTTCATTTGGTTGATCAAGACCATTAGACAGTAACTCGAGACTTCCGTCAATGGCGATGTCTGCCACATCTCTGCCTATCAGAGCAGCAGGTCGACAAGTGAGCTCAACTTGTAATTCAGCCTTTTCGTACGCTCCGGTATGCACGCCCTCGTTGCGGTCCAGCCTAGCTTCGTCCTTCTCGCTGAGTAGGTAACAAAGCCCCTCCACCGAAAAATTGTCGTCCACGATCACATTAGCGTAGCCTCGCTCGTTGATCTGCCATCGATAATTGTAAAGCACCGCACGACCGACAAAGCGAGACTCTGGGCATCGAGATGCCATTTGCCCCAAAGAGAGATTGCTACCGTATGCGAAGTACAAATTGCGCCGTCTGGCTGCTGTTGCTAAACTCATGGCGGGTTGTTCGTTGTTGTGGATTTGGAAACTGGACCTCTTGAAGTTGATGAGAAGCTTGACCTGTGGTGCGTCCAGTAGGGGAGTATTGTAGAGAGAAGCCTGGTGCAACTTTGTCTCAGCATGACTGGGCGGCTGTGTGCGCCTTCGGCGCCGCTTTTGCCCACTAACGCCAATCAGTAATTCGTTAGCATCGCAGCACTGAGTTCGAGCAGTTTTAATTTTGATAGGGACCCCGCCCAGGATTGTGTGGCTAAAGAATGGGTTTCTGATTTTTGCATGCAGTTCTCTAGGGAACGCTAGACTTTCATGTCATCTCATTGAATCAGAAAGTTGATTTGATTCCTGAAAAAATCTACACAGGTATCTCAGGCTTGACCCGTTCTTGAGGTTATCAAGTCTTCGTATTATCAATGGCTCTAACACTCCGGCCGCTTACATTCGGTATTGAGATCGAGGCTGTTGGCCAGCCCTGGAAGTTGAGGGAGGGCTGGGTACCTCCTCAGTACTACGAAAGACTGCAAAAGGCAATGCAGAACAGAGGCCTTAGAGCAATCGTTGACAATGCTTCTGTCAACAGAAAGACACCAGAACATTATGATAAGTGGGTAATTACCACTGATGCCTCACTTCGGACCGAAGGCTCGCAGGGCAAGTAAAAATTATTCGTTGAAACACAACTCATTACCCAAGTTCAATACACTGACAATTCCAAAGTGGCACTCGAAGCTGTGTCACCCAAAATGTCACTGGCAGAAGACTTCGAGCATCAAATTAAGACTTTCTGGGTTTCGATGAAGATTGTCTTCAAAGTTCTTCCCAATCCATATCCCGGTACCCACGTCCATGTCGGGTCAGCTGGAACCAACTTCGACATCCGCGATGCTAAAGTTATCGCATTTGCAACTTGCATCTACGAGCCTTACGTCTTCTCTCTACTACCCGAAGATCGTCGCCAGAGCATTTATTGCTTGCGCAACTCTCTCCAGGCAGGTAGGATGGGCGAGCTACTTAAACAGCGAACTTCACTTGCCTTGCGAAGAATCGCCGAAGATATCAAAGCATGCGGCGACTTTGGTGCCTTGATTGGTTACATGCAAGGAGCCCCGGAAGACGGAAAGCGAAGACGAGTTCTATGGAACTTCTTGAATCTTAATCGATCCCCTACTTCTGGGCATCCTCCGACATATACAATTGAGTTTCGCGGCGGGAGGCATATGCGTGGCCATGTGAGGACGTTAGCGTGGATGTCCTTTGCTGTCACGTTCATTGCAATGGGTCTCCAGTACAGTACCCGGACGAGAAGAATACTCTCCACTTTCAAGACCAGCTGCTTTTTCTAGCGTCTTGAGTTCGTGCTCTTCCAAGGTCTCTGGGTCGATCTTGTCATTCTCATCACCCATGAGAGCATACTTGCTCTCACAAGCACTAATCAGAGCTATCGTGTTTGCCACGAGCTTGTTCATGTTGGTGTCACTGATCACTTTCAAGTCCCTCGGAGGGAGTACGGCCCATGCCAGCTCAAAATTACACTCCTATTGTGCAGCCTTACATCCAGCCAACTTTGCACGTAGTTTTGGCTTCGCATTAGTCAAAGACTTGAGCTTGATAGCTTTTGGCCCTTCGGCGGCTTCTGGTTTCGGTGACTCTGGTCGCTCCTTTCCTATAAAATGCAGAATCTTTTGAAAGAATGAAGGTGATTCTTGATCGGACTTTTCTACAGGTTCCTCCGCAGCTGTTGCAGGTGCACTGGCCTCCTCTTCTCTTTTATCTTGACCAGTAGCCGGCTCGGCCATGGCAATAAAGTATTTCCCGGCATCTTTTAGAGCTTCAACTGTCTCCCCAAGAGTCTCAATCGTAGTGATACCAAGGAAACTACTTGAGAACTCCGGAAATACAAGCATGTTGATTAATAACAAGATCGCCACCGACGTAAGAATGGGATATAAAATTACAGTGGCACTTGTAGGAGTGACAATTGTGGAGGTACCAGTCAAGTTGATAACAGAGACAATGACTAATAGCAGGACGAAGATAAACAGTCTCGGGGTATGGGATCTCAGGAATCCATGGAACATCAAGGCCACTACTAAGAAAACGCCTTTGACCGTGTATGCTGCAAGTGCATTGTTCTCGTTGACAAGACTTGACAAGTACACTCCTAGGACAGACCAGCCAACTCCAAGTAATGTTCTTGAGACAGTCAGGACTAAAGCCTCAACCATCATGCCCAGCCGCCTCCCAGGGTGTCCAAACACCGTCGTTATAGGTGCCAGATATGCGGCAGGGCCATATACTCGGACGACAGCCGGTATTAAGGCCAATATGACGGCAATTGTAGTTGCTAAAGTGTTCTTGAACATCCTCTGCTATAGATGATTAGCGAGAAGATTGGTCTAGATAACGTCGAGCACCCCCCTTCCGCCCACCTCGCTTAACTTACCGTTACATCTACCTACTAACTTAAATAATTAATTACTCCTTGATTCTTTAATTAATTCTTCTTAAATTTGGAATGTGACTTGCTCTTATTATAAAACCTTAATATACCGAGTATGACGTCATGTCTGCGCTTATAGAGATCGCAAATGGCAAGTCTTTGCGAAAGGCATCGCTTAAGTAAGGTATTCCGAGGTCTACACTTCGTGGCCGCAAGGCAATTACTTTATCACGTTAGGAAGGTGCTAATCACTTGTAAAGGCTATCTACGATAGTAGAGAGTCGATTGACTAATTGGATTTTGACTTAGGAGTTTCTTGGCCGTGGAATTACGTATGCATAAATTAAGGTTTTTAGAGAGAGACTTCTAGCTCTTTAAGGAGATCATTTACCACTCGGAAGACACTGGATTTATAAGTTTTTGGCACGGAATCCTATTTTAAAAACGAAAAGGCAAATATATGTCGATTATGTACGTATTAACTGCGTTTATTCTAAAGTTATTAAGCCTTAGTTCTAAAAACTAGAGATCTTAGTTATTAAGGCCATTCCAGTTAATTAACGATAGAATATAGACGAGACCGATATTATAAAAAGCTACGGTCTTAATAGATTCGTTATAAGGCACGCCGAAAAGCGCAAGATTTAAGGAAAACAGCCAGGCTCACGTACTTAAACGTTAATCATTAGATGTATCTCTATAACCGGAGTTTCTATATAATGTCACGGTCCGTGTATTTACTCGGTGTAGATACGGTGGGTTGTGTTGATCTTAATGATCGAGAAGTAGGTGTATCACGTACGGGGAAATAGATAATAATTAGTATAATTGAGATACTATTTTTAGTTGAGCACGAAGCTCTTATCTAATAGCAGACGTGCCAGTCTTATATAGAACCTTCGTTCTTCTTAAATCCCTTAGATCCCTTGAGATGTTAAATCCTTAGATCCTTAGATCCCTTCGGCTGTCGAGGGATCCACGGATCTAGGGATCTATTACGTGACTTGCTGTAGTCCTCGATTCTTATCACGTGATACGTGGTCGCAGAAACCCGCGGCCACGACACTATTTTCAAGATTACATTATAAATGAAATGTTCTAAGTACAGGTAAGTCCTAAGACCCCGTTAGCTCCCAGGAGCCGTACTCCCAGGAACTACTCGGTTCCTAGGACTATAATAACTCTTAGAACATTTCCTCCTGGGACCCAGTGGTCGTCCAGGAGCGTCCGTAACACTATCCTTTTCTTAGCTTAGCGTGGTCCCCACGCTTAAGTATAACCTAGGAAACGTCGGTGGCTGCCAACGGCCATCTTCCTTATCCATTATATCTGGAGTTATAAAGAAACCCGGCGTCGCCCAAACAAAAAAGAAACAGCGCATCCAGCTGGCGCTTCGCATTGAGGGTGCTACGCGTCGTGCGAAGCCCTGCTTTTTCTGCCGCAGCCTCTCTCGTACTTGTTTCCTGGACTTGTCCATTTCGAAGAGATGCTCTAAATGCGTCCGTTCTAAACGCAGCGATTGCGATTCCTCGGGGTACGTGACAGAGTTCTCCTGGCCCGATCGGCCGGTGTGCCTCTTCAAGCTTAGCAAGACGGTGGCCCCCGCTCGTCCTCTAACGCCTCCTTCTGAGCCCGTTGAGGATGTTCCTAGTCCCTAGTTCCCTGCCTTCGAGCCCGACGCCTATCTGGCGTCCTTCTTTGGGGCGGAGGTCGACGTGCCTGACCTCGGCTCTCCTTCCTTCTGAGCAGCCCTGGATTTCGAGAATGAAAATCTCGAAGGAGTTCAGGGCAGTAGAGGTTAGACTTGAGTTCCCAGGTGTTTTCTGATTATGGGTACCTTTTCTACTTAATCAAGTATTTAGCGATACCGCGGAAATACTAATAGTCCAAAATAGTTTCGATATCGTATTCGGCGCTCGGGTTCACCGGTTATACTTCTATAACAAGGGCTGGAGGTGCTCCTGGCGGTGCTGGTTCGAGGAGTAATATGTGGAATACCGGGTGGATATTCATGGTTTTTGGAAGTGTTAGCTAGTAATTGATTAGTCTCTTAACTTTCGCAATCTTAAATAATCCTAGCTTTTTGTAATTTAATTTACTGCTTAGTCGCTTAGTCGCGATATTCTTTCTGAGCAAGTAAACTTTATCTCTTTTTTTTAGCGTTAGTTTTATATTACGCTTTTTGTTATAATAAATAGCTAATCTTTATGCAATAAATAGAATATCCGTTGATAGTTCGTTATGCAGTTATTTAAGCTTATTTCTTTATAATATAGCTTTATACGCGGTCTCTTAACCCGTAATCGGTATATTATATACCGTCGGGTTATACTCGTAGTTCGCATAAAACGGCGATACTCTAATAGTCTCTTGATCTGCGCTATTATATGTAAATTAGGCGGTTAAAAGTAATTAAACTTAGTCGTCTTATTTATAATTTATATAATATCGAAGATAAGTCTTTATTATCTGGTTAATTCGTTCTATTTGGCCGTCGGTCTAAAGGTGGAATACTGTTGACATTTTCTGTTTCATCCCTAAGAGCGATACTAATGTTTTCCAGAACTTCGAGGTAAAAAGCTTGTCTCTATCTAAGATGACCTCGTCTAGTATTCCGTGATTCGCGAAGATCGTTCGGAGGAATACCTGCGCTATCGTAGGCGCGTCTTATATGCTTAGTACTAGTACTATGTACGCGTACTTCGTTGTTCTATCCGTTATTACGTAGATCGAATCGTAAATAATCCCGGTGATCGGATCTTTCGAGGGTAGTAGTTCGACCACGAAGTCTAAGGCTATTGACTTTTATAAGCGTGGCGGCGTCGTTAGTGACTTTATAAGCTTATACGGCGCATAGTGATTTGCCTTATTCCGTATGCATATATCACAAGACGAGACTACGTCTTTAACTACTTTCCTTATTCCTGGGAAATAATATTCCTTAGAGAGCTTAAATAATATCTTAGCTATCCCTTAATGTTTATAAGCCGGTAGCCCATACTATTCTTTAACGAAATCTACCTTATTCCGCGTAGGAATATAAATTCGTCCTTAGTACAGAAGAGCTCCAGTATCGGTAAAAGAGAATCCCTCGCCTAGCTGCTTTTTTTATTCGGCTACTACTAAGTCGTTAGCGTAGCCTTTCCAGACTCTCTCGGGGACCTGGCTTATCGTTGCTAGCTGCCTGTAATTAACCATTAGCGAGTCATTATCCTTTTTTAATATAATATATAATTCGTATATCTTATTTACGAGATATTCTGGTTTCTTACTAAAAGCGTCGGCTTTAGCGTTTTCCGTTCTTTTAATATATAAAAATCGAAGTTTAATTATAAAGAGTGTTTCGTACCATCGAACCTGTCGTCGGTTTAGTTCTTTAGTAATCGTGAAGTAAATGAGATTCTTATAATCCGTTAAGATCCGTACCTCGTAAGGCGATCCCTCGAGGTAGACCTTTCATTCGCGTACTACGTCTATAGCCTTTAGCAGTTCCTTATCGTATATATCGTAATTGAGTTCTACTAGTGAGAGTTTCCGCGAATAGTATACAACTAGTTACTATTTGCCGTCCTCGCCCGGTTAGCTTAGCACGGCCCTTATAGCATAGTCGGAAGCGTCTGTCTTTATCGTGATTTCCTTATTTAAGTCGAAGGATATAAAGACTAGTTCCTTGATAAAGGCTTCCTTAAGGTCTCGGAAAACTATCTCTGCTTTATTATTCCAGTCGAAGCTTTTGTCTTTATATATCAACTCTATAAGTGGTGCGGCGATTTTCGAGTAACTTCGAACGAATCGTCGATAGAAGTTAGTAAATCCTAAGAAGGATTGTACTTCCTTAACACTAGTAGGTCTAGTCTATTCAACGACTATCTTAACCTTTTAGGGGTCTATAGCCAGTCTTATGATAGTGACTACGTATTCTAGGAAAGTGACTTCTTCTTTATAAAAATAATACTTCTTAAGCTTTAGGAGCATCGAGGAAGCCTTAAGCTTCTCTAATACTATTATAACGTCTTTCACGTATTATTCTTTTATCTTAAAATAAACTAAAATATCGTTTAAGTAATATATATATATTACGTCCAAGTATTACTATAAAATATTATTAATTAGACGCTGAAATATAATAAGCGCGTTAATTAGTCCGAAGGGCATAATCGTATACTCGTAATAACCGAAACGTGTGCGGAATGTTATTTTCTCTTCTTCTCCCTTAATTATCTTTACGAAGTTATACGCGCCTTATAAGTCTAACTGAGTAAAGATCTTAGCGCCGCTGAGCCTGTCGCGTAGCTCCTTAGCTAAAGGTAGTACATAACGATCCTTTTTAATAGCATCGTTCAATCGACGGTAATCAATACACATTCTTCGTCCGCCGTCTTTCTTCGCTGCGAAGAGGACGTTACTTCCTCACAGGGATTTAGACTCTCGAATGAATCCCTTCGTTAAGTTTTCATTAATGTATTTCTTAATCGTTATTAAGTCTATAATTAAATATTCCCGTAATAATTGGAATATTAGCTTCGTGCTTTCAGCTAACTCGATCCGGTGATCGTAGTCCTAGTATTTAAGTAAGGCGCTACTACTTAGTTCCTCTTTAAATAATACCTCAAATCGTTTATATTCTAACGGTATATCGACCGTTATAAAGCCCGTTACTTTATTCCTAAGCTCTTCCTTAGAAGTTACGCTTAACCCTCTTAAGCCTTTTACTGCTTTCCTGTCCTAGAAGTAGCTCTTATAATTACTGAATTCTAACTTCTGCGCTTTTCAGTCGATTTTCGGATTATGGAATTATATTTATAATAGCCCTAGGATGATATCGTATCTCCTAATCTTAATCACATCGAACTGGATATATTCAGAGTATCTGCCGATTCCTATATATAATAGCTCTATCTGTACATCGATCAGGCCGTTCGCGGCAAGTCCTCCGTCGGCGAGCACTAGTTAGTACCCGTCCTTCTTAACTTCGGTAGGCAAGAAATACTAGACCGTAATAGTAAGAAATATAAAGTTCCCTTACGCTCCGGAATCCATTATAGCCCGTAGTTTCACTCTTCTAATATCGACGTCGAAGGTTAAATAGTTGCCTTCCCCGATAACTGCGAACGTACGCAAGTCTATTCCTTCGACGTAAACCTCTTCGGTTAATATATTTTCCTATTGCCGATTCTCCGGATTTTCGTATAAGATGCGGTATAATTAGTATATACCTAAGGGTACGAAAGGTCTAAAGGGTCTTTCGTAATATGTCTCTAAGTCATCCCGAAAGTTAACCCACATTCGGTTCCGTAGTATTTCTGCGATGACCTCTTATACGTCTCTTACGTTTATTCGCGTTGCCGTTTGTCGGAACGGTATTTCGTCGGTCGGAATTAGCTGAACGTACGTTCGAAAGACGCTGTTCTCGACGTCTATCGTCCTCCAGGCGATACGTAAGTTACTTCGGAAGACTACTTCGTATTCCTCGCTCTATTACGGCCTTCCGCGTGAGACGACCCCTGGTTCGATATAAGTAACTCCTGTGTCGACGTTTATCCAGTGCCTAGTATTAAGAATCTCGCGGGTAAGATATTCCTCCCGCTAAGTGACTCGCCAGACCTCGTATTCTTGGAATCCAGAGAATGCTAGTCCTAAGAGCATAGCATTGCCCTAGTACTAAGAGTCTTCGCTCCTCTCGGCACTAGTCATGTCTTCTGGGCTTTATGCCCTGCGTATAGTCTCGGGTACCCGTTGCTGGACGTACTATTCGTCCCGTTAGGTCCAGTCGCTGGACTCGAGTCCTATCATATATTAACGGATATAATTGTCGTCCGTTTCGCTCTACTTGCTATTTTCTTCACCGCCATCGACCTCGATCTGACTATCGATATAATTAGCGTTAAGCTCGTCTATCGTCATATAACGGTAAGTGGCGCTAATTTAAACTTCCCTTAACGAGAGCGGAAGGGGTACACCGGTAATGTCGTACGCCCCTCGTCCTATAAAGTTGAGTTGCTTCTTCCCAGCGCTCTTCTTGCGGTATAAGCTTATTATATACCCCGGAAGGCCATATTCGTAATATAACTTCTTTTCGCGTCGTTCGTTCATAACTTCCTTCGACAGCCCCCCTTGTCGTGCTTTGCCTTTCCCTTTCTTATAAGTAGCGTCGTATTCTATAAGATCTGATTATCGGTTATCCTTAGGGTTGCCCTATCGTCGGCGTCCCTCGTTTTATCGGTAGCCAGGCTATCTCTGGCCCCTCCTTACGTACGTCTGCTATTCACGTTTAAACTCGTGCAAGCGGTTATTAATTCGGACGGTTTACTTAATAAGAATAAGAATATCTCTTACTTAAGGATCGATCCTGGTAAGTTCTAATCGGATATAATCCTTAAGCCCTCGCCGGTAATAACTAATAAGTAATTAAGAGTTCCAGCCAGTCTTATTAGCGTGCTTCTAGAATTCCGTAGCGTAGGCCACTACGCTATTAACTTGCTTTAAGCCGTATAAGTAAGTTTCTGCCGTTTTAACTTCATCGATATCGCCGAATATTCGCCGAATTTCCTTCTTAAATCCTCCTTAGGTCCTAAACATAATCTACGTAATAAGCATGGCCCCGCAGGTGTCTTCGTTCTCGAAGTAATCCCTAAGGAACGGCTCGATCCACCGTATAGCTTCGCCTTTAAAGTACGATACCGTCTAAAGAGCGTAGTTTTCACTAGTAAAGAACTTATCGTCGTTAAAGTATTAGTAAAATTCTACTTATAAAATAAAAGTCTCTAAGTTCCTTCGGTTCCCTTAGAAGATATCGGAAAGCTTAACCTTCAAAGTTTCCTTAAGTTCGTGCGTTAAGTAATCTTAAGCATCGGGCATCTCTTTATCCTCGCTCTCTTCGCGGTCCTTTCCTTTAAAGGCAAGTGCGAATGATATAAGTATACTAATAATACTGCCCGTGAGCTAAATACTTAGCTTTTATTTAAGGAGGTTAATATAATATACGTAAGTCGGTACTTCTGACGAAAAGGTGCTTAAAATATCACGGTTTATATATTTACTCGGTATAAATATAATAGGTTATATTAATCTTAATAATCGAGAAGTAAGTATATCACGTATAAGGAAATAAATAATAATTAGTATAATTGAGATATTATTTTCAGTTAAGTATAAAGCTCTTATCTAATAGTAGACGTGCTAGTCTTATATAAAACTTTCGTTTTTCTTAAATCCTTTAGATCCCTTAAGATATTAAATCCTTAAATCCTTAGATCCCTTCGGCTATCGAGGGATCTACGGATTTAAGGATCTATTACGTGACCCGCTATAATCCTCGATTCTTATCACGTGATACGTAGTCGTAGAAACCCGCGGCTACAATACCACTTCTAAGATTATATTATAAATGAAATATTCTAAGTATAAGTAAGTCTTAAGACTCCGTTAGCTTTTAGGAGCCGTACTCCCAGGAACCACTCGGTTCCTAAGATTATAATAGCTCCTAGAACATTTCCTCTTGGGACCCAGTAGTCGTCCAGGAGCGTCCGTAACACATAACCTCTTATAATTTATAAGGGAAAATCGGTATAATAACAGTAGTTTCTGACTTAATTAGACGTATTTAATAACTAGCACTTTACTATAACCAATAATAAGTGGACGACCGACGATACGGCTTTTAAATAGCTAGTAAAAGTGTTTATCTCTTAAACGGATTCACGTGATCATTTAGTAAGACTTTTTATTCTAAACGGCCACGGAAGCCATAAGACTATGGAATTCCTTTGGAAGTGTCTTGAAAACAATATATATTTATTATATTTACCCGCATATACGTTACACGTCTTATAATCCTTAGATTTGACGGTTTTTTCTACGCTAAAGCGCGCTTACCGGAAGGAATTATATAAATTGAGTTCTTTAATCGATTCCACGCCAATTAGCAAGCGCAATTTCCTTCTTTATTATTAAAAAGCACGCCGAGATATTATTACCCTTTTTAATATTAAATTTAAGTGGAGAACTAATAGATTATGGCCGGTATCTCTGGCGAAACCCTTAATAAGCCCGTTATTACTAGAAAATAGTAATAAATCGATAGCTCCGGCTTTCTAAGAGTCTCATAGAGTAGTAACGCTACCTCCTGAGCTTTCTAATACTTTTATTTAATTATAAACTCTTAAAGCTACAAAAGATCTTCGTTTATAAATACGCACTTTAGTAAGCGAATCACATGATTAACATCCGACGCAGCGTTTACTTTTTAAGAAGATTATAAAAGGATTTAATAAAAAGGATTACGAATTAAGGAAGGTAAATATAAGAATTAAAGAGTTAAAAGAGCGATTAGAGTAATTAAGGCTAAGGAAAAAGAGAAAAGTCTAAACTAGCTCAAATTCCAAGTTTGCGATAACACGTGTTATTTAAGCGGCTCAAATTGCGGCTGGAAAGCGTTAAATTATATTAATAGAACTAGAATTAAAAGGAGATTCTGACTTTATAATTTCTTATATAGAAGTTGACGTAGAATAGAATTATTAAGTGTTGAATAGAGAGTGCTGATATTACGCGAGGTGGGTGGAAGGGGGAGGTGGGTGGAAGGGGGGGGTGGGCGGAAGGGGGGTGCTCGACGTTAGCCTTCGCCCTCTTCTCGGCCTATTGTTCCAGCTTCTTAGAGGCATCTCTCGGGTTATATGAAGAGGTAGCACCTATTATGGGATTGGTCTGAGTATATTCGAGGGTTTGGAGATTTCCCTATGTCGCCGGATGAGGTCTGGATTGCAACATGCCGTCATTGTTTCGAGGAGGGGATTGGGTGCTACTTTGGAGTCAATAGAGGCCAATTGACCTGGCAGAGTGACTGGAATCGTATATAGAGATACTGATGTTAGAAGTGAGGCGTTGATGCATGATGTTGAAGCTGAGTGAAGCTTGAAGGGAGTAGAAAATAAGGTACTTGGGCTTGCATCGTCACTTGTAGCGCCTCCGGTCGCCCGTGGCTGCCGTAGAAGAGTACCTACCTGGCTGCCTGGATAGAGGTAACCGGCTACCCCGAACATTCCCACTACTACAACACTTCTCAATAACTTCTGTAATTTTAATAATACAAATAATATAATTACCTAGGTAGTCTGAATAACTTCAATTTTCATTCCTAGTCAGGGGTAATTACATAATTATGAACATTTATGCTATACATAAGGCTCCCTTGCCACGCAGTACAAATTAGTATAGCATAGCGAGGTTGATAGATGACACTCGCCAAGTCAATACATTTTTAGCGTATGTCGATTTAGCTATTTCCGTGTGTCGATTTAGCTGCCCCCTATTAAAAACAACACTGGACATTGGTTTGCTTCGACAAATTTTTTTTCAACAAATTTTTTTTTGGAGAAGTCTAAAGTAGCATGCCTATGCGTGTACAGATACGAAAGTAAGAAAAAATGAAACCACTTCAAACTTGTCTTGAAAGTCGATATCAAGCTAAGAAAATGAACCACAAACAAACCAAAGAAAAAGATAGAATCGATCACAGAACCCTTCTGACAGGATTCGGGAAAGCCCGTATCCGTACAAATGAACCAATTCAAGAGAAAAATTCCTTCTCCTTCGCGAAACTCTCAAAGAAACTACATCCCGACAATTCTTGAAACCACCACCACAATAGAGATCCATCGAATTTGTAAACTCTATCCTCAACATTGTTTGGTCTGCCACCAAGGTTGGTTGACTGTGGGAGATGTCTTCTCACACGCCGACCGCGCTTGACTCCTTAATTTACCAGAGTTTCTGGAATGCCCTTGTAGCTGACTGCACTCTCGCCAACTTGGTAAGTTCCTCCCTTGGTGTCCATGTTTTTCTTGCCGTAGCAAGAACTGTTTGGGGCAGAAATGTATCCCAAGTATTTAATGCAGTTGCTGTAGTCTGGTGTGTGGTTTCCGTCGTCCTGCTCGTTTTTGATCACGACTATAAATTATGTCAGTGAGTCTGATTACCGAATGCTAAAGTGATCAAAACTTACAGGAGACTTGCGCAGGTTTCCCTGTGGTTAGGATATACCCGGAAAAGACAATAGACGATGTAGCCTGTCCGTGACCAAGAACAGTAGGCTGGTTGTCAAGCGAGTGTGTTATATGGTAGCAGTAGGCTGCCACCGCCGTGTTGAAGCCGCTACCAGGACTACCCCCAGTCTTTACGTCGTTCACGGGCATCCATGCAGATCTGGGGCCGCAGGACTGGACCCAATCATTGTTGCGCTTGCTCAAGGGAGAGTCTTCCGTGATGTTGCGGACGCCGAAGTCGAGGATGTCGAATTCGCCGCGCTTGAACTTCTTAAACTTGGTGCCGTCGGGCAATTCACCCTCCCCGATGAAAGAGGAAGAGGGATCGCCCTTCACGCCGTGGCTGTCGTTGTCGTTTTCGGTCTGAATTCCGTAGTCAATGATGTCGCGCTTGGTGCTGAGTTCATCGTTTTCGCTATCGAACGAAGTAATACCGAGATCGATAATGTCGCGCTTGACTGGAAGATGGGCCCCAGAAACCACAAGTGCAGTGGCAGCAATGATAAAAATGTTTGTGGGAAGCATTTTGAGGAGGACTCGAAAGGTATGAATGGGAGATACTTGAAAAATAAGGCTAGAGAAGTGTTGAAGTAGAAATGGTTGTGATTGAGAAATTTGATTCAATATGGGACGAAGGAGGACTATTTGTAGTTTACTCAACTGTTGAAAAGGTGTCTTCTTTTCCATCCTAGTCTTGATCGGCCAGTGTGTTCGCAATCAATCGTAATGACAACTGTTTTTGAGGTATTTTGATCACGTCTATGTTCCTTCCTAGTCACTAGATTTGGTGCCGTTGGTAGAAGCATACATGTTGGTGTTTAGAATATGATCCTTAGGAATTACTGTCAACAGAGTGTGGATGCAGATCCTGGGGCTGTGTATCGGTGTTTAGATTGTTTTTGTAGGTACTATTGTTGGTGAAGTGATCATGAGGACTTTCTTCATCTGCCTGACGGTGGATGTTGGCCCTGGGCCTTTGTGTTGGTGATCCTCCTGAGAGTTTTGTATATTATTAGTGACAATGTTGGTGTTGGCTTTTGTGGTTATATGAATCCTAAAGGCGCAATACGAGTGGAGATATTGGTGGTCGCACCTAATATTAGTGTTAGTTGGTACTTTTTGGCTATTTATATCACCAGTTTCACAACACCTATGCTCTATACCTCTCTTCTTCACTGCAGCTACGTTACTATCCTAAGTTCCTTCAAGTTTGATCCTAGAGACCTATAGATGTGACCACCATATACGATCCAAATCAAAACCGTGTTCAAATCATCAAAAATTCAAGACACATACTGCCACACCCAGATTAGCTTCGTCGAAACTTTGTTAACAGGGACTTAACTAGACCTATAGCAGATTTCTCAAGAACAGAACAAAAAGATTTAGAAGTTAGAACCATGAGACTGTTGCGTACAGCAGTTCCCAATCTGACTTTCCGTAAGATTCAAAACCTTGCAACCCCCTGGGATTAAGTCAACGAACCCACGAACTATTTTTATACGGACAAGGATATTTGAAATGAAGACGTGGCGTGTACCATGGACATGCTCCTTTATAAGAAGTACAGATGTGACCGACAACTCACATCTAACTCAACTTGATAACCAAATATCTCTCTCCCTTCCCCCCAAAAAGAACTCTCTGGCTTCAACAGTTCATCTTCATTTTCATTCTCATCCTCTCACGACGTGGTTTCACTTCACATTTACTACAAGATGAGGATCTTATATCTCATTGCAGCCCTCACTACCTTCATCGTCTGTGTAACCGGGAACACAGAGAATTATAATGCATTTGCAGCCGCATGCCAGCACAACTCCATCAACCCGGATGCTCTGGACACAAGCTACCGTTATGCCATCTTTGATATGTCGCCTCCAAGGACCGGTGTGGCGCAATGTTATCCCGGCTTTACACACATGGAGGTGGTAGTCGGGAGAATCGTGACCGTCGCTGGTGGTCGTGACTTTCAAGCCACCTTGTTCGACTTGGTCATTGATCGAAATGGGAACGCCGCTGCGAGAAATGAGCCTTGGCGGGCCAATTGGCATCTTGGTCCAGATGGGGATTGGCGGCCCGATCGAGACCAGCACACTTGGTCCGTTGCCGGTAAGGGCCAAGTGATGGAGGAATACGACGATAATTACATCTATAATATTGGTACGTGAAAGATGTTGACAGCTTACTTGAATTGTATCCTAAACTAACTATTCTCTACTCAAAGCCATAAATGAGTATATGCACGCACACGGGACAACATACAGTCTCCTGTCCAACAACTGCTGGACTTTTGCCTTGTTTATGGCAACGAGAATCACTTCAGAGATTCAGCTTCAGCAGCGAGACTTAGAAGGTATGTTAATCTAGGTAGGAACAACCAATTCAATGTTGAAAACACTAAAGGCTAGCTAGAGTTACCAACAAATTCAATCGCGTCTGGGGGCCAATCCGCAGGTGCAGGTGTAGGTGTAGATCACGGAGTGGCTTGGGTTGCTTAGCCACAAACCAAGGAGTCTGGTCTACAAGTCCCTTGAGCTAGCAAGAGAGAAAAGGACGTTGGCCCTGCTGGAGTTTCATTTGTATTGATTTGGGGGGGGGGGGGGGGGGGGGGGGGGGGAGCTAGGCGTAGCTCAAAGCCACTGTCATTCTTGGAGAGTTCTTTTTGTCACGCGTTGAAAGATATAGGTTTAGTTAGGGCCGTTCTTTAAGAGTTTAGTCGCGAGTCTTATGAATGGAAACCTCTTCAACTTCGGAGCCTAATTGCACGTTCCTCTAGATTTATTCCCGTTGCACTTCGAGTTTGCTAAGTGTAAACATAAGGCTACCAACCAACCCTCAACCTAGTTATTTTGATATGCTACCGTTCTTAGCAAAAACCGTTCTATCTGGGTGAGTGTAACACTTGACTGAAAGCGGAAAACAGAAACTTTGAAAATTCCACACTTTGCTCCGTTTGCTACATGATACAGGCCTATCTTACGGTATACTCAGCATTATACAAATTCAGCATTAGAAAGAAAAGGAAAAGAAGAGCACGAAAACAAAATACTAGCAAATAGCACTTATGTTCGCAAATATAACTATAGACCTAATAATTGAACAAATGCCTAGCTACTATGAAACTGCATACCTCCTACATGAATACTAGACGTTGGGGCAAAGACGTAACCACTTCTACAAAACAAAATATACCCCTGGGCGACCATAACTCGCAGAAAGTTCATCGAACTCTCGTGGTTTGATTTGGTCTCAGCCAAATACCGATCAAAGCCCGCGCACAGGGACGCCAGGTGGCGGAGGAACCATCGGCACTGGGAGGGGGCCAGCAGCAAGAGGTCCTGCGACAGCGGGCTGCGCTCCGGCGAAGATACACAACACCCCGAATGCTGCGTTGCAAGCCATGGCGCCAGCAAGGCCAAAAGAAATGATAAGGACGCCTGCGAAGGTACCTTGATCCCAACGCTGAACCATGACCAAAGGCATTAGTTTAGTCGAAGCGGCTGTTATCACCGTTTGCGCGGCTTCGCAGCAGCCCGCTCCGTAATCGATTCGGGTCTCGATCAGGTCCGTATTATCGCGAATGGCTATCGCCTCCGGCATTGGTACGAAGTCACGAGCATGACCTCGATCGTCAAATCCAGAGGCACTTCGTGCGAGATTACGCTTGCCGCTAGAGGAAGGGGGAAAGAAGGTGTTCATGCACTGGTTGGGGTCACTGCTGCATGTTCCGGCGTTGGTGCAACAGTTATCGTCGAAGATGAACCCGCTGCACGTGAGGCGGCAGTAGCGGTACTCGCTCGAGGCTGCATTGAAGGCAGAGGAACACAGCTGGTAGCAGCCATATCTGATGACGTCCGGGTTGTGACCGAGGCAATTAGAACAGCCAAGGTTCGAATTGGTAGCTGATATTGTGGCACCGAAAGCCCCGAGAAGTATGATGAGTTTTTGGAACAGCATTTTGGGCAGTTTCTGTGGAATTTTGATAACACAAAAATAAGTATGCTTTAAAAAGAGACGTATATACGAAAGTACCAGTTGAGCGGCGGTCTGGCGGGGAAAATGGCATCTAATATGTTGGGCGCCAAGAGCACACAATATGAATATGTGCCATCAGATGCCCACCTAGAGCTCGGCCTAGTGATACAACAGCGGCCATGGATAATTTAGGATTGTTTGAACTACTTGAAGTCCATGTCCCTAGTTCTAACCAACAACAACGGATATTGATAGACGTAGGATCTTGAATGTATAACATTATTCTCAGCCCATAGGAGTTGGTGTTTCAGGCCCTAGGAAGAAATATGTAGCTTTAGCTTTGGATCGAACACTGTCGGCAAAGTTCAAAATGGCATAGATAGGAATTGGAAGTTAAGATAACTCGAATCCTATGTGCTGTTGCGGGATCCTTCCAAGGAACGACCCTTGCTCGTTGTGGGACTTACACCATTATTGCTCACCAACAGCAGTTGGTGTTTCAGGTCCTAGGAAGACATACGTGGCATCAGCATTGGGTTGTATCTTGTCAACAAAGTTCGGTGTTGGAAGTTAGGATCTCGCTATTGCCGGTGCGGTGATCCTTCGCCAGAATTGCCGCTGCTGGGCTCTCAAGGCGGGGTTAGATGCAGGCAGTGCAGATGTACGTATCAGCGTGAAGCCACAAAGGATCGAGGAGTGAGTTTGTTGATTGGTTGGTTGGTTGGTTGGTTGCAGGTGGTTGGTTGGCTACCTATCTTGTATCGTCCAAGGAGGAAGGCAGAAGGCAGGTTGGAGAGAAACGCCTTGGCTGCAGTAGTGTCTCACGTGACTACTTCTACAAAATGAGATCAGGTAACCGCTTTCGTTTGACCTTCGTCTGCGAATATATATAAGTCGGTTAGGAGCCTTGACGTTGGATTCTCATACTCTCAAAGATTCCTTACTAGCCTCCATCTATATTTTGCCAATAAAATCAGCAGAATGGAAACGCCACAATCAAAAGCCCGCGCGTCGAGTAGCATCTTGCCGCGCATCGAGACACAGGGTATGTCCGTGTCTTAGCCTCAGTAATTTCGAGTCGCTCACCTAAATAAAAACCTAGATCAGTTCCAGGCAAGATTCAGACAGATATTCCGGGGCTCTTGTCTTTCATCACGTGAGCTGGATTGGGTCAAGACGATTTTTGAGAAGTTCTCTTCGACGTCTCAAGTACCAGTCTGTAAGTGAAAGTTCACATAAAGTCGTTACTGCGCTACTCTGACTATTTTCTATTAGGTTGGAATACGTCGGACCTGATCAAGTTCATGGAGGTTACCCTGCCGCAGGAGCTGAAGTCGGACTTGACGAGAGCCGGTCCCCTATTATTTAGATGTGTTCAGCGTCTGGGATCCTTTCCATGGCACAATCAGCCTCTCCAGGTACAGGATATCGACTTGGATACCCTTGTGACCGCCGTTGTAATTCTTCTGCGGCGTTATGAAAGTAACCTCTATCCTTTCGTCGTTACGAAGAGTTGGAGTCTCGACAATCCTCAGGAAATTGACGGTAATACGCAGCAAGATCAATGGCTGCACAAGTTGTTATTCCAATGTATGTCTGTGGTCTCGGATACACCGGAGGAAGCGGATGTCGAAGAATCCGTAGTCAAAGAAATTCCGGACGACCAAGTCATCGTGGACAAACTCTCAGATGACAGTGATTCGGGCGACGTCTCAAACGTAGTGGCCAGCGATGATGACCATCTTCTTCAAGCTCACGCGCTTGTTTCAGCTCGCAACAGATATCGCAGCGAGGATGACGAGAAGAATGTGTTTACGTACGGTCCCCCAATCATCGAGTTAACCGCACTCCCTTCGTCGAAGTCTCAAGACTTGCGAGGCTTGATTCCCAACGACGAGTTCGAGTCGCTCCTGAAAATTCTACTTGCCTGCCAGCTGTATCTATGTGGTAGTGGGCCCGAGAATCTATGTGCAAACGGCGGTGCTTTGGACAAGCTCACCAGCACTGCTTTTAGTGGCTTTTCACAATCCGGAATTCAGCCAGGAATCACATGGAATCTCTTCAACTCAGGCTTAACTACAATAGTAGTAGGTTGCTTGTGAATGTATACTCTCGTGTCAGTACTGACCTCTGATAGCCAAACATCTTTTCAGCTCTACCACGGCTGTTCGCGTCTTTCATTTTAGATCAATACTTAGATCATGATTTAATTTTGTCATCCACAAAGACCGTAGCAGCCTCGTTAATACGGGAAGCTTTCAGGCAAACTCAGTCATCAAACGGAAGAAACGAAAGCGTCCTCGATGCTCTCCTTCTTGTCAAGCTTGCGACGATCCTCCCTGTCGATCTCCCGCTACAAACTGCCTCAGTCATTTCCACTATTTCATGCGAGGACTTCAATCTCAACCCTATCCGCGACCAAATTCAATCAAAAAATCAGCCACTTTTGCTGTTAGTCAAAGGTTTCGCTTCGTCTTCTACAAGCTCCGATTTTGACGATACAGAGGTGGTTGTCGGGGCATTTCTGCCTCACAATGCAACCCCTTCACTAAGCCGGAGACAAAACGCCTGTGTCTTCCAGCTGTCAAATGAGCTCCTGTCTGTCCATTGTAGCGAGGTAAAGGCGCGATACTTTTTGGATGAGGGTGTACATAAGTTTCAGATCCAAACCCTAAGCAACGATCTCGCCGAACTGTCCTTGAACGAGAAAACTGAAGTTGCACGGCTTTTCGTGCCACGAAGTGATGGTAGACCGGCTGCTACTTTAAGCAAAATTCGGATTGCTAGCATAGATCTTGTGGGCTTTTCTGCTGGTAAAAGCAGGTTGCAAATGTCTTCTGACAACAGTTTCTATGTTCCGAGTCGAGCAATACTCCCGACCAGGATCTTGCCCCTCAGTCAAACACGACAATATACTGCCGCGGAGTTCAGTTTTCTATCTATCATCACGTCCGCTTTAGCACTTGTCGTCATATACCAGCTTTGCCCGAATTGCCGCCACCCATCTAACTCGTTGCCTAGCCTTCCGGGCGCTATCTTCGACTTTCTCTGGAGTTCAAGCGTGGCACTGGGCACACCTTTCATCGCATGGAACGTCGTATTCGCCGAAAACAGAAACAGCGTCGCTATTAGCATCGCTATAGCTCTAGCCTCGGTCCTCACCGTTGCAATAGTACAAGTTGGCAGTTTATTGCTCTGGGGGCCTATTGTTGCGTGGTGGATTGCTGGTGTTTTACTCCTCTCGCGCGATAGGTGGGAAGTGGGTGCCTGGTGGTTCAGAGCTGTTCTTGCCGCGAAAGTGGTAGAATTGACTCAGAATCGCTGAATTTCTTGCCGCGCCGAGAACCCTAAATGAGATAAGCTGTTCCACAAAAGTCGTTGAGGGGAGGTCATACGGTTTAGATGGTTGAAGCGATGGCGTAAACCGTGAATAAGGAGAAGACGAGTAGGGTTCATCAACCATCTCTGTGGGGTATCTAGTTGAGGACCATGGAAATATTCTGTGTGTGATTTAGTATTAAATCTGAAAACATATTTGTCAGTTTATCCTGATTGATGTTTTGGATAAATAACAGAGATTACGACACCTGGCACGTTACGTACGACAATTCTCTGATTCTAAGGCCACGATCGAATGATGGTATGAAGAAGTGCTCTATATGGTAATTTGTGTAGTGTTTACATCACAATACTGACTGATCATTTAGTTTCACTCGAAATTGTTTCCCCAAAGCTTGAGGTAAAGAACAACTGGGAGGCTGAGATTGACAAGGTGTGGGAAGCAGTGAATGACCTTTTTCGGGTTGCTCAGAACAGTATCTCCTGCGGTAGTCATATTCATGTCGCCCCTACGGCCCGATATTTTAGCTTGCATGAGCTCAAGCAGATAGCAATGGCTACCATCATCCACGAGGACTGCATCTTGAAGATCTTACATACAACGCGAAGAAACCATGAATACTGTCGCCCAAACACCAGTATTGAGGGAACGGGGCTATGGTATGACTTTGGCCAATGGAAACACCGTCCTGGAGAGCTTCAAACACGCCGGGTTGGTCTGAGAGACTGCAACCAAGCGCTGATGGGCATAAGATCAAAAGGAGAGCTGGTCGCCTATATGCAAGGTGATGATAGAAGATCTCTATGGAACTTCCGTAATGTTTTGTCTGGAGAAACTGGCACAGTGGAATTCCGTGGAGGAAGACACTTGAGGGGTCCGGTAAGAACGAAGCGCTGGGTAACTTTTGCAGTGCTATTTGTTGACTTTGCAACGCGATCGGTGAGCAAGCCCCCGTATATTTCAGGCGTCAACGTATCTCTAATGAGACTAAAGCCATACATGGAAAACAGTTGCATGCCACAGTATGTTCCACCGCAGTGGTCGTCTCACAACGCCATGACTGAGGAGCTTTGGAACGACTTGAAGTCCTGAGCAAACTTCCAGCAGATGGGGGACAATTTGCCAACAACCGTGGAGCAAATGAGCGAGGTAGCTGCAAGATCTACCATGTTTAATAGATTCAGTGCTTCGGGGGCTTTGCATTCTGACGCAGGATCTGTCAGTGATGATGCAATTTCAGTGTACTCAGCAATTGGGTGAAGATGGAGACATCTCAGTCGAGGCAGGCTTTGGATACATTGGGGATAGACGAATAAGTTTAGGTCTGAAAGATGGACAAAATACAAATTACAGCAAATGTTTGAAGCCATCCATGTTGAATACGCTCAAATAGAAATTTTTTATATGATCAGATACTCAAATAAAGACGACCCTGTCACATACGACCATAGACTGGTGAGAAATGGGCATCCCGTCCGCTCTGCCATACATAAGCACCAGATCGGCAGATTAGTAGTTGGGTGGGTGACCACCAGCGAATACCTGCTGTTGTATGTTTTGGATTTTTGTCTTTATTGTTGTGGGATTCTACCCACTCTTTATCCTTTTTGTTGTCCACTTTTCCCTCGAATGATTTAAGCGAGCTATCCAGCAAGCCCCACCACATATGCTGTCGTGCAATTAAGTGCTGTATCAAGTCATAATGCAAAGTTTAATATACAAACATTCGTTTTTAAAAAAAAAAATTTTAAAAAAAAAAACTGATTTCCAATTACTTGACTGGGTTAATACCGACTCCAATTTCGTATTTGGCGTCCAACATCTCCGCCCCTCTCCACTCAATCTACTACACAAATGTGCAACGTTTGCCCACTCATCCAATGATGACCGGGAATACTATACAGCTTCTGGCTGATTTTTGCAAGATGCCGTTTGTGTCCAGACTCACCTCACAATCAGCAGTGGACTGTATCAATGACTTGATTTGAAGCGTTGGAGCTAGATCTAAATGGCGGTTATCTGGATGAAGAATGGGAGGAACATGGAGTGCCACGAGAAAGTGACTTAGACATCATCCTTCACCTTTTTTTTTTTCGTTCTTTCAAAGATATTATGTAGTTACTTCCCAGAAGGAATTCGAGGTAGAGAACACATCAAGAAAAGCATCGCTGCATTGTTGATGGAGCTCATCTTGGAAGTTCCCGACTTGAGCTTTGAATGTGAGAATTCCATTTCTTTTGGACCAACGAGTGTGCTTATCCATTTAGCAAACTGGTTGATTATACAATATCAAGAAAGGAGTGCAAATGGAAGTCGGAAATGACTCGTGAGCGACGGCTTAAGCCGGTTAACTCGGCCTCTCTGAGTAATTTCAGCGAGACGTATTACAAATACACCTTAGCCTGAGAAGAGATCTAGGATGACTGCTACCCAAAGCCTCGGGCTTCAAACAATGTCTACGACACTTAAACTCTTCGAACTATTCCAGTACAGCAATACGACTTGAATTATGTCGACCCCGCTACGACTTCCTTTCGTCACTCTCGACGTCTTCACCACAAAACGCTTTACCGGCAACCCATTAGGCGTCGTCCTTCTACCCCACGGAGAAAGCCTGACCTAGGAGCAAAAACAGAACATTGCTCGAGAGTTCAATTATTCCGAGACCATCATCATCCACGAGATAGAAGATGTGGCCCCCGAGCACAAAATCGACATTTTCATGACCAACTGCGAATTGCCTTTTGCGGGTCATCCGACGATCGGAGCAGCTTGGTTACTTGCAAACAAGCGACTGTCGAACAAAGAGCTTCCGAAGAACGAAAAGACTACCATTATTACCAAAGCTGGGGCGATTCCATATACATTTGATGCCAAGTTGGCAGTCGCATTCATCCATGTTCCTCATGATGCACACGTTCACAAGCATCAACTGTCCAACGAGGAAGCGGCAGAAGCGGGCATTTCAGCTCCAGTGGCCCAGAAGATTCTCGGGCCTTTATCTGTTGTTTCAATTGTCAAAGGAATGACGTTCGCCATGATCGAGCTGCCATCAAACGACGTTCTGTCAACTGCTTCAGGATCCGTGGTACCAAGCAAGCTCAGTGGTAGCTTGGATAGACCGTGGTTTGAGGGCGCATTGCTAGGGACATGGTACTTTGTTGATAATAGACAGACAGAGAATGGGGCGGTTCGGATTAGCTCGAGGATGATGATGCATGGGGGAACATTGCAGGATCCTGCTACCGGCAGTGCTGCGTCGGCTTTCTCTGCCTATTGGGCCAAGCGAGTCTGGGCTAATAGACAAGAGGATGATTCTGATGATTTCGTCACGTCGTTCGATATTGAGCAAGGTGTGGATATGGGACGGCCAAGCAGTATTCAGACGAAGGTTGTGCTTGATGCGAAGACTTCTGATGTCAAAAGAGTTGTTCTAGGTGGATCTGCAGTGCAGGTTATGGAAGGTTTTATCGAAGTTTAAAAGGTTATAAAGCACGAACACCTTTAAAGATTCTCTACTCAAAGATTTGACGTTCTTAGCGTCTTCTTCTTTACCTCTTGGTTCAAGGTGACGCCTCGCGACATTGAATAAATCGTTTACCGAAACAAATGGGGGATATATCGCTGTAAATGCTGCTTGGACAAATGCTGTGTTGACGACCCGCAGATACCACGGAAAACGACATCTATCATCTCTTTACATTCTCCATCAATATTGACTCAACATGCTAAGCGAGCTCTGCCTTCATTTCTGTCAAAGCAAGCGCTGCCGCTCAACTTTCAATCATCCCTACCCAATGTGCATCTCCAATAGCTTCTCCTCAGCACTCAATCTTCTTCAATTATGGAGAAAACGGCTGATGTTGCATGAACTAGATATATCTTCGGAAGTCTGTTAGCGGCGTACCATCCTGGAGCTTCAGTGGTCTCGGCTATGATTGGCGTTGAATGTCCCATCATGCTACCCCGCCAAGTTGGGGGCCGAATCCTTCACACCCATCAGTGTACATATCAAGCCGCACTTCCCTCTATTGACTTTCTATGCATCTCTACACTTCATTCACAAAGCTAAGAACACAAGCCACTGAATAATAAGCCCCGACTAAGAGCTTCGGACATGGGTCCCTGCATAACCTGCTCCAACCTCCGGCCTCCAATTCTCTCGACGTTACCAGCAGGGAAATGGACCGGTCTATTCTTCAGCGTCTCAGATCTCCAGTCATCAATCGCAACAACCTCATGCGCAGAGTGTAAATTGATATGGGGCACATTGGCATGTTACAAGACGAGGTGGGACGAGAAAGACCTAACGCAGTATGTCGAGCTGAAAGTTGCGGTGGGGAAGCAATGTCAAGTGTTTTGGAGGAGGGATGGGGTGTATTTGGAGATTTTCTCTAGAAAAGGTGCGGGGCTTTAGTTTCATTCCTTGATATCCATGAATATAGCTAACTCGTTATTCAGGCGGAGAAATTATCCCTGGGATGCCTGACACGATTGGATTTGTGAAAGAAGTAGCTGCAGAGTCCTCGTCAGATTCATGTTTTGAGCTGGCGTCATCTTGGCTGAAGACATGCGTTGAGTGTCACCCAGCCTGCCGCTCAGAGACATTACAAGCACTTCCAACTCGTGTGATAGATGTCGGTGCAGCTGGGACAAGAGATCCATTCCTTGAAGAATCTCAAGGAAGGAGTGGACAATACGTTGCGTTGAGCTATTGCTGGGGTGATCCACGCTTTCACAACGTCTTGAAGACGACAGCCAATACCTACAAGGGCCATCTTCAACGTATCGATTTCAACGCCATGCCGAGGACTCTGCAAGACGCGGTGACGATTACTCGTCGATTGGGACTGCAATATCTCTGGATAGACGCTCTGTGTATCATTCAAGGTGATGCGGATGATTGGGCGAGAGAATCAAGTAAAATGTGCGACGTATACAGCAACGCTCAATTGACTATCGCAGGGGATAACTCACCAGGAAACTCTCATGGGATTCTGAATAAACAATCTTTCGGCGTTCCACCCAAAGAAGTCGAGTACAAGGATAGCACTGTGTTTATCCGCAGGCAACTTGGTCGCGAACACGATAACTTCGCTATGATTGGGCGAGGGCCAGAACCTGAACCTATTAATTGTCGGGGATGGTGTTTGCAGGAAGCTGTTCTTTCCAATCGTTTGCTGAGGTACACTTCCAAAGAGTTGTTCTGGGAGTGTAATGAGTGGCGGAACTGCGAATGTGGCCATAGCTCTGCACTTATCGAGAAAGACGACGAAGCTAGCAGTCGCTCGGTGCGGAAACCTGAGATTTTCGGGACATTGACGCCTCCGGAGCTGCGACAAAATTGGAGCGACATCATTATGAAATTCACCGAGCGTCAACTAGGATACGATGAGGATAAATTACCTGCATTATCGGGACTAGCGAATCAGTTTGCGAAAGTGCAGGCTTTGGCCACCACGGAGAAAGATGAATATCTAGCTGGACATTGGCGATCTGATCTGGTTATTTCATTACTTTGGAATGTGGAAGATGATCGGTCAAGGGATACGAGGGACAAGGAGGTTGTATATCGACGACCGAAGGTTTGGAGGGCCCCGACTTGGAGTTGGGCCTCTATTGAAGGACCTGTATCAGTTATTCCATTGAGGCATTTTCGTAGCTGCTTGGAGGTGGTGAAAGTGGCTACTGTTCCTAGTACTTTGGATCCTTACGGGAAGATTGAGGTGATGAGTGGTAGACTTATTGTTAGGGGGCGAGTCGTGCATGGTTTCTCTATTCAAATCGCGGAAATGCAAGTTGGGGAAACATATGAGGGGTATATAGAGGGAAAGCGGTATGCTGTCTCGCTCGGAAAGGACACTCGAACAATTATACCTGATGATGGTATGAATGAGATGAGTTTGACTGGGATCGAAAGCCTTGAGGGTAAGGTAGCCTGTTTGCTTGTGGGTGTAGTGGAATTACCAGGAGCTGGCCGGGAGGACTTCTTTCTAGTTTTGAGGAGCACTAGCGAACCGAAAGTGTATGAGAGAGTCGGGGTGTCATTGCGTCGATATCTGCACCATCGGGCGAACGAGAGTAACGATGACGCTGTGGATGGCCTCTTCAACGATGCGGTTGAAGAGACGATTACTATCAGTTAGAATCCTTGTACTGGGGTACATACAATTGATTCACATCTTTCATGCAGTGGGTAAGTCCAGAGATGGATGACGTTAGCTGGTTTTTTAGTACTTGTCATTCAAGGACCTCGATCGAGATTTTGTGGTAAATCGTACAAGTGTGTGAAAGCATCACCACTTCATGGGTGCTAACTCCGCTTAAGAACTATGTTTTGAGCTGGCGGCGAAGGCTCTTGCGTGCACGGTGACCATCAACATCTGGTACGCTGCCTCGTCCTCAAGATCGGCTTGAACTTTACGCAGTGCATGGCTCTCGCTCTCACTTTCCTGTGGGATCTTCTTATCTTTGGTCCTGCTCTTATCTGTGTACTCGTTCTTGTCATTTTACTTATTCTCCTCATCATATTCACTCTTCCCATTATCGTCATTCTCATCATTAACGTCGATCTCCTTACTTTCGTCGGTATCCTCATTCCCCTCACTCTCGTCATTCAGATACTCTTGTACGCCAATCCACGGCGCCCGATCTGCTCTCCTGTCAAAGGCGATACAAGATTCGTCTTGCGAGCGCATTCCTAGCTTCGCTAAATCAATTGTGTTGGAGTTTCTACCTGTGTCCCAATCTCTAGAGCCAAGCTGGAATTGCTTGAGATTGGGTAGCTCTGCTTCTATCTGGGCGAATAAGTCGGACCAACGGCGAGGATAGTGCTGTCTATGGTAGTCTTGATCACCGCCCTCGTCCAGTGGGTTTGCGCAGTAGCCTTCAGAATCGACCGGGCCATAGACTAGAGTGTGGCTTACTATCGAGCATCCGTCCAAGATCAGGAATTCAAGCGTAGTATGTGAACAAATCCAGTCCAGCTGCCAGTCGTGTGAGAATGTTTAAGATCCAAGCTCCAGTCTCCTAAGGTTAGGCAAATGCAAAGAGCGCAAGTCCCATTTCGAGATGGAGCCCCACAAAACATCGGCGTGAAGAGTAAGATTTGTGAGATTCTGCTTTGCAGGCTTGAGCCACGTATCAGCCAACTCCTCAAAAAACTGGTACAGCTCTGGCATTAACCAAGAGTTTTCTGGACTGACGAAATCGCTTTCCGTTACGATTTTGAGGCGGGGCTCGGAGATATATCGTAGTATATATTTGAAGTTTTGGGAAGATATGAGGGTCCTGTCGTTGCAGTTTTGAAGGTTCTTGATTGAGAGAGACCGCATATTGAGGATCGGCTTTTGAGGATTGTTCAACGCATCGAATAACATTGACAGTACTTGCGTCCGGAAATCGAATCCTTCAGCATGCATCGTTCGGAGGTAGATGCCAGGGTTGGGCCTGACGACTGGACAGGAGCATGAGAACTCGATGGTGACATCGCGAAGATTCGGAAATGTATTGACGGTTGTAACAGCCTTTTCGTATTGTCTGTCAATTGGGCTATCTTTATACCATAGTTACGATGGATTCGAAGTCTTGTATGGGAGCAAGCAGGTAGGAAGCCTGACACTTACGACCTGGATTTTCGAGGCTGGCGTTGCGTGCGTCACGTGGATCCGACAGAACAATGCTCGAATAGCTGATTTATAGAGAGACTTGCACGTAAATGCAAGCTTGCAGATGAGATCCTACCTAGATAGATCGAAACTTTAGTAGCGCAGGATATCCTCAGCAAATCCCGCTCCAGGAACAGCATCGATCTGGTGTCGGCGGTTATTGCACGTGATATGCTGCACCTCGCCGCTCTTGGGATGCAAGGATGAAGCATCGAATTCTCTGGCATTTTCGACGTCATCTGTTTGGTGACTGTTTGCTACCATCTCGACATATGCGAAGTTGATTTGCCTCTGTTTGTTTGAAAATGTTGAATGTAAGCAGAACACACCTTCTCTGCAAAGGGAAAAGATCCTAGCTTTGCGATATATCCCACGCCCAGCCTACTCGACCCACAGCTGGGCCTGGGACGTGGCTGTCGCATAGGACTGCAATATGCAGACAACGCAAGTCATCACCACTCGAAAGTGCTCATGCTGCGTTGTCTCGACAACTGTCCTGCATTGATAGGACGAGAGGGCGGATAATTAATGCACTGGCATATGGTTCGTGAGCCAGGGCGCCGACGAGATGCGTTGTACTGCACATCGCCAGCACCTGACTGCCCGATACCACGTCTCGCGGATCCTCGGGCTGCAGAGAGTCTTCTCACTGGCCGACTGACTCAAGAGAAGCCGCTGGCGATCGCGAACTCATCACTCAATGATCTTCGCTGGTGGGGACGTTCGCTTGCAGGATCCATAGAGCGAGCTTTGAAGGTGTATAAAAGTCCGGATTGGGTGGTTGTTGAAGCCCGACGATGCAAACTTTCACATTTCAGCCCGGACAAAATGGCGGCCCGGGCCTACTGCAATATTTCCCCCCCCACAACACCTCACCGACTCTCTTTCCCGAGAAATGAGGTTTTTCCCAAAGTAAGACTTCATCACACACTTTCCGCTATTCACAACGCATAAAGTTGTGTTGCTCCCGCATCAGGTGAGGTGTGGACAGACAGGGTGGGTAATGCAACCATAAGAACTCGCAGAAATTTTCTTTCTTCCCCCCTTCTTTTCCCACCACATATTAAGACGCATGTCTTCGCTATTGACCCTCTTCTACGTCCTCCTAGCATCATCCCTCACTGTGATGACTTCTACTTCCGTGCTCTCACGCCTACGGGCAAAGCTCTCTAGCCAACCCCAACTGTTGGAAGGGCCAAAGTCCACAACCCAGCAAGCACAGGATCGAGATGCCCTCCAGAAGTCGATAGCTGATGCAGTAGCGGCTGCCCTTAACAACGAGGAGTTCACCAAAGCAGTTGCCAATCACCTGGCTATTCAGCTTCAACCTTCCCTCAAGGCTGCTCTAGACATCTCTGCTGTGGAGTCGAAACTTCTGGCATCAAACGAAGAACTCTCCCAGCGAATCAACGAGACCAATACACAAACGACATCCAAGATCTCCGAACTCTCTACACTGGTGGACACCTCCAATATCACAACTACCGACAAGCTATCTGCCCTCGATGGAGCTGTCACAAAAATCACCGACTCGCTGGTGGAGCTAGGAAACAATATCAAGGTGGTTCAGGAACAAATTGTATCTCCGGATACTACTCTGTTGACTACACAGGGAGAAAAGTTGGATACTATCTCTAGCGGGCTACAGACCCTGCCTTCTCAGTTAGAAAAGCTTGATGTTATCACTGCAGAGTTGGCTGTCATTAAAGAGAATGCCGAGACTGTTGCTTCATTGAAGACCATTTCTTCCGAGCTTGCTTCAGTCAAGACAGATCTCGAGGCTAGCACTAGCACTGGATTCTCCGGATTGAACGCCCAAGTCGGAACTATCATTACTGCCATCGAAGCACAGAATTCCACCCTGTCCGAGATTAAGGCCGCCGACTCTACTCCTGCCGTTGCCAGTCTCGAATCTCAAATTGTTGCTCTCTCGACTGCCATCTCCGACCTCAAGAGCTCCGATGTCACCCCAGAAATTCTCGCTGCCGTCAAGTCATCAAACGAATCGCATGCTTCCCACGCGAAGGCGTTGACTGATATCCCAACATCCATCGGCGAGATCAAGACCGTCGTATCTACACCAGCTGCTCTTCCTGAAAAGGTTGATCTCTCATCTCTCGAAAACTCGATTCAAAGCCTTACCACCACTGTTTCTGAGATCAAGACTGCCGTCGAGACCCCCGCTCCCGTTGAGAAGACCGACCTTACTCCTCTCCAGACTTCTGTTGACAAGCTCGTTTCAACTCTGGATGGACACACTGGTACCCTCGGTGAGATCAAATCTGTTGTTGCTGTTCCAGCTCCAGCAGCGGAGAAGGCCGATTTTTCTGTATTGGAATCATCGATTGAGAAGCTTTCAGCCACTCTCGCTGATATCAAGGCCGCAGTTGAGAAGGAAGTCCCAACTGCAGAGAAGATCGATCTAACCCCAGTCACATCTACCCTCGACGCACACACCACCCACTTGTCAGAGATAAAGTCCGTCATTTCAGCTCCAGCTGCTGTTGCTGAGAAGACCGACCTGTCAACCTTGGAGGCGTCTATCGAGAAGCTGTCTGCATCTCTTGCCGAGATCAAGGCTGTTGTCGAGAAGGAAGCCCCAGCTGCTGAGAAGGTTGATTTCTCTCCATTAGTTTCTACACTGGATGCCCACACTACACACTTGACTGAGATCAAGGGCCTCGTCGCCACACCTCCTGCTGCTCCCGAGAAGACTGATCTCTCCGGACTCGAATCATCGGTTGAAAAGCTGACAGCTACTCTTGAATCACACACGGGCCATCTCACCGACATCAAGGGTGTTGTCGCCGTCCCCGCACCAGCTGGTGACAAGGTCGACATCTCTGGCATCGAGAGCTCCATCAGCAAACTCGAAGCTCTTGTGGAAGCTCTCCCAGCCAGCATCAAAGATGACGAGATTCTTGCATCCGTCGCATCTGTCAAGGCGATTGTCGAAGCCATCCCCGCCCCTGTTGCCGGACAAGCTGTCAAGGATGATGAGATCCTGTCATCCTGTGCTGCTATCAAGACACTGATTGAGAGCCTCCCTGCTCCATCGGCTCCCGTTGAAGGCAAGGATGATGAGATTCTTGCTTCCGTTGCTTCTGTCAAGTCTCTGGTCGAGGCTATCCCAGCTCCAGTCGCAGCCAAGGAGTTCAGCGATGTCGAGATCCTCGCTGCTATCAAGGCCATCCCCGCACCAATCACACCAAAGGATATCAAAGATGATGAGATTCTGGCCTCTATCCAATCCGTCAAGGCATTGGTCGAAGGTCTACCAGCACCAGCTGCTCAGGTTCCAGGCAAGGATGATGAGATCCTCGCAGCTATCAAGGCCATCCCAGTACCCGCTGCCCAAGTGCCAGGTAAGGATGACGAGATCCTGACCTCCATCGCTTCCGTCGAGTCCCTCGTTAAGGCTCTCCCTGCACCAGCTGCCGCTGTTCCAAGCAAAGACGACGAGATCCTCTCTTCTATCGCCTCAGTCGAGTCGCTTGTTAAGGCTCTTCCCGCGCCCGTTGCAGCAAAGGAAATCAAGGACGATGAGATCCTCGCATCTATCGCCTCAGTCTCAACGCTCGTCAAGGCCATCCCCACAACATCTCCAGCCGACAAATCCGAGGAGATCATCACCGAGATTAAAAGCGTGAAGTCTGTGGCTGAGGAGACCAAGAAGGAAGCTGCTGCTCTCACGACCATCATCACCTCAGGTCTTGACAAGGAGATCTTGAGCGAGGTTAAGATCGTCAAGGGCTTAGTTGAGAAGCAGAAGAGCGCTGTTTCGGTTGCGGATGTCGGAACTAACGACAAGGGTGCTCCTATTAAGGAGAATGGAAATGGTGTCAAGGTTGATGCGATTGAGATCGAGTCTGAGGCTTAGATCTCCCGTCCGACTTTCTCTTTCCTGATGTGAAATGGGATTTACAGGGGAGGATGTACGATGCTTGGTGGAGGATGTAATGGACATAGCGGGGTGACTTGGATTGAGAAAAGCGAGGATTCGATGAAATGACACATGAGATGAGATCAGATGAAGGATTGTACTTGTTTTGTATTCCAGCGTACCTGTTTGTTCTATACCCTTTGATTCGATGCCAAGTGTGGTCGCGCAAGTTGGAAATACTTGAGTTCGATTGCTTTAGCGCGCTTAGAGGCTCCTTTCTTGTTAGAGAGAAGAAAATTCCATGCATTCATTATCTTCACTTCAAATGTTTCTAATTCCGGCGATGGCATGCGTATGACCCGTGGTGAAGTGAGATTATGACATAAGATACATGCAAAAGCTGACATCTACTTTGGCATTCGGACCACCAACATTTTTGGCGGATTATAAGCAGGAAAGACATGTCGGCATCATCCACACAACTTATGTACACTTCATACGGATGCGCACTGTAACAGTGTTATTTGCTGGATACTATCCGACGCTCCAATTTTGTATTTTTGGGTAATCTCGCCCGCCTGTATTCCTTCTCTACAAACTCTACAATGACACAATTTCTTTGAGCATAAGAGCATACTAGAGATTATACTAGAAGCAAATTCCGGATGATTATACCGCGACCTGTTTCAATTCATTTCCTAGCGCAGGTTCAACAATAGCAGGCCTGGTGGGACCCTCCGGGTCCAGGAGCATTTCTACCCTGACTCCAAATAGAGCTTGCTTGCCTTATCTTGTCGTAAATTTCGGCTGCATTTTCAATCGCAATTTGGCCTCCCCTGCTGCTCAAGCAACAGAAACTAAGCATTCTGGAAACTTCCTCCCTTTCAATTCTCTGGGGACAGCTCTCACTCCTTACTTGAACCCAAACTAGACCACCACATATGACAAGCACGGCCCCACAACACAATTTCCAACGTTTGCATTGATCTTTCCTAGAGACTTTGCGCGGTGAGATACTGCACAACCAGAGGAGATGAGTGATAGATTTCATGCCTATACGACGCTGCTCGTTGCTGGGACTGGCAGGGGTTGGCCAGAGATGACCTTCAAGCCAAAGAGTCCGTAAAATCGCAATTCCATGTTGCCATGCGATTTACACCTAGAGCAAAGGCCCAGAACGTCATTCGTCTGTTCATTACAATCTCCACATATGCATATACAGACGGTGTTCGCTGTAGTCAGATTGAAGTGAACTGCGCTGAAGTGGCTTAGAAAGTCTTTGGGGGAGCAGAACGTCTCGGAGCATTGGCGATGCTGGCAATGTATCCGCCCACTCGATTTCCAAGAGGCTCCGATGAGGACAAGCTCTTCAGCCACCTGGTCTTTGCAGTGAACTGCGTTAGGCGCGTCCCTTGAATCGGCCCTTTCAGGTAAACTTTTCTCCAGAACGGGGCTTTTCCGTTGCTGATCTAATTTTGTTCCATTTGGTGAGTATTGTGGGTATGCTTGCTCACCCAATTCAGATTCCATTCTCGGAGATAAAGGACGAGACTCAAACCCAGCTACCTCTTCAATGACACTATCGGAATGCGAAGAGGACGAGCCTGGACTGGATGCTTGGTAATGTTGCATCATTCTTGACTGTTCTCTGTGCTCCCGATCAGCTAGACTGATTCCTTTGGTCGATGGATTACCGAGTAAGAGGACAAGGAGCCTAGTGAACTCGGTCGCAATACGATGCCATTTCTCGTTATGGCGACACAATGCGTTCTTCGTAGTGAACCCCATAGCGAAGCTTGCACACGATGTGTCTGTGCAGCGGAACTTTCGTTGATGAGCTGCTTCGTGTGTCTCACGTTTCTTTAGTGAATCGAATCCGTCAGTTGCTTTGCTGCAATGCAAGTAGCGGCACACGTAAGCCGCAGGCCCGAAAATCTGCGCAAAGTTGGCACGAGCTCTAGTATCGATTCCAGACAAGGAATCTATGGCCTGGGAGCCGAGGAGAATTTCTACAGATTCTTGGTAGACATTGCGTGCTTCGCTGAAATATGTTGGGTCAAGTGAGCAAGACTCAAGCGAAATTTCTGTTTCTCGTTAGTGATGGGTAATGTGAATTAAAAGAATATCTGACCCTCTGGAGACTTTACCATCTCGCTGGATCCTTCTTTTTGTTTCACCGATTCCCTGAATGTGATGAGCTGCAGCATAAATGACATGAGTTGAGGAGATTCATTAAGGGCGTCGAGGTTGAACGCTGCTGAGTTCGACAATGTGCCCTCAACATCTGTATGCTTCGAGAATTGACGAAGGCTTTGTAGTTCTGCAACGAGTTCAGGCGCCGCTCGGCTTCTGGAGCCTGCGAGGGAATTCAAGTATGCCACGAGATGCTTGGCAAAGAAAGAGTTGGCGTAGAGCTGCAACCCGTGGAAGCCGGAAAGGACCAAGGTGTACCTCGACTGAGATGTGGATATATGGGGAAGTAGACCAAAACTGGTATTCAGATATGCGACACAAGAGAAACAAATGTTCAGGTTCGCTTTCTCGCGACTGATGAAAGTCGTTGATTGTCTGTACTCTTCATCTAGGACGTACCTAACAGTAGTTAGCCATGGGTCATGTAAAATCTATAAGCGGTAGTAACTCTTTGGCAGAAAAGTGCACAAAATCGATAGTACCCGAAGGGCCGTCTTCAATAAGTGGTCGGCAAGAATCTAGGACAGCCTTCCGCATCTTGGTACGACTGTTGAGCTGCGTGCAGCCGACTTTGAACACAATACCATCGAGAAGTTCAAAGATCTTCAGCGGCCGGTACGAGCATGCTAACCATTCCAAGATCTTGATGGCCAGCGATCGAGGGTAGTCAGAGTGCGTCTCGTCCATGATACGGTCAAGAATGCGGCCGTATCTGTTAAAGTCAGTAAGCTGTGTCCATTAAATAATGAGAAGCATACGCTTTCTTTAGTCCCCGCGGGAGACTTTCTGCCTTCTCTTCCAATTCCCAGTCGCTGCCACACGCTCGCAGCTCATCCACAACGAGTCGGACCCAGAGAAACATTCCTGTGAGGTCGTCAGTGAAACTCACACATCTGGTCGAACATTAAATCTACCGTTTGCTTTCTCTACCAAGATTGACTCAATTTTCGCACGAAGCTCGTGATCAGCAGTCTCTATCGATCCAATTTTGTACTTGACGTATAAGCGTATGTCAGATTCGACCTCCTGGCGTCCATCGAGCTGTATTTGAGGTTTCCGCGACAGTTTCTCGGCAATTTTGACCTCTCGCCTACTTGAAATAATGACTTTGCAATGCAAATCCTTCCCCAGAAGCCGCTGGAGCTCTCTGAGAATCGATACTTGAGTCTCCAACTCAGGGCACTCATCAAGACCATCAATTATGATTCTCGTTGATTCAAGGGTCTCTAGCATTTGAGGAAGAAGAGTCCTCAACTGAGCCATGCCGCAGCTTGTCCCTAAGTACACATATTGATTTGCGATTAGTGAAGCTAGATCCACCTTGCGTCTCAGCAACTGCAAAGCGATCGTTCTTAGAATTTGGCTGCATATGTTACCGGACTCTTGGCTGTTGCAAAAGTAGTACGATACATGATGTTGACTTGAAGGTTTTTCCAGTAGCTGCAGTATGTAAGAGCACATGACGCTTTTCCCTATGCTATGTCAGAAATGAGTCCAAAAAGATAATTATCTTTGCTTGCCAGCTCCAGGCTTTCCATTGAGCCAAAGCAGAGAATGCTTCTCGTCATCCTTTTTCCAGGAAAGCAATTGATCGTTTTTCGCGATCCATTGACACGTCTTGTCGTGTCTTCTATTCGAGATTGTTTCGAAGTTGTACTCTTGAGTCTTGTCATCTACAGAAAGCCATGCGACAGCATGCTGTAGTCTTGAAATCTTTGCCTTGGACTCTAGTTGTTCAAGTATAACCACAGCGTTTCTCTGATTTTCTTGGATCTCGGTTTGCAGCTTCTCGCGTGCATCCTTCGATTGGGACATATGGATCGACATGGCTTCTGTATCAAGAAAATCTCGTTGGGTTTTCAATCCGTCAATGATGCTAGAGAATCTCGTCTTATAATCCGTCCACAGAGATAGGAACAGTACGTGCCATGCTGAGCGGGTGTTAGAAAAATTGAAGTACCGCGAAGGGGAAACAATCACCTCTTCGAGACAAAAGCTTGTAGGCTTTCCGATGGAAGTCGAGTATTATCTTGTACATATTTGCAAGAGCAACTCGAAAGCTGGGAATATCGCTGAAAGCCTTCTCGAATCTGTCGAACCGGGGAAGGACTGCACCAATGTCCGCATAGGCGGCCAGTAGTGATTCGAAAACTTCACAGTGCTGGCTCGCAAACTATTAAGGGTGTCAGATAGTTCTCCGGGGGTATGCAGTCTTGTGTTGTACCTGAACCATGAGCTTGATCGGAGCCTGATACATTTATTAGCAACCTCGCTAGAAACATGTAACGAGCTGGGGAAACTATACCCAAACATATGGAAGATATGGCGTTCCATTGCACAAAACCTCTATTACTTTAGAATATTTCTCGATGCCTTGCAATAGAGGCTTGATGCGGCCGAGGTTCTGGGCTGATTGTCGCTGACGTTGGGAGCTGTCGATGTCCCGTACTGCCTTCCAAACCGCCTCGAGTGTCGTAGAAGCAAAGTCGTGAGCATGCTCCTCTGTTATCGTAGCAGTCAACTTGTTGAAGGCATCCGCAATGATGTTCTTCGAGTTATCCATCGCCACGACAGAATGAGCTCTACAGTACAGATGTCATGAGGATGAGGGATGAAATGTTGCAAAATCGACACCGAGGCTGTACAAATGCAGTGCTGGCTGCAGGCGTTCTGCAAGGCACACTGCCGTAGCAATTGGCAATGGGGCTAAGGAGAGGCTGGCAGCATTCTACAAATCTATTCTCCATCCTCATACCCCTCTCTCTGAATTTCATAGACGCAATACTTGCGATTGTGCTTGCAGAGTCATGGAATCGACGCAGCTAAGAGCTTCATGGAGTCACATTTAGGTTCGAGGGAGCAGGCCGCAGAAGCTCGAGGCTCAAAGCGGAGACGACTCAATGGCCCCAACGACCACCAGATACATTTATCATGTTTCCAACACAGCAACCACAACTCGCCGCAGACTATTCCCTATCCAGATTCACAATACAATAGAGATGAAAATCTGCCAGAATACTTGGAGGGCGGGGCCGAAAGCGATTCGGAACACAGCAACTGGCACAATGATAGCGGGGCAGCGGTTGGGGATTGCCAGTTCAATTTTCAAAAATGCTGCTATGGTATGGTGAGTCGGACTGTTTTTTTTTCCATCTCTAAGATGTACAATTAATCTATGGTATAGTTGGCAAACATACCCGTAAGGCTGGGCCAAAACTACGTCGAGTCTTCGAAGACCAATCCGGTTGTATTTGAGCAACCCAATATCCTTCGAACCCTAGACAAACATGCACAACAACGATACGAAATCACGAACCCACTTCATGTCTCGATACTAGAACAGTTAGAATCTATCAATGCAGTCGAAACACAACTATATTGCCAGGCTAGAGATGGAGTAAAAGATCAGACAAAGAGCCGACGGGGGCAGAAAAATGCGTCATTATGGTCATTGAATGTTATTTTATACGGTCCGCCCGCACTCGAAGAAGGAATTGGCCATTTTTTATCTCAGTACCGAACATACCTGCAAGATCCGATAGGCTGCGAGCGACGAGTTCCATACCGAAACCCCCATATCATACCGCCTGAGACTGAGGATGTCATGATGACGGACTCACTTGAATGCCCTCTCGGCAATCTAGGAGTGGAGCGTCTAGAGGTTGGGCCAGACCTTTTGGCCGAATTGATGAACGACAAGGAGAATCTTGAGGAGACAGAGGCATCAGAATCTGTGACAACGTCGCTCTTCCCGTTGGCCCCCTCTCAAATTGATGGAGCGAAGCTAAATGCTGATTATGCGGCCAGTCACCAAAAACAGGCACTTACGTTCATGCTGCGGCGTGAGCAAGGATGGCAGCTGGATGGGTGTCGAGACGTCTGGACTGCGAGGAGGGATGCTTTTGGACGAGTTAGGTAATACATTTGGTATCAGTTCAATTTCGACTTACTAAACCATCCAACAGCTACACTAACAATATCGCTGGACATGCCCAAGGAGAGCCGCCTGCCGGGTTTCAAGGTGGCCTTTTAGCTGACGATATGGGGCTCGGCAAGACGCTCAGTATGATTTGCTTGATCGCGGCCGATGTTGAGGCAGCAGACTCTTTCCTAACCCCTCCCATGACTCCCAACAATGTGGGTCGCGCCACAGTCAAAACAACCCTTCTTATTGTCCCACCTCCTCGTAAGATCTCTAATCTTAGCTCAGACACTTTCTGTTGACAGCATTTAGTGATACAGTCGTGGCAAAAACAGTTCCGAGTGTAAGTTTTGCATCCACCTTTCGATGGAATAAAGAAAGCTAAAGCGCTATTCAGGCATCTCAAACAAAAGCCGCTCAGCGTCTTTGTGTTTCATGGTCAAAAGAAGAAAGTTGTTGATAAGCTTGGGCAATATAACGTTGTCATTACCACATATCACACTGTATCTTCTCTGTGGAGAAAAGGGGTTGATGCTAAAAACGTCACAGACTCAATCTTTTCAATAGACTGGCATCGGATTGTCTTGGATGAAGGTATGTCCTTCCAGCAACCACTTACATAACCATGCCTTACTTAACTAATCTGTAGCTCATACAATTCAAAATCCCCAGAGCCACTTAGCACAAGCGTGTTGTGCTCTTCGATCAGGAAATCGATGGGCGATCACTGGAACACCCATCCAAAATAAACTCACAGATTTCGCCAGCATCGTCAAATTCTTACGAGTTTACCCTTACAACAAGCAGGAAAATTTCGATGAGCATATCTCTCGCCCATGGCGCCGGGGTGACGATCAAGGATACCTGAGACTGAAAATCCTAGTCCGGGCCATCACCATTGCCCGTTCTAAAGCGGTCGTCGACCTCCCCCAAAGACAGGACTTCATTCATCATCTAGACTTCACAACACAAGAATTGAGAATGCACGAAGATACCAAAAGACAGACAGTAGCTCTATTACAAGATACAATCTCCTGTTCAGGTCCGGCCAGGACTACTTTCAACGCATTGCAGCGCCTCAACACTCTTCGACTGATCTGTAGTCACGGCCAACTCGCGCAATTCAACATACTGATGCAGACACCAGGTCAGAACCTGAGTGGGCCGAGCTTCCAGGCAGACCCAAGTCTTGGCTGCAGCGAAGGGGTTTTGGAGGGTCTTGTCGGTGGCTACTATAGCTGCTCTCAGTGCGGCATGGATCTTCTCCAGGATGTTGTCGAGGACACGCCAGATCTTGCAATGCTCAAACCGGCATCTTTCAGTGCACGGTCTGATATTTGCATTAGTTGTACAACTGAGGCTGGGTTAACTCCCAATCGTCCTTGCAACGTTCGCGACGATGTTGAAATGGCAAACAGTCCTATGAGCATGACCTCATCCTCATCATTGGACGCTTATCGATCCTACCCCCGAGAATCGATGCCAACCAAGATCAAAGCACTTGTGGCGGACTTGACACACTACTCTCCAGTCGAGAAAAGGGGGGTAAACAAAACGTCTGTTCCTCGGCTCTACTGACTTATGATAGTGTCGTGTTCTCGTATTGGACATATACTCTCGACCTCATCCAGATAATGCTCGACGACAGTGGTATTCTTTACACTCGGATCGACGGCAGGACATCTCTCTCAAAACGTACTCGAGCTCTGCGCTCTTTTGAGAAGGATAATTCTCTTCGTGTCATACTCGTCTCAATCACATGTGGTGGTGCTGGGTAAGGACTCCTCACACTTCTTCGAGCGGACCCAACTGACATCCTCATAGACTAGATCTCACAGCAGCATCTCGCGCCTACCTCATGGAACCGCACTGGAACCCTATGATCGAAGAGCAAGCCCTCTGCCGCGTCCATCGCGTAGGTCAGAAACGAAGCGTGACGACCATTCGTTATTTGATGCGAGATTCTTTCGAAGAGGTATGCCTATCAAATAGATCATCATCTTGCTGAGCAATTTGCAGAGCTGATACCCGAATAGCAAGTTATCGAGATCCAAAAGCGAAAGAAACTCCTCGCCAAAGTGACATTTGGCCAGGATCCTCTTGAGGAGAGCGGAATTGGGATGAGTACTTTACAGGTTTGTCCCCCGGATTTGGGTGTTCTCGGATATTTTGGCTGACTGACGAAGTATCTGAAATCGGTTCTCGAGTGAAACGATTTTGTGGGGTAATTATTGGTCAGAAATTTATCGAGGTCGGAAGGGCTCGCCGATAGCGGCTCAGCCGAGTTATGGTCGTGCAGCTTGAGTTTCTTATTGATCTACAAAAATGGCTGTGGTACGGAACTAAGAGTACCTGAGTAATGAGTACAATGACTGTATCTGGAACATTAACTCCTAATACGGATAGATTTATGCTAGTTTCCAAACCGCATTCATGCACAACAAATAAGCTCAATCACACCCAATCTTTTGGTCTAATAGTCAAAAAATGCCCTTTACTGGGAGTCCCGCCACGCAACATGCCTTAATTCGAGGCTGCTACACTCTGGCCTCGGGAATCCAATACCAGAGCTATATTCGTAGCTAGAAGATAGAGCTCTAGCTGAGTTTGACCACTTTCCCCATTTGGTTCCCCCACTGCCGTGAAGAGTGATTCCAACAGAAGACTTCCCTGCTGTAGGTGATCTTGGATTGATCTGCGGGACAGGAGTTTCACATTGCGATTGCAGGCCTCCAGATGCCGAGCTGATGATCAATCTCGTTCTCCTCCAGGAACAGTCTCTGACTTGTTGTCGATGGCTGCACCCGCAGCGATTTCATCCGACGTGTCGCGCCGGTCGCCTTGGATACCCTTTAGCTTGCTAGACATCTTGTTATTATCTCTGATTGCAAGAAAGAATGTTTCAGAGTCGTAATCGAGTGCTAGAAAAGAATGTATTGTTGTAACAGGTGTTCCTTGGTATTTGGATGGCAGATATTGACATGTTTGGCTAGATAAGCGAGGCAGGAGCGACTTCTACAGGTGTCATCTATTCCTTCCCAGAACAACTTTAGGTATGATTGCAATCGTATAGAGAGAGTTGAATGAGCAATGTCAGGTAGATAAGAGGGCAATATTAGAAGGTTAGTAATTACTGAGAAGGATGAATTATAGTTAAGGTAAGTTCCAAAGACCTACTCTCCTACTGAATTCTGTTCATCACTGAAAGCCTGAGTTCATACAGCTGGACTTCAAACCAAGAGCTAAGACGATGAAGATTCATTCCTTCATTCTAGCAGCCCGTTCCTCACCCGCTTCTTCACCAATGTACATCGCCATCTCCAACCCCGACTGCTCATACCCGCACTTAGGATAGAACATAACATTCTTCTCCATGCAGTTTAAGATGCATTTGGAGCATCCAATCTCAGCAGCAATAAATCTTAAAGCCTCGACGAGCTTCTTTCCTAAGTCCTTGGCAGTCGAGAATCCAGCAGCGTAGTCAGATTTGCGGAGGGTACGGAGAATATAGGTTGTGCAAGTGAAGCGGCGATAGTAGGAGATATCAACCGGTTGTGGAATAAATCTTGAGCCGAAGTTGCGAAAGAGTTGGTCATTTTGAAGGGAGATAAACTCATATGCTAGAGGGATATACGAATTCAACACAGAGAATACAAAATTTATGGCGATCACTTCTTATTATTAAAATAAGTTCTAGTCAAATTATGATAATTACATAAAATAATTTCCTGTTCGAAACGCTGACTCAGAGCCTTTCCACTCGATCACACCCCTCTGCATCAGCTTGCTTCCCCTGACAATCGCTTGGCGGTGGCGGGGTAGTTTTGACATCAACAAAAACCTCCAGAGTCCAAGGCATCATATGGTCAAGGGTTCAAATACAGTAATGCAACTCAAACGATCCAATGCGTCCCTTTAATTGGGAAGTCTGAACTCAGATGATGTTTTTGCAACGCTCGTACTCCTACTCCCACATTCTTCCCATCGGCTGTGGCTGTCTCGTCCTTGCCGAATATCACATGCCTCGGATAACGAAACGCGTCCACGTCAGGAGGAAAATCGAATCCAATAGTCAGTCTGCTATCAACACACAAGCTCAACAAAACAGTCCCCAGATCCTGTATGTCGCCACGTTGAACAATGCTTCACCACTCGACGATTCAGCCACCTACAGCCTTCACGAAATACCGCAATCGAATGGAACTCGCATCGAAAGACGCACATATCTACAGGCTAGAGAACTTCCTGCGCTTCAAAAGACGAGATGGAGCAGGATGAAGACGAGAGCAAGGGGCGAGACCGAGAGTTACAAACCGCATTTACTCCAGCACCAGCAGTCGAATCATCAACCCTCCTCCCGGCATCCATCGCTAACGTCGTGAGTCTGGTAACAAGATCCAGTTCTCTTTACCTACGCCTCGGCACCTTCATCGGCGGACTTGCTCTCGACGGCGCCCGAGTGACGACTTTGACCGGGCTGGAATTAAGTAGGGCAGTGATTGAAGGCATACTACACCAGGCAGGACGGGATGTATCTCTGCGGAGTACAGGAGAGTTAGGGAAGGCTGAGGCGGATGGGATACTGGAACGAAGCATCGGAACGCTACACTCCACGATCACGAACATATCTTTCGCCGCCTCAACTGGCTTCTACTTCTCGTCCGCAGCGCTACATGGAGCGGGGGATTTGTCCCAGCAACTTTTGGCTACACTGGACAGTGTATTGGGTAGCACAGACTCGAGTAGGGCGATTGCAAGTATTGTCACACTTATCCGGCGTGAATTTCAGAACCCAGCGACTGGACAAGAAGGAGAGAAAGTTGGTGTCGCGGATCTGTTGCTAGGTATTTGCGGACTGGCCCTACTGCAGAAATGGTGTAAGAAAATCACGGATGCCGAGGGTAGTGGAGATGTGGTTATCTGGGATGTGGTGGTTCTGGATGATGGAAGGAGGGCCGATGTCATTAGGAAAGATGATTCAAATGCCGAAAGGCGCTTGACTAGAGCCGACTCGATGTCTTTCGTTACCCCTGGTGGTGATCAACTTGTGCAGACCATTGAGCGAGAGGGAAAACTCCAGGACGAATCCGAGGATGATATGCCAGAGATCAGTCTCAGGCAAAGTATCATGAAGTCATTACCAGCTGATGCTTCAGTTACAATTACGACAGAAACTACAACTACCAAGACTATCACAGTCGAAATCACTGGCACTCAGCCCCCGGATCTGTTGCCACCGCCTGGTGTTGAAATTGTCGAGGAAAATGCTCATCACACTGGTGAGGTGGATCTGAATGGCGAGGTGTTAACGACTGAGCAAAGGGCTGGCCTTTTGATTCCGAGGTACAGGGTTGTCTATCGGATTGTTCGCAATAGATTACGAGGAACCAATGTCGAATCAGGAGGGGAGTTTGAGATTGAGAATGCCGTGGAAGACAGCGATGACGATAGACAGATCGACAGTACCAAAAGCATCGAAAACCATCCCACTGTAATGTCACCGCCCTCCTCTCCTGAAGTACCTCCACCGCCTCCAAGAAAGGATACTCGAAGAAAAGTGTCAACGGACAGCACAAACACAAATAGTCCTTCTGGGATACTTACGCCAAGTGACGAGATATCCCTGGGCTTCTCCTCAATACCTGTTTCCAAAGCCTCGGACCAAGTTGCCAACCAGAAACGAATTCGAAAGCCAATGAGCTCTGCATCATCCATCTCAGATGTGCCTCCTCCAAAGAAAGTGGCAACGAAACCTCCACCTTCGAAGAAGCCAAAGCCTGCTGGGCCACAGGTGAAACCTAGCGAAAAGAAGGGATCGTTCCGGAATGCCCTCAAAAAAGGTTCTGGCACAACACTCTCGAGTATTTGGAATAAGGATAGTGCATCTGACCCTCCAGCCTCCAGAACACCAGCGCCAAAGCCGGCATGGGGAGGCTTGGGACCATCAGCAACGACAAAGTCACAACTTCCAATCCCTCAAAGAAATTCTAGCATCGTCCCTGTAAGAGAGGCGCCGCGGCCACCTCAACGAGGAAATCCAAACTACTTTTCTTCTCGAGATCTTGGACTCATGCAGCCAGCTGACCTGCAGAGAAGCCCGTCAAGAGCAAGCTACTACTCGGTCCATGAAAGACGACGAGATTCGATTGTGTCTCAGACCGACACCTATTCGATACATTCAGCCGAGACTCGACCTGGATCACCAACAGCTTTCAGAACCCATCTTAGAGCTCAGAGCAACCTAGTCCGAGCGAGATCCGAGAAAAACATTGTTAAGCAGCCCGCTTCTCCAGCAATTCACCATAGGAGGTCAAAGAGTGTTGTTCCGAGTATTTACACTCTCAAAACAAACAACTCAGCTATGTCGCTTGTTATTGCGAATCAGCCACGGCGTAGCGCATTTGAGAACTCGGAAACTATTGAAGCTCTCACGCGTACGGGATTTATTGACGGATTATTTCCACAGCATCATATTGTTCGGAACATCATGCGATTTGTCCGATTTGCTTCCGCATCATATGGTGCCAGCTTTCTTCGAGTGATGGGGATCGTTACGTCCAAAGGCCCAACGGCCAAGGAGATCGAGACATCCCATCACCACGAGCATCATTCTTTTTCGACACACACCCAACTGCCACCGTCAACCATTCTCTTGTCATCATTTGTTGATCCGCAGGGTGGCACGGATGCAACGGGGAACACAAACACTGGTGTCCCGATGGTACATTTCGTGTCTCTAGACCACGAGTCTAGGGCTGTCGTACTTACCTGCCGTGGTACACTTGGCTTTGAAGATGTCCTGACAGATATGACATGCGATTATGATGAGCTTGCCTACCGAGGCAAAGCCTACAAAGTCCACAAAGGGATACATGCTTCAGCTCGCCGGCTTCTAGATGGTGGTGGTGGACGGGTAATGGCTACAATCGCAGCAGCTTTGGAAGAATTCCCAGATTATGGTCTAGTGATGTGTGGGCATTCTCTTGGTGGTGGCGTAACAGCATTACTTGCCATTCTAATATCTGAACCGTCAGCAGATCCGTTATCAACAGCTTTTTTCACAGCATCTGATTTGGCATCACCTGAATTGCTTCTCACATCATCACAAGGCGAAAAAAGTACTGCACCAACGAGGATTCGCCTACCAGCCGGGCGTCCAGTTCATGTCTACGCTTATGGTCCACCAGCAACCGTGTCGCCTTCACTACGCCTTGCCACTCGAGGCTTGATCACGACAATCGTCAATGGTCAAGATCTTGTTCCATACCTCTCACTTGGCATCCTTCACGATCTCCAGGCTGTAGCCCTAGCATTCAAAACCGACGATTCTGGCGCCAAGGGAGAAGTCAGGAAACGAGTCTGGCAAGGCATCACGGGAACATTCATGGAGAAGTGGTACGCGAACCGCCCCCCAGGAATGAATACCGAGGAGGATGATCAATGGGCATACTCGGCATTGAAGGCCCTGCGTGCTTCTATGCTTTCAGCGAAACTACTTCCTCCTGGGGAAGTGTTTGTTGTGGAGACTATGCCAGTCCTTCAGCGCGATGCATTTGTTGCTGAAGAGGAGGGTGAAGCTAGGGGACTCGGTAGGCCTGCAGCAAGGAGTGTGTTGAAATATGTGAAGGATGTGGAGAAGAGGTTTGGCGAAGTGAGATTTGGTGGGAGTATGCTTCTTGATCACAGTCCTGGCAGGTATGAGATGAGTTTGGGAGCATTGGGGAAAGGCATTTTGGGATAGACTAGAGGTGCTTGATACCACGGCATTTGACACTAGGAGCTGATTTTTTGAAGTTTGCTCAAATTTCCCTTTAGTCATCGTGCTTCTCGCTCCCTGGAATTCTTGGTCTAGTGACCTTAGCCTTTCATTCCTCTTAAGCCTTTTGCTTGGGTTCTAGCAGGCCGAGTGACATATTCTTATAAGTCATAACTTTTTCAGAGAAAACTTCGCATTGGTATTCAATTATTCATTACTGTGGTGTCGCCTCAGTTGTTATGCTATTTCTACTCCTCGACGCACACCTCAATTTCCGCCAGTGCATGAATTTCGAGGCAGGGCAATACTTTCTCTTCCGCCCATTATTGACTGGAACTTCGACAGCCTCCACCTCGCTCACAGCGCTCCCTGCTTTCCCTCCCATCAACGTTCTGCTTCCGCTTCCTGAGTCCCTCGACCGCTGATATGCATCCAGTTCCATTAGCGCAGTCCTGTACTTCACCGCAGCAACCTGGTCTTTTGTCCTCTCTCTTTCGGCTCTTCCATCTCTCAGAACCCTTCGCAAGATCTTCCCTGTAGGGTTTCTCGGAATGGCATCAACGAACTCGACTTCATCGACATTCTTATATTTTGCTAATCTCGTTCCGAGGAATTCTTTCACGGCATTCTCGTCGATAGCTTCATTCGCTCTCCTTACGACAAACGCCAGCGGCACCTCTCCACATTCGTCATTTTTTGACGATGCGATCACACCTGCATCTTCAATGAGGGGATGCTCGAGCAGCACTGCTTCGATCTCGGCGGGGCTGACTTGCCATCCACGCACTTTGATTAGGTCTTTGGCCCTGTCGATCACGTACCAGTTTCCGTCTTGAATGTACCCAACATCGCCAGTGCGGATCCAGCCATCAGAAGTTCGAGCTTCTGCTGTTGCGTGTGCATTGTTTAGATATCCTTTCATGGCGTGCGGGTTGTGGATTTGGATTTCTCCTGTTACCCCATCTTTCTGTACCACATTACCGGATATATCCACAAGCCTAGAAAATTCGATCAGTCAATCACTACAATGAAGATAGGCCTGGGATCAACGCTAGCGTAAATCACACACCTCAATGTCGTCCCATCAATGGCTTGCCCAACGCTGCCACTTCCATCGTTTTCCTTCTTCGCCCAGCAGGTCGCCCAGCCTGTCTCCGTCATCCCATAAACTTGCACGATTCTTGCCTCGTCGCTCATTGCTCCATGCAATTGCATTTGCATTCCCTCGCTCGCACACGAACCACCTACAAACACTGTCCTCAAACTGTTCAACTCGCCTCTGTCGTGTTTTGACAACGTCATCATGATAGGTGGCACGACGATCGTATGCGTGATGCCAAACCTTTCGATAGCTCCTACAAAGGCAGCCTCTTCGAATCGCGGCATAATGTACGCTGGAATTCCCGTACGTAAAGGAACGGCATGTTGGAGTGGCATGGTGAAGACGTGGAAGGGCGGGAGGGCAATGAGACTCTTGATCTCACCCTCAGCCCCTTCCTGAAGCTTCCCTTCTTTTTTCCGAAGCAAGTCCTCCACAACCTCTCCCTGCGATATCAAGTACCCATGGCCAATGACAGCGGCTTTCGGGAGACCAGATGTGCCACTAGTACTCACGTATGCCGCTTCTCTCGCCTCTCCGCCACCTCTCACCCAATCCATCGTGCCATGACATAACAGCTTCTCCCAGCTTTGCTGCGTGAGTGGTATGTCCTCACCTGCGAAATTGAGAACGAAGATGTTGCTGGGAGGGATGTTGCATTCTTCTGCTGCAGATAGGGAGACGGAGAGAGATTTAAGGGATGTGAGGATGTAGCGGGCTTCTGTGATGCGCAGGTGGTGAGAGAGTTCGCGGGCTGTATAGCCAGGGTTTGCGCCTGTGAAGCGGAAGTTGGAACCGACTATTGAGAGGTAGAGGGATGTGTAGTTGACCTAAGGTTTGTTTGTTAGTGTGGTTTCATAGGAGGAGAGTGGAAGTTTAAGTAGAAAGTATTTACATCGTTCAGACTGACGACACAGATGCAGGTATTTTGCTCGATGCCATGAGCACTGAAGCCTGCTATCAATTGCCTTACGCGGTTTCGTGTTTGGGCGAAGGAAAGAGAACGTGAAGGGTTGCTGGGGTCGATGTACAGCTAAGTGATGTATATGAGTTTGTTGCTCGGCTTTCCGTCAAGTGATACTTACGGGTTTATTCTCATCCGTCCGTAAATTTTCGAAAGTCCACGAAACAAGATCCATAATTCTCACTACGCTTTTCTCTGAGCCTCGAGGGATAAAAGTAAAGATTCAAAAGTGACGAAATTTAAATGTCGTTAAGTGCGAAGTCACGCAGGGTCAAATATAATTAACGTGAGCAAATTCCATCCATCCCGAAAAAGACGAGAGACTATCTTACTATAATCAAAATCCGTTGTTACAAAGCTATGAATCCATAATGCTTATTCGCTAGGTCGACCTAGTCTTACATTGACATGTTTCGTGTTTCTAATTGTTGGCCGCGGACTATTTGGAATCTCTCGCGTGTCGCGGCCGTGGGAATTCCAAATACTGTACCCGTGCCACATCAGACTTAGGTGCAATTTCAATTTCCTCCGAAATCATGCACCCCGATTTGTGACGGGTTGGAGATCTTCTATCGCTATCTTCTTTCAGCTATCTTTTCGTTTGTTGCTGCTGTACTAAGAATATGTGCTTATCTCCGTAGGTTGTGGCCAAGTCATACGCTAGCCACTTGCTCGCTCGTCGCCCAGCACTTAGAGGACGCTTGTGCTATACTCGTACATGATGCATGTTTTGAGTTCATGATTCTGACGTTCTTCCAATCACAGTCAAGTGCGTATCTTCCTCAGCTAGATCCGTTGTCGTCCCACGGTCTGCCACCTACCGGATGCCATGCTCTAACGTTTTCAGAAAAAAAGCAAATGTATTCATTTTACTTCTAGATTTGTGCCACAACTATCCAGAAAGATCTTGCAACTTTGAACGACTTTCAGACTAATTAAAACCAAGTTGTTGGTTCTGTTCCACAACGAGAGACAACATCATATCGTGGCATGAAAACTTTCTACTAGCATCAAGATTTGAGAGGGAGATCGCCTAGAGACTTTACTTCCTCGAAGACGTCGTGCCGTTGTATCGTTTTGGAATTCGCCTGCATCATTGCATGGCTGGGCGGCGAGCGCTGACAAGTTGCTTACATGAGCGTGACTTTTCAGTACCTCCCAATGGGTATGGCTCGTAAAAGCACCTACCCGGTTCGCGCGTCTGCAGACGGGCCGGTCTGGCATGTGTAAATAGTTTAATACATCCAAGATACGAGAGCGCCAATCACATCTAGATGCAATATGCAATATGCTCTCGCTGTGGACATACTTTTGTTTTCACTTGATTTACTACTGATTTTTCGAATCTTTGTTGCAGATTTTAGGAAGTTCGGTTTGAAATTCTGTGTAACAAGAGGGTCATTCCAGCTGGCGGTTGAGTTGGATCTAGGAATTCTTGGATCGAACAAGTGAGAGTCGGGCGTGGAATGACATGCATGCTGCAAGAAATATGCAGCCGGAAGATCTAAAAGCAATTATGTGCAGCCACACTTCAAGCGCCCTATCGTTTACCTAAACCAATGAGTCTGGGATAATGGCGTCAGAAAAGGGCATTGCTCCGAAAAGAGTCACTAGTTCTTCTGTAGCTACGAAAATAAGTCATGTAGTGGTGCAAACTTGCGTATGCGGTCTTGAACTTTGTCTTTTTGTGCGAATCTGAATGGGTGTCGAGAAGTTAATCGTCAATTCTTGCTGCCCTCTGAATGGCAAGTGTGGGGATGGTGGAAGAGTATGGCCGACCTCGCCGACTACTTTCCAATGGGAATGCGATAACAACAAAATCTATGTACGTTTCTCTACCTACGTGAACTACTGCCTCGTCAGATGGCTCAGCTGCATGCATCATCTGCAAAGTATTGTGAATCGATGGGCCGATGGGCCGCCCAGGCAGGCAATGCTTATGCCTCCTTTCGAGTTTCCACGAGAAAATTGGATTCAATAGCAAATTTTGGTCATGTCGAAGAACCAGGTTCTGAAGACGGATTCGAAATGAAGACATTTTTGGACAGATCCCCAAGCCAAGTAACTAGTCTCAGTTCTAAACTCACATCATCTACTCAGCTGGTTAGCCTAGGGTATCAACTTTCAAGACACGATCTCCGATGTGCAGTCGCGTCATGACATGCTGAATCGAAAGGTAGAGTCGTGCCGCTTTCCTTTCCATTCGCCCATCTTATTTGAGATATGTATTCCCACATCCCATGTCAAGAAGTCGAGCGCACCTCTTCCAGACAAGCAACATGAGTTCCATTACCCAACTTAGACCAATATATCTTTCTGCAGCTTTGCATGATACCTCGCTAGCTTCCGAGCTCCCTCATCTGATCGATTACCCTCCCTCACAATCAAGAACCACAAGTTGCTCCAGCTTCGGTGACCAGAAGCTAACTCCGCTGCCTCCTAAGCACCATCCGAGGCCACTTAGGCATGCCAGACACACATTCCTCAACGTATACAGACGACTCTTTAGCATTGTGTTTGTTTTGAACATCGTGGGAGTGGGGATACTGTTATGGAGATATGATGGACACTACAACTTAGTGTTCTTGGGCCACTTGGCTACGGCAGCTGCAGCGAACATAATGATTGCATTGTTGGCGAGACAGGATTATATTGTAAATGCCATGTTCAGGTAGATTATCCCCCGATGCCCTCTTACACTTCATGTCTAACTATTCAGGATCTGCTGGTCATTTCCATTGTCGTCACCACTTCGCCTACGCCGGATACTCGCGAAAGTATATGAATATGGGGGTGTACACAGCGGTGCCGCTGTATCCTCAGTACTTTGGTTCGCACTCTTCACCGGCTTCCTTACAAGCCAATTCGTCAATCAAGGGCTTCTGAAAAGCCCAGCTGTCATAACAACAACCTACATCCTTTTGTTGTTACTCGTTTCTATCGTCGTTACCGCATATCCTCATTTCCGGTTCTCGTCTCACAACACTTTCGAAAACTTCCATCGATGGGGAGGTTGGTTCTCACTTGCGATGTTCTGGGCTGAACTGGTACTCTTCATACACGCCCAAACACCTGATATTGGGCCAGGTCTAGTCAGACAACCAGCCTTCTACTTCCTTCTCGTATCATCACTCCATTCTATATTACCCTGGCTTCGCCTTCACAAACTTCACATTGCTGCCGAGAAATTGTCCAACCATGCCGTACGGCTGCACTTTACGGAACCTGTCCCACTTTTTGTTGGCCTCCGTATCTCAGACGCACCTCTCAAAGAGTGGCACTCCTTTGCGTGTATTCCTGCTCGTTCAGGTTCGGGGGGTTCAGTACTCATATCTAACGCAGGCGACTGGACCAAGAAAACGATTCAAAAACCAAGGCCATACTACTGGGTGAAAGGTGTACCCGTCACCGGTGTTCTATGCATGGCTCGTTTGTTCCGCAAAGTCGTCATCGTGACGACAGGTAGTGGAATCGGGCCATGTCTTGCAGTTATTCAAGACATTCCCAGCCGTGGCACAGCTTGCCGAGTCGTCTGGTCGACGCCAAGTCCGTTGCAGACTTACGGTAGCGAGATTTGCGATGCGGTGAAAGCTGTGGACTGTGATGCTATTATAATTGATACGAGAAAAAATGGAAGACCAGATTTAGTAGCGATAGCCTTTGATCTGTATTGTAGAGAGAAAGCGGAGGCTGTGTTCATCATCAGTAATCCGAAGCTGACGAAGAAAGTTGTCTATGGTTTGGAAGCGAGAGGAGTTCCAGCTTTCGGGCCTGTTTGGGATTCTTAGATTCCTCTCTAGAAAATAGAACAATTTTCAAGCACTCGTTTCACCCAAGTGAACTTTTGATTTATTCGACTGCGAGCCTTCTGAGAGGGGGTAATTCCGTTAGCGAGTCGCCACCTGGCGCTAGACTATTTCAGTAAGCCGCTGCTCGTATGAAAGTTACATAATCCTGGTTGGTTTCACCGCCCTCCAACAAGCCTCACATCAATCACCAATACTTATCATGGAACTCAAAGACACTGGTATGAGTCCTTCGGGGCCACCGACTGCCCTTTTTAGCATGAGCAACGAACTTATTCTCTTGATATTCGAAGAGCTGCGACTTTGCGATCTTGCCCTCGATGACGATCAAATCAAAGATTGGCAACTCGCTGCGTACAAAACCCTCCCAATCCTCAGACTCGTTTGCAAGCGATTTAATAAACTAGCCACTCCAATCAGGTACAGGAACTTCACGATACATACGCATAGTCAGATCAGAGCGAGAAGGTCTCAAGCCAAAAGTGTCAGGAAACGAGTCGCAGAAGATGTGAAGCGGTCCACTGAGCATGCCACTGTTGGCGGCAAGATCAATTGGCATCATGTCGTGCGAAATCACGGATCATTGCCTAGACTGAAAACTATAAGGTATGAGATCTCGCTATTTTACATGACATCGAGTTCTAGACTGATGAATGACTTCCTAGCTGGTACTTCCACGCGCATTCTGAGGATTGGGTCGAAAGAAATCTCTACGCTATTCCTGCCTCAATACTGCGTCCTGGAGTCACCATTTCGATATCTGGCACTGGTCATTACCACAAATTCACCTCTTTGGTACCTCCTGAACATGTTTCTTCGTTACTTCTTGGGTACTGGCACCCAAGTCAGCCATATGAATTTGAGGCTCATGATGCAATTGACTCAGAGTACAATCCCAAATTTAAAGACTACATCCTTCGCGCAAAGAACTTGGAAAATCTCAATTACGATCTCGCGACAGTGTCTTCCTATCTAGGAGGCGCAGCACCAAAATTTCCCGCTTTTGTCGCTGGAGAGAAACTGCCTGCTCTGAAGAGTCTGGTCCTGACTGGATATCACTGGTTACACACAAAGGAAGAAGTGAAGACCAGTTGGAACTTCTCGAAGTTGGAACACCTAGATATCACAGGTATGAACCACGATGATTTCTTCAAGACTGTCGATGCGAGATGGATTCCAAATCTCCGCGAATTACGCCTTGGAACATTTGTTTGGCGCGGGCCGAGCATTTTGAATAGGAGGGGCAATCAGATCCGCCTCCACCATTTTCTGAGAAAAATGCCCCAACTGGAGGTTCTTTCTATGAACTCATATACGGACAACTTTCCCCTGGATATTTTGATGGCAATGGAGAATTTGAGAGTTCTTGAATTTACAGAAAACGTTGCATCTCAGTGGGAAGATGGCCCGCCTCCTCGATTGAACATACAAGATCTTGAAGAGTTGCTTCAATATCTTCCACAGTTAGAACACTTGCATATCGACTTCGAAACTTGGTCTGGAGATGTAAGTGTTGTGTAGGTAACCCACCCTTGGCCGGAAGCTAACACAGATAGTTCAAACGCACATTTCTCGACACAGTCTCACAGTTCCCAGCACTCAAACACATTCATGTTAACAATCACGGCTGCAACAAAGACCCTTCCGATGAATTCTATAACACTTTAGCGACACGAAAACTCGCACCTGCTAAGATGATATTTATCCATTATGGGCAGTATGTGAATGCAGGTGTGTCTGGTTGGTACAACTGCGGAAAAAGGCGATGGGAGAGATTTACATCAACCTTGTGGCTTGTAGCAGGGCAGTCGTAAGTGAGACTTACTGTATTTAGTCTTTTGTAACTTGTGCATGATGCAGGATAATTTTTTATATACAACGCAGCTAACCAGCAACCTCCACCGAAGACAAAACAACGATACCAATAGCTATGTACAGCATGAACCACAGCCCAATCATTGAAAAGCACCTCATCACTCTTTCCATTCCCATCAACAAATCATGGAAGGGCAGCAGCAGGAGTCTGAGCAGCAGGCACCGCCTCCCTAGGCTTAACCGGACTGGCCGCAACTGTAGGCAACGCACCCAAGGTCGCAACGAGTGCGCTATACGCCGGCTTAGTCTGATACTGGGAGTTGAACAGCAATGGGTTGCTTGACGCTCTCCAACTATCCGAATCACGGACACCCCAGACTGTAGCACCGACACAGTTCTTGATATCGACGCAGGCTTTGATGGTCTGGACGTACTCGGAGGGAGATGCGTTGACAATATCGATTTCGGTGAGTGCGCATTCGGGAGCTGCGGCGCAGAGAGCGGCGAATGATGCAGGTACGTTCTTGGCTTCGCCGGCCATGAGATGGGCTTGCGCTCCGATGCCGTCGATGGGAACGCCGGCTGCGATCCACTTCTTAACGTACTTTATCATGCCGGTTGTCTTGCCGTAGTTGGACCCTTTCTCGACCGTGCTGTAACTTGTCAGCGTTCTTGTCCTTGCTTGCGCGACCGAGAGAGGGAGGAACAGTGGCTTACTTGTAGTCGTTGATGTACAGCTTACAAGCGGGATCAGCCTTGCGGGCAGCTTCGAATGCAATGCGGACGAAATCCTCTCCAAGAACGTTGGAGAAGACAGAGCTTCGGAGACCTCCATTCTCGTCGAACATCTCGTTGACAACATCCTAACATCCAGTCAAACATTATTCTTGTCATTCCGCCAAAATTTTACGTCGATGCACTCCTTCTTCACCACTGCACAATAAAAAGCAGAGCTCAACGTACCCATTGCAAGATTTTCCCAGCATATCTTCCGATCTCCGTGGAGACGTGAGTTTGAATGACGGAAGTCAAAGTCGACTTATCCTTGATATTGGAGACCCAACCCGGCAATTGCGAGTGCCAGACAGTGGTGTGTCCACGGATGATCTTCTTGTTGGTCACGGCCCAGTTCACGAGGGTGTCGAGACCGCCAAAGTTGAAGTTTCCTCTCGAGCCTTCAACTGAATCCCATTTGCCGCTATATCACTATGTATCAGCACTCTCTTTCTCTCTAAAGGTTCAATGGAGGTCGACGGTCGAGGGTTTACGAACCTGTTCTCCGGAGTCAACTGTCCAAAGTCCGCCTTCAAGATTGCAGCATTCTGCGCATTATTCAACAAGTTCGAATCGGCACAAGTACCGAAGTACAGCTTCCCGAGACTTTTGAAGATGGCATCGAGACTCTTCTCCGACCGTGCCTGGCGAGGCTCGAGGTTCTCGTCGCTGCGGCCGAGGAGTTCTTTCTCCCAGTCAATATCCCGGATGGCTTGGAGGGGAGAGCCGAGGATGACTTGGGAGAAGAGGAGGGCAGAGAGGATTGAAGTGCGCATTTTTGCTGGACTATCTCTGTGATCAGAACTTGCAAGGTATTTGGTATTCTGTGTAATTTAGTATCTCACCTAAGGATAAATAAGTCACAAATGAGGGTTGAGAAGAAGAGGAAGAAGAAGAAGTGGATGTGGATGTGAGTTAAAAGTAGAATCGGATGAGGAAAGAAAGAAACATGTGCGGTCTTGATATACTTATCCAAGTCAATACATCCATTATATCTATCCTGCACTACCCATTCATGGCGGCATCTCAATGACGAAAATAGGCTGATGTCCCCCTTCCTCGCACACTTTCTACATCTCAGATCCTGCACTCCAATACAGCATATTAAACCGATCATGTTGATCGCCATTCGGTCACAAGCACGGATGGAGCCGACTAGCCGTTTTCAGAGTGAGGATTGATATTGGTATTGATATTGACAATCAGGGAGTGAATAGGCGAAAGGAGACGTTCAAGATTCGGTCGGTAATTGTTTTTATGCTAATGGGAGGTTGGAAATGCAATTGGTGCGCCAGTCCCGGATATAAGGATGGGTTGTTTCAAGGAGATATTTGGGTGTAGAGGTGGGAGGCTCGGCACTCAGATCAGCCTCAAGTGGTTTGCGGGGAAGTGAAGGGAGAGTGTGGAGTGTGGAGAAAGGCAGCAATCTGAAATAGAGCAGGGCCATTTCATGATCAGAGGGATATCAGCCCATTGTTGTCTCCTCAGTATCGATTTAAAAACCCATGAATAAATTCGAATGGATTGTTGGAATTTCACGACAGAGTGTGCTTTCAAAAACTACCCATTATCTGGTGAAGAGCAACCCCTAAAATAAGCGAGGATTCAAAACAACGCATAAACGAAACTCTCAACAACAACCACGAAGAAAACAAATCATACCCAAATATATTCCTTTTTTCTTCGGGAGAGCGGATAAAAGAAACTTTCCAGGCGAGAGTAATATAAACACGAAGTCAAGCAGTCATCTGTTCACCACTCATCTCTCTTGGCGACTGCCAACCCGACGGCCGTTTCATCCCGTGCCAGTAGGTATATCAGGGACTTTAATCGTGACACGAATCGGCACAAAGATCATGGAGGATCCCAGCATAGAAGGAAGGAAAGAAAGAAAGAAAGGAGAGCGGGAATAGGGGATGACAGAGGGTTTGCCAGGCTCCTTACCTGCGTCGACAGGTTGGATGACGCGTATTGAAGTGAAGCGAATCATTCAGGCTATTCAAAAAGCGGGGGATCTTCGACGATCTTATGCATGATGTTTCAGCTGACTGGCGTGACCTTACGGGTGTGACTTAATCTCTTTTGGTCTGATGTCGACTATCGCTACTCTATTGTCGGATGCTCTAAATGGACACTCTCTCGATCATCTCAGCCACTCATATGCGTTCTTGGGAGCTGCATGTCAGCATCTTGGGACGATGGAGCTCTAGACATTCAAGGTAGTAGTGAATTGGATGTCATGCCGCATCGAGCTTCGAAGAATAGGAATCCGATGGGATTAATCCATCCTGTATGCTTACGTTCTTGACACGTCATAGACCCCATTTGAAATGCAGTTTTCGGTGGTGACAAATACTGATTTTGTATTTCTCTCTTTCCCCCTTTATCGTGCCCCTAAGAGTCATGTAATACCTGTAAAGCAGAGACACAATAGTCAGTATGGTTCACTCTCGACCGAAGGTGTATCTGCGGATGATCCACAGTCACGACTCTGGAGCAACTATCAAGTCTAGTTGTTCCTGAAGCCTTCGGTGATGAAAATGTTTAAGTTTATCTACAGAGATTATGTTGTAATGAGGTCGTTCGACTCCCATTATCCCTGCCATAAGCAGCGAGGCACAAAGCGCCAGCTATTATTCTCGGATTTGGCCTATAGAAGTAGAGGATATGAGCACTTTTCCACCCTCGAATCTCAACTTTTTTTTGGTTTCTGTTTGCCTTTTATAGTAAGTATTGTGAATATGGCGGAGGCGAGATAAGCTCCTGAGCTTTAAGCTTGAACTTTGAAAAATTAGAAGTGAGAAGCAGGACACGACATAAACAGCTTTGTAATGTGTTGTAATTGTATGAAGCCTCATGGAGAAAGCAGCATTTAAAGTAAGGAAATCCCCCTTCAGATCCTCATTATACTTAATTATGACAAGACATGTGCGATTTGTATTTACAGTGGATTCAATTTACAGCGTCAAATAAACTAAAGTTTCTCAGTCATGTCGAGAAAAAGGACCAAAAAATCGGTCTGAAGAATTTAATATTATTTCCGTATCTGAAACACTCCTGTGTTTGTTGACGGCCCCAAAACCCAGTCCGAGAAAGAAGTTTTTGGCTCTCGCGGTTTCGGATTCGAATTGGAGTAAGATAGTAATGGGAATGAGAGATAACATGATAAAGCGATGTTAAACGGAAAGGAAATAAAAACCTGGGATTGAAATATTGACGGAAATTGAGGTCAATGAGGGGGAAATTGAGGAGAATGAAGGAGAAGATGAGAAGGCGAGAAGGCGAGAAGGCGTGGAGGTGTTGGGTGGAGTGATCAACTACTGCGCTCCGACTGGTTCTCGATTTTGAAACTGAAGTGACTTTAAAGTCGTTTCTTTTCTCTTTTTATTCTTTTGTGCCATACAAACCTAGATGACTTATTACAATTGAATGGACCGTGAGTTGAAGTCTATTTTGATGCCACCTTTATCCAACCTGCGTTCCCATGCTGAAAATCTCCCTTGCGCCAACACAAATGCCTTGCAAATAAAACAAATGGCATCATAATTAAGGTGACCCGTTTCAAAGAGGCATGTCGCCCATACCGCCCTTACCAACAACAACCTTAGCCCTCAAAGCGCCCCGAATCTCATCCTTGGTCTTTCCTCTCCACTCCTCAAGTCCCTTGTTACTTAACGGCCAAAGTGGTTGATTTAGCCCCGCGCTCTTCACAAGATGTTCATCGAACTTCGGCGCAGTTGTACTCATCAACGTGTCCAGCTCCCTGCTGAGTTCCGCACAGTAAGCATCCAGAGGCAAATCGTTAACATCGTTTCCGAAGGGGTTTTCGAGTTCGTCACCAATGGTCGCGATTCCTAGGATGATGTAGGCAGCGGCGATGGTGCCAGGGATGGTGACCCAGCCTAGGGAATCGAATAGTTGGAATGGGAGCATATAGACGTAGAGGAGGACGACTTGGGAGATGAGGATGTTGTAGCCGATTGGAAGGGGAGTGGTAAGGACTCGTTCGGCGTTGCCGGCTGTGTCTGTCATTCCGGCGAGTGCGTTCACTGGGGTAAGGGGTCAGTACGAATCCCAAATATGCAACCTGAAAAAGGGACTTTCAAGCATGCGACTGGGTATTGTCAAGAAAATGGGAGCGACTTACTAACTTGTCCTCCCAGAACTGTCGATTTCATCTGTCCATTGTTCTGGATAGTCTCAACATATGCACTCAGGTACGCCATAATCTCCATCGGCAGATTTCCCAGTGGCTTATCCGAGCGCTTCATGTCCTTCCTAGGATTCGACATGGCGAACGACAGACCAAGATGTTCTCCAACAGACTTCCAGGCAGATTTGTGCTTATGTGCTAAGTGCTCTTCCTTGTGTGCGGCTTGTGCGTAGGTGTCGAGATGGGAGACCAGGCCCGCAATATCGGGGTAATGCGCATATGGCTCGAATCGAAGTCGGTGCTTGAGTGCGACGGCGTAGGCGAGGATGAGGTTTATGGCAGTGACTTTCTGGAGGAGATCGTCGGTGCCTTGATCGCCTTCGCGCTCGGCAACGTGGATCCAGACGTAGCGGGCTAGATTGCGGCATTGGATTAACAGTGTGCACCATGTTTTGCGACCTTCAGAGTATCTATATACATGTGAGTATTTCGGTTTAGAATATGGGGTGGGGTATGTACCGTTCATAAGCGGTTGAACTTCTGAACGAGAGCGAAAGACCAACGACGAAACCTAGGACTGTGAGGAGGAGTGTTGCTACTTTGACTGCGAACATGTCAGGTCGAGTCATGTACCTATGGAATGTAGGAATGCTTACGTTCGAAAACGAATTTGGAGATGCATGTAATAGCCGTCGCCCAAGCCCCAACGGCCAATACCGGGAGGACCATTCGAGGGAGAACGCTGCCATGCATACGCATAAAATAGGGAAGTTTTGAGTGCTTGTCAAGATCACGAGGGCCGACCTAATGGGAATCCACATTAGCATTCGCCCGTCATATTAATTGCATAGGATGGCACGTACAAAGTAGTCATCAAGATCCAGGCTGTCCCCAGAGATCCGACCCGGTGTACCAGCCAGATCGTCGATCTTCGGTTTGAACTCCATCTTCTCGTGCGCGCCGTTTGTTTGGTCAGCGGCATGCGATCCTCCTCCAGCTCCATAGCCACCAGCTCCCCATGCTTCTCCTCCTGCAGCGGGGGCTCCCCCAGCTGGTGCTGGTGCGTCGTCAGACATGCTGGAGGTTGGTGATGTGAGTTGTGGTCAGTATGACAAGGAGTGTGAGATGAAACAGGAGAGAGATCGAATTACACGGAGTGGTCGAGTGTAGATAGATATATGTAAACGAAAGAGTCAACCGAAGTACACAAGAAGCAGAACAGAAAGTGACAAGGTGAAAGAGTGGAAAGGCGGAAGGGTGGAAAGATGAGTAGAAGAAGTCAAAGCATCTTAACGCCAGCAAGCAAGGGGAGACGCGATTCCATTCCTGACCCCCAGACAGACGTTCAGCTGCCAAGCGAGAAAATCAATGACAGGGGGGGCAATAAGGTTCGTCCCGAAGTGGAAATGGCGGGTCTGGGACGTTTCTTGGCGCCGTCCAATCACCTCGAATCCTCGATCCGCTGGCTGTTCTGGCGGCAATCCATTGGCGTGAAACACGGGAAATTACCAGATCAGGGGCAAGGACAGGCGACTTTGGAAACGCCCAGACGTAACTGCGAGTGGTCGGAAGCGACAGATGTCAGCTTTTGCTCCAGTCATGGAGTGACACGATGAGGGAGTCTGCAGGACTTGTGAGATGATGTGAGAGGGGAATTAAGAGAGAGACGAGACGAAGATTCTACTGATGCGTGGCAGCTAGGACCTCTTGCTCGAAATGATATGTTATGTAGTGCTTATGCCCACCTTCATAAATGGAAAGTGTTGCGATTATGCTTCTCGTCTACGGAGGTAGTGCTAAGAAATGTCAGTCAGGTTCAGCCACTCGGCCCTGCCAAGCAAATGCTCGCGTGCTCACCGAATGAAGGGATGGATGTCCTTCGGGATCTTGCGGGAGATGAGAGATGGTCGGGGAGTGACATGCAGTGAAGCAGCAATCGATATTTGACCCGAGTCAGACTCTTCCATGAGGTCTTCCGTAGAATCAGATATGATCAGATATGATCAGACAAGAGATATGAACATGGTTATGCTCGATGGCATCGCATATCCCGGTCTGTGGGATTGCTTGAGCCTTAACTTCATTTGGCGAAACTCTAACTGTGCCGCACTACGAACTTCAGAACTTTGGAACCTTGGAGGCGGGGACCAGATCCACACCTCAAGTTACCCTCACGAGTGTATCCATCAAGTAGATCTGTCCGGTTGGTAGAGATCACTTACAGAACCGGGTACTGGTAATGGGGAAATACGGACAGGACAGTTGTGGATGGTGGACTTTCAAGTAAAATCAAGTTGAGACGATCTGGATGTCGCGGTGATCAGACTTATTGTTGGCTTCAATCCTAGGATTGAATATTTCTTAGAGTCGAAAGCTCAAATCTAAGATTTGATCATAGTAACGAGCATCCGTCCTCTATCGTGAATCTTCAAAAGGGTTTTTCTATCGATGCTGCACCTGCGCGGGGTACTTTTGGTCTTTGATTCCTGTACTTGTCACCTCCCGAAATACACCCAGCGAGCACAGAGACAAAAAGTCTGTTAGATTCTGATCCATGCAAGTCCCAACGAGCGCTCGTCAGGCTTCATGCATCGAAATAATGAGGTAAGTAATATCATTTGAAATGCTGTTCAGCTGAGGGGGGATGGGTTCGGTATCTGGAGACTGAAGTAGGCTACCTCAGTATGAAAATAGGGTTTCAAAAGGGTAAGATTGACCGAACTCATGACCAGCAATAGAGCATACCAGTTGTAGTTCAATCCTTCTAGAAACCAAGAAAGAAAATACAGAGATGAAGTAGCAGCAGATGAGAAGAAAGGACACCCAAAATGTCCTCTGTTAGAGCTGGTCACGTGTAATCAGCTAAGCCAGGCACAGCCTAGCCCCTCAATCCCTGTCAACCACCCAAAGCTCCACCACAATTTTCAGCCTCACCCCACCTCGAGCTCTGCAAAGTCAACACAACTCCAAATCTACCTACCAGTGCAACAGCAGAACCTCATACGCTCTGCAGGTCGACCCAAGAGCAGCAAATGTAAGATGTCAGAACGAGGTCATCAACGCGGTGGACGGGGCGGTGGTAGAGGTCCGTACATCTCCATTTCTCTCGCCTTCATCTTCCCCTCCTACCCTTCCTCCTCTCTAACTCGCCGAACAAACCCGAACCAGCTATCACCAGACAGACCAAAAGCTAACGCCTCCCAGGTGAACATAGAGGCGGACGAGGCGGCGGAGGAAGAGGCGCCCATGCAGGAGGCGAGCGCGAGAGGCCGAAGAAAGAGAATATCCTCGACTTGGGGAAGTACATGGACAAGAAGATTACAGTGAAGTTTACCGGTGGACGGGAAGGTTTGTCTCCTCTATCCCAATTCCCCTCCCGAAGCTATTCCCTGAATTGTGGATCAGTACACGGAAAAGCATGCAGAACGTGTAGCTGACAGGATTGGAAAATAGTTACGGGCACCCTCAAAGGCTACGATGCACTGATGAACCTTGTCCTCGACGACGTCGACGAAGTCCTGCGCGATGACGAAGGGAACACGAGTACAAGAGCTTTGGGACTGGTGGTGGCGAGGGGAACGCTACTTGTGCTTGTTAGTCCGGTGGATGGAAGTGAAGAGATTGCGAATCCGTTCGTACAGGCTGAAGAATGATACTGAGCAGAGCATGGAGTGGGCTGGGCTGGGCTGGACTAGGCGAAGCTGATTTAGCTTCCTGGGTGGAGGCATGGAGGGAGGCTGGAGAGGGTGGATATACCCGATTTATGACTGCTGAATGAATAGATGTCTCAATGTTGGGAGCCAGGTCGTTTCTGTTAGACGAGGAGGCATGTGTGAGGCTATACAAAACGGCGACAGCCCGCGCAGTGCATATGAAGCAGGCACCTACACATCAAAATTCTAAAGAACCATCGTCCCATAGAGAAACGCGACCCTTCACCTCGGCTGCTATGCACGCCACGCCATCTATCTCTCTTTTGCTTAATTCCATGGGTACCAAGTTACTGTCTTTCTGTTATTTCCATCGGCCACCGAATGATCGCATCACATCGTCAAGGATCACAAAATTTCAATCAGTTTCAGCAGTTCATTCAATCTCCGTTGATAGGCAATTTTCATATCAGCTATTGATTATACAATTACAAAACATGCATAATCCCATTCTCGGTGCTTCTAAGGACTCATTTCTCCCAAACCCGTACAACTTCGATGTGTGATCCGAGGAATGCGAAGAAGGAAGAGGAGAAGGGCAGAAGGGGGAGACTTTTCGGTGGGAGAGTATAATTTGGAAGGAATTGTAGAAGGTGGTTTGATGCTACGCTGGTGTCTCAATTTGTCTGAATCTACGTAAACACCTCTTTACATGCCAATTCTGCTTGCTCAAAGAGTCAAATGGCCACTTCGGTGATCTGTCTGAAAGAAAGGGTTGCTGAGTGTTCTGAAAGCAAAGATGTGTAGCTTCACTTCAAAATGCCCTCAACACGTATACTTTTATTTAAAGATTCTGGTCACTTGGTGTGTTGCTGGAGAACAAAAGAAATGGCTGAACAAGTACAGTCATTGAACAAAGGTCTTGCCTAGTCATAAGATGATGGAGATCTCTTGGAAACAGGATTCCCCGCAAGTATATATAAATATGGCATTGAAGCAGAATGATAGAAGCGGTATGCGTGCCTAAAATAAACAGTCAGAGAAACAACGACGTAGTACAAGAGTCCAGGTTTATCTCGCAAGACATATTTGGTTAAGAAATCCCTCTAGGCCAGAATGGGCTACTTTTTTGGCCTTTCTGTTTGTGACTCTCTGTTTGTGACTCCCGTGGGAAATTTTCAAATTCTACAAGAATCTACCATAGGATATAAGCGTCACAGTGCACATCTTGAGGCACATTCACAGGTTCCTCCCAAGTATTTCTCTCATTAACATGAAGAAACGCATCTATATAGAGTTATTGAATCAATGCCAACTACCCATTCACACGCATTCAAACAAATCGAACCGCGACTATAAATAGCAAGTTTCGAGATTTGTGGAATTCTTCTTCAACATCAAACACAAGATCTTAGAGAACCAAGCATTTCTAAGAGTACAGTCTCTTAGAGCTAACAACGGCCAGACCACAACCAGCCAACTCCAATATTGATCAAGAATAAGAAGAAGCCAAAATCTCAATAACTTAGCAATCCAAATTCTCCTAAATCCCCAGAAATTCAAGATCAACAAGCTCCCACCAAATCCAAAAATAAGCAGCCAAATGTGTGTCAACGTTATGACAACCTACCAAGGATGTGGTCATTCCGTCACCAAAGTAGACTATTGCCATGCGCGAGATGAACCTCATGCACGCGCTTGGCAAGACGCAAGACACCTCGACGACGTCGATCCCCGACCAGCAGGCCAAGAAAGTCGAGCTAAAGAAGTCAAAAGACTGGAGATAGCAGCCTGCCCTGCTAACCAACGAGTACTCGAGCCCAGGAATAAGAAAGGGCTCCGCCCAGACTGCGCAGCGGGTCGCCCACCCAGCAAGGAGGACCGGAAGCCGAAGCAACCTAAGCGAGACCGAGAGTTGATAGGAAACATAGAAAGTCGAGCGGTAAAGGGAAGGAGGTCAAGTTCGAGAATTTCCGCTGAGTTTTGCTACTGCGCGTTGATTAGTCTGAGTTGTTTGAAGATTGTCAATGAATTTTACTGAATATGAATACTTTCAAGTACATTTGAATGCACGCTGGCTATTTTTGAGTGTTTTTATTTCAGAAACTCGAGTACGCACTACCCTGACCTAACGCGTCTTCGCTTGCTGTTCTTAGTTCATGTGATCTACCGATACGCATTTTTCAACTCAGCACCAAGAATCTAATACGTGTCCTTTCTTTGTCCATCGTCCATTCATTGCAGAGCCCACAAATCCAAGCTCAACCTCCCCATCCAATTCCCTAATACCTCTTGCCGCTCGGCTTCAACAACTCTCCGAACGCAAGATCTACTTGCTTTTTCAACTCCTTGTAGCTGACAATCATGCAATCTTGATCATCGCGACTGACAAGCTTGATCTGCTGGCTAGATCCAGCATCAAGCTTATTCATGCACTCCAGAATATGGGCGAGATCAACGACTGGTTTTCCATCGGCATTGACCTGATGAAAAACATAATCTCTGAACAATTTCAGAATATAGCGCTCGCCGACCTCACTCCATTTGACGTCTCCTTCGTACTCGGGGCGCTCATTGATCGTGCCGAGTTTGGCAATGAGGCGGAAGAGCCGCCCGTTCTCGAGTTCTTGGCTGAGCGTACCAATTGCGGTGTCGTTTGCGTGGAGCGAGTTGTCGTACGAGGTCATGATCTGGCCTGAGATTCCGCGGATGAATTCATTGAGATCTTTGGTATCGGGGGCGATAGCAGGTGTCAAGAGCCACTCGACTGTATCGCGGAACTCTACACTGTAGTTCCGCTTCAGACTTTCTAGAGAGCCCTTCAATGGCGTGTTGCTGGATGCGAGGTTGACATTATTTGTGGCAATTGCTAATATCAATTTGCCGAATAGAATGAAGTCCTCTTGCTGAAGCTCGACCATCTGTCGGTCGGCTTCGAATTGGACAACATCGAGGATCGAACAAGCATTGAGACGAATGCGATTCTTGTCAGTGAGGAGAACCTTGCTGGGGTCCATGCATCGAGCAGCGAGATTAGCTGCATGAATGGCTTTGATGGCATTCGCTATCTGTACGATGTAGCCCCATAGTATTTGTTCTGAGACAACAGCTGTTGCAATGCGGTTGCCGTATCGATTGGTGTTGGTAAAATGAGCTTCCACTAGCGTCTTCGACAGGGGGTAATAGTTGTAAACAAAGATAAGCGAGCTATCACCAAAAGCTCTCGTGGTAAAAGCATCGATGACTGAGACCACACCAGCATTGTCAACTCTCTTCCAATTCTTGGCAGATTGTACTGCATTGGCGTTGCTAAGACGAAAGCCTAATACGTCAGCTTGGTGAACAGATTTATGGATTTTGGGGTCTCACCTTCAATTCGTCGCAGGACATAAGTGAGTCCATTCTTGCTCGAAACAGCCTTGTAGACCCAACTTGGAAAGCCAAATACAGTGGCACTTCTGTGATGGCTAGTATCTAACGGCACTAGGGTGTGATAATGCTCGACGACCGGAAGTTGGGAATCTGACTCGTCAGAACGTGCTTAATGGGAGTTTGAAAAACATACTTGGCATGACTTGACGCGCTGCCTCTGATTTCTTCTGCAAATCTTCTCGAAGGTCATTTGGCATGAAGAAATCATGAGTGTGCCGCTGATAAGCCAACAAATCTTGTCTGTGCGCACCAATTGGGGCATAAAGATGGTATTGGAGCTAGAATGTCAATATTCGCATTGCCATCGTATTTGGGTAAACTTACAGGCTGTGCAGGAGAAGCGAAAGCTGACTGGGTCTGAAAGTAGCTAGCAGCATTGGTAGGTATGTTGTTTTCTTCGAGATACGGGTTATATGGGGCCGCTGGCATGGCTTGATTCATCGACTGCATTGAGAACGGATCGTACGGAGTTTGCACTTCTGGTGCGGCTCCATTCGCAAGAAGCTATTCTGACATTCAGTAACAGGTTCATGATTGGATCAGACTTGTATGCTTACACCGTGAGAAAGATCATAATTCTGGGGCGTGAATTCTTTTATTGTTGCTGGGTTGAACACTGCTGGTTCAGCATCGGCGGGAGGGTTTGGTGTTGTGGTACCTGCCATTTCAGCATGTGTAGCAAAGATGGACTGTGGAAGCTCACCTCCGAACCTTGGAGTGAAAGGGGCGGCATTTGCAGCCTGAGAAGATATTGTAGAGGTTTTTCCAGCTACTGAGAGAGTTGACGGGGTGAACGCGGGAGAGTCGACATTCAGAGATTTCTTTCTGTTTGACAAAAGCCAGTCGTCAGCGATTCATAATTTCCTCTCAGCCTCAGAAAATTTTCAGGTGGTGAAATAGGAGTAAAGTCATCCAAGGTGGAGTGCGAAGGGTTCGGAGGTGTCAATAAGGCGTGAAAGAATTTGAATCCGGAATGCGCATGCGAAGATCCAGACTTGTGAGGAAGATTCCACCTTTGACTCCAGCCGCTCGACATTTTCATTACAGGGTCGGTGAGTAATCCAGGACAAGATGCAACAAAGTATGATGGCGATCCGGCAAGCAACAGAGCCTCAAGCATATGTGGGAGACCCAGCTGGTAAATTATACAGTTCTCAAAACAAACTGGAACTGGCCGAAAGTACTGTAACTGCGCCTGAGTTAAGATCGAGGAGAAATCATTGACCAACACAAGGTCAAGTCATATTTAAACCTCCCCATCGCTTTGCATTCCACAAATTGCCTCTTCTCTTCAGCGCTTTGTTCAATTGGTTGGACCACAAGTTCCGCCGGACCCTTTAGGAGCCACAGTCCAAGCAAATCGGGAGTAAATAGGTCCATTGTAGGCTTCAATGGCATTCCCTAGGGACCCCGCCCAAAGTGGATCCTCCGTGTATTACAGGTGCACGACCTCGAAAGTCCCGTCCGATAACTGTTGAGCAGTTCAATGCAGGTTTCCATAAATAGTACTCGTTTTCTTGAAGTAGCCGGAGTTCGCTCCAGAGGTTGCTTCGACCTCCCAAGCTCCAATGTATGCTCCGCGGGTTTTAATCGATTGCAGGTCGGTCTTGATTCTAGTTGATAGAAATTCGGTCTCTTAATCGTGTACACCCCAGATGGATATGCCCAATCTCCAGTTGTTATGCCCAGGATGTCCATCGAAGACGCACCGTTCCAAATCCATTGCACGAGTTCCATAGATCCAGAGGTTCCAGTGTCCAGTTTCCAGCCAGAAACAAAGAGAAGTGTACTTACGAGTCTACCTGGGACATCATGGTTTTATTAGGATCATGGCTGAAGACACATCCCGAGTCTTCCCATCGGCAGTGGCCATATATCGTGACATTTCTGCAGAGCGTATCCTTCGAGTTTTCTGTATCGCGCCCAATCAGCCCCGATTCTCAGTATATTCTCCCTGCTATCCGCCACTGCTAGCTCATACCTCGTCCTTTGGGTCTCGGCGATCCTGCTGGCTTGCGCAGCTCTGGTGGATTGAATCGGGCTGAAGACATGTTGTGCCCCGGTCTATTCGATCGTCCAGCTTCCTATCTGCCGCCGCCCGTTGACACAATGCGAAGTCTGCCTACATGGTTAGCAGAGTGGGGATACGACAGGAGCACGCGAGCAGCAGCGTGGTCCTTACGACAATACATGTTGAAGTATATGGTGTGCGGCGCCAGCAATAGACAAACAAGGACCGGGAGGACAATAACTCACTTCAATCTGACAAACATTGCTTTGCTGCAGCTCTTGATACGATTGATGATGCCCGCCAAGGGGTTGCTGGACGCCTTGCCAAGTGCCGCCGAACAAATGCAACTATTCACAGATCCATTGCCGCTGAAAGATGTGGTGTTGTTGCGGTAGATGGGTGGTGAGCTTGATGAGGTCTGAATGTTACGCGGGGAGTTCGAAAGGTGGAGCGCCCGCCTCAGCCTCAGCCTCAGCCCCAACGCGTTCTTAGCGCCGGAAGCAAAGTGTGGCTGGAGCGCCGATGGGGCTTGATAGCGGCGGCCGAGCCACCAGCATCATTATCCCACCTGATATTGCACATTGCCGTGCCATCATCTTCATCTGCATTCCCTCTCGCTCGCTCATCAAACCACCTCTTTTGTTCTTCTGCCTTGTTCCTGTACTACGACACTCTTTCCACGCAATGCCTACCTAAGAAATAGCCACCAAGAGACCCAAGAATATAATGGCAACGTCAGCAACAGATCTCAGCGAGCTCTCCGAGTCGCAACAGCTGGCCTTACAGCAGTACACAGCAGTTACAGACCAGGATGTCGCGGCTGCAATCCCACTTCTGCAACGATCGCAGTGGAATGTACAGGTATGCCATTCACTTTGTGCCATATTCTGCTGAATTCTTACTGTACTAATTCCACTACAGATAGCAATTGCCAAGTTCTTTGATGGCGAAGGTCCAGATCCAGTTGCAGAAGCTCGAGCAGCGCAGAATGTTCCTCCACCTCGTGCACCAAGACAGGAGAATTTACAGCATAGTCTTCTCCAAGGCTCGTCTCGAGCTCTAAGAGCAGAGCCCCATACAGATGCTGCGCCTAGAATCGTACCCCAACCAGACGATGATGCTATTCAAAGACCAAACATCATCCTCTCCATCCTCTTCACACCCTTTAGTCTCCTCTACAGGCTATTTTTCTCGCCATCCTTCGGTCTTTTCTCCTTCCTGTTCCCCTTCCTCCCACGAGCGTTACGAGCGAATCCCACGAATGGAACGGCGAGGAGGTCAAATACTGGTGGGAGACGGTCGTTGAAGCCGCGAGACTCAGTAGCGAGATTAAAGAGGGAGTTCGAGGAAGAATACGGGACTAATACACTACCATTTTACGAGGGTGGATATGCACAAGCTCTGGACCTGGCAAAGAAAGACCTCAAGTTTCTGGTCATCATCCTTATTTCAACCGAGCACGACGACACATCCTCTTTCATCCGCGAGACACTTCTGACTCCCGAAGTTCAGACCTTCCTCAACGATCCCGCAAATAATGTAATACTCTGGACTGGGGACGTGAGGGATTCAGAGGCATATCAGGTTTCTACAGCCTTGAACTGCAACAAATTCCCCTTCACAGCCCTTGTGGCACACACTCCCAAGACCAGCAGCACAGCAATGTCGGTCATTACTCGTGTCGTTGGACCAATGGATGCCTCTACATATCTCGCAAAGCTTCGAGGTGCCATATCGTCACATGAAGAACAGCTAGCTACGGTTAGAGCGTCTCGCTCTGCTCAGAATTTCGAGAGAAGCTTGCGCGAAGAGCAAGATTCTGCCTACGAGCGAAGTTTGGCCCAAGATAGAGAGCGAGCAAGATTGAAGAAGGAAGCAGAAGCCGCTGCGGTGGAGGAAGAGCGTAGGAAGAAGGAAGCCGAGGAGGCGGCAGAGAAGTTAGCGGCGAATAAACTGCAATGGCGCAAATGGCGAGCAGCTCATATCGATCCAGAGCCGGGTACGGATTCCAAGGATATCGTGCGGATTGCACTCAAGATGCCAGAAGCTGCTCGAGTTATGCGCCGATTTAAGGGAGGCGATGGGATCGAAGAGCTGTACGCTTTTGTTGACTGTTACGAATTCCTCCAAGACGGCTCAGCTACTGAGAACGCAGACGAGCCACAGGGGTACAAGCACGAATTTGACTTTCAGCTGGTGCAGACGCTCCCTAGAGTGGTGTATGGAGTGGAAGATGGCGGTACCATTGGAGAGCGGGTTGGACGTAGTGGCAACCTCATCGTAGAGCCTATCAAGGATGATGACGATGAGGACGATGAGTGATGTGCTTCTAGCTACAGTGTAACAATAAAGTCCTAATATTCTTGGCCACATCCCACCCCTGGTCCCGAAGTACTCATGCCATCATTACTTCAAGTGCAATGGTGGTGTTTCCTTCCTCTGCCATTTCGCCCACTATGTTGCAGCTGTCATGCGATTCATCTTTTACTAACCGGCTCAGTATTTCCTATTCGGGGGAGATGATCGCTACCTCGTTTCCAGATATTTTGTTGCACATCGCAGTTTTCGAGTTCCTCATAATTGAAATTTATAATCTCATCTCAAACTCCAGCTTATCTTCTCAAACTCAACGTCCTACGTAGAATTTAGGGAAATCCACCACTGTGTCATTATGAGACTCAATCTGTACCGTACTGTATCCTTCTATCAAACATTGTTTGAAAATAAACATGTTTATGGGTTGTGAATTCATCCATGATGTTCTAATTCCTGACATAGGAATCTTGTTTACAGTACTCGCTTAAGAGGGTGCCTTTTCGACAAGAAAATCAAAACCCACCTCCTCACTAACCCTTCCACGAACAAGATATCCCACCTTACTGCTCAGAGGAACATCAGGGCCAAGCATATGGATTTTTCAGGCAGACTGGCCGTCTAGTGTCTCAGTCCAAAGGCAAACTGCTCGGAATGATTTAATTCATCGCTCGGCTTGATACAAAATCATTCCGACCACACATTCTAGAATCTTCCAACAACTTTATCGCTGTTGAATACCCTGAAGTATTGGCCTGAAATGCTGATGGGTTTCTTGTTGATTTATAAGATACCTTCCGAAGCTGCGACGACTTAACTGTTCATGACATTCGGGATGAGAGGTGCATGGTCGCGCCCATGTTTTTCAGAGACTTGGCTTCGTCATTGCGTGCCTTGCTTATTTTAAAGCTCATTTCTTGGCGATTTGATTTCAAAGATTTTGGGGATTCTGACAGGTTGAGGTATAGTGTACGATGTAGGGGTGTGCTAAAAATGAATTATCGTGGATTTCTACATTTTTCCTGACAAGACTGGACTAGATGTCTATATACACAGAGTCCCAGCTCTCGTGTCATCGCCATCAATTACTTGTTTCCTCCTCGAACGTTCTACCTTTTAACATCTTCCTCACTTCTCACTTGAAAAACACCAAATTACCCTTCTTTCTTCGCGAGCTTCCTTTTGAAGAGTCTGAATCCGAAAATCGTAGAAATGGCTGGAGAGCCTGACCCCGATCAATGGAGTATCCCCTTTCTCGTCACAAAGACCCTTCGCCGAGATCCTTACCCTGCTATCTCTCCTTCCAACCAGACCAATTCTCAAAAAGACAGGATCATCATTATCACTGGAGCAAGTGTCGGTATTGGAGAAGTAATCCAACCCGCCCATAATGATAGTCTAGAGTACTGACTAGCTATCAGGCCGCAGCCAAAGTCTGGGCTCGAGCAAGAGCCAAAGGAATTGTAGTCACAGCTCGCAATATCGACAACCTGAACAAACTCGCCGACGAACTGCGAGTCATTAGTCCATCAACCAAAGTACTAGCCGTCAAGACCGACATCGTCATTGAATCAGATGTCAAAAATCTATTTGTTGAAGTTCAGAAGACTTTCGGTCAAGCGGCTGATGTGCTTCTTAATAATGCTGGGTATCTCGAAGATGGTAGTATTGCTGATACTCCCGTCGACGTGTGGTGGAAGACTATGGTGAGTCGCCCCTATATTGTATGTTTGGAAGTTGGGAAAGGCACTGACGACTTGGCGGGGAACAGGAAATCAATGTCAAAGGAATGTATAGCATGACGCACCATTTCATCAACTCTCAGCCGAATCCCAAGGAGTCAACCGCAACAGTAATCACCGTCTCATCAGGCAGGGCAGGATTCACAAGCGCCCACGGATCCGCTTACAATATCAGCAAGATAGCTGAGCAGCGCTTCAACGAGCATGTTCAAATAGGTAATACTCTGCCTACTGCTTAGATTTCTCCTCTACTTCTCGTTTTATGCAACTAATGAATGAAAAGAACTCCCCAATCTCCGGACTTTCACAACCATGCCAGGGATAGTCATGACAGCCATGCAACAAGAAGCTTTCCTTCCCTTCGCCAAAGACCATGTCGATCTCACCGGCATGTTGGCCCTGTATCTCGTACAACCTAGAGCCGATTTCCTGAAAGGAAGTATGGTGTGTGTAAACTGGGATGTGGAAGAATTGGAAGAACATAAGGTGGAGATTGTTGAGAAGAAAGCCTTGATGACGGGCTGGATGCCGGTTTTGCCATTCAATGGCGGAAAAGGTCTAGGTGCCTAATTATACAGCGCAATCCTTGTGGTATCTTAAGATTGTTATCATAAATTAGATTATAATAAAATTTATTGCCGCTGACTAAACTAATCACCGACGCTCGCACCTGTGGCTCAACATTTCGTTGCTCGAGATAAACGTACAGGTGGACACGAAGCAAGGTTGATTCACAAATGCCAACCAATAGGGATATCAATTCCCTGATGGTCGCCTACATACATGTGGACGTGAGACTTTTTGACCCCATACAACAAAGAAATAAAGAGTGACTAGGGAGACAGCTCATTGTCATCACAAACAAAGCGTACTATCTCCCCCGCACAGTTCATTCGCTCACCCATAGTTTCTCTCCAATTCATTGATCTTCATTTTCATCTCATTCCTCTTCTCCGTCCATTTCCTACTTCATACTTCACCGTAAAATACTCTCGTATGACGAATACAAAATCCGAACTCAACCTCTTTGTTCGTATATCATAGTAAATATACACCAGGATACACAGTAAGGCACACGAGATTTAATCCAGGAACAGCACCCAACAACAACATGTGCAATCGAGTCCCAAAACTCTCCACAAAATGCCGCTGCGTTCTTCCGCTCGGAAGCTCGACTGTGGAGATGTCAGGCAGCCACTGGCAGTTCTGCAGCATGGCACAGGAGACGGGTGTTAGGTGTATTGTATATGTTCTGTGTGATGAATCAAAAAGGATCGGTGTTACCTGTAGGAAGTGTTTAAGGAGCACATATCATTTCGGGCGTGGAAAAGGGAGGGAGCAGTGAGATGAAGTGTAGTGGGGTTCGGTTGAGGTAATACTACTCACCAAAGAGTGTTGTTCAAGTCTCATTATGTGACGTCAGTTATATTGCTTGGTATTACATCCTGTGTTCTCACTGCTTTGGAGAATTTGCTTCTGCTTCTCAAATTACACAATATAGCCAGCCCGCCAAAAGCACTTGAGATTCGCTTCTCGTAATAGGCATTTCTATCTTGGTTCTCCCTCACCTCTTTTTCTCTACTCTTCTCGCGTCAAAAGTTTAATCATGCACCATAGCTATTCGATCTCACAGCAATGCAGTAAACAAGCCCACTAACCCGCCAGCACCAATCAACGCTGCCCTCGAAGCATTCATGCATCCAAACTTCCCAAGCAACTCCTTCACCTGCCTCTCCTCTTCCTCCGTACCCTCCCGTTCCGTCTTTCCCAGCGGCCCGCTCAGATCCGTAAACTCATTAACATCCCCCTTCCCCTCCACACTTTCCTCAGCAGTCTTCCCACCCTTCATGCCCCCCTCATTCGCACTCTTCTCGCTCCTCGCGCCACCAAGATCTTCATTCTTCTTGATGAGTGTGAAATTCGTGGGGATCATAACAAATTGCGTGAATGGACCAATACTAAAACTCAACACCGCGGCAGCGAGATATCCATTAGCCGTGCTGTTATTGCGTGCGAGGTTGAGAATTTGCGTAGCGGATTGTCCGGGTGCGAGGGAGCAGAAAGCGAGGCCAATGAAGCCTGCGCTAGATAGGATGGCGGCCTGTGGGAAAATGTGCGAGCCGCGGGAGAAGAGCCAACGGATTTGAGGGAGGGAGCGAGATGCGGGTTGGGATGTGAGTAGGGGGATTGAGAAGAGCGAGAGGGTGAGGATGGAGCCTGAGGCAAGGAGGGAAGTTGAGATGCTGAAGGTTTGGATGAGCGCTATTATGGGAGACATGGCTATAAACTTTTCCAATTGGCTAATAAGGAGTCGATGGAAAATGTACTGAGATGTATGGGTTGGTAATTTTGAAGGTGCTTGTATTTGTGGACTTGCTTGGTTATATAAACACACAAAAGGCACGACCCAGAATGGTGACGTCAGAACTTGTACATGGCGATCTCAAAACGCCATCTACCATCTCCAAAACCTATGCACTAGATTCAGATCATGCAACAAAATCTAGCTGGGCTGCGATAGGCGTTCTGTGGAGTCCAGCGCCTTGGAATACCAAGAACGGGTTTTGCGGCTTCTGGAGAACTCTTAGCGTCTCGCTCCGCGAGGTAAATGGGGCCTTGGGATCATTCAACACTACTCGTACCTAGATAGTTTATCGTCATGACTCTGGATGCATCGGAGATCTCAAGTCGCTTATCGTACAGTTTAAATTAAGCTTTTTCTGCATTGCTCGGTATTAGAGAACAGAGAGTCCTCTCAGGGGTACAGGTCAAGCTCAGCTGTTTCACTACCTATCCCACCACGTTCAGATATCTTTTCTCTTACAATGGAAACGGGAAATACCTTCACTTGTTGAAGAACGCCAACATCTCGGTGGTCAGATCTTCGACATGCCATTTATACCGAATGTCGACCTTTCAGAGAAGACGTATGTTATCACAGGAGGGAACACAGGTCTCGGTCTTGAATGCGCGAAACATATGTGAACTTCTTCTACCAAGAGCCCAATGCCTACTAACTCAAATCGCGGAGCCAATCTCAAAGCCGCCAAATTAATCATTGCATGCCGCAACCTCGAGAACGGCTCAGCAGCCAAGAACACCATCTAGAACCCACTCACGCTATCATGGAAGTTTGGAAGGTCGATCAGAGCAACTTCAAATCCGTGCTCGCGTCCGGAGAGCGTCTGACAACGTTGGAGAGCTTGCATGGATTTATCGCAAATGCAGGGTTTGAGGCGGTGACGTTTGAGCGGACGGAGGACTATAAAAATTCTTTGACTGTGATGTCATCTCAACCGTCATGCTCTCAGTACTTGTGCTACCCAAATTGAAGGAGACCGCCAAAGCTAGTAGAGGGGATACTAATCTCGTGATTGTGGGGTCAATGCAACACGTATTTGCCCCTATTGGACGGTTGGATGTTGAGGAAGGAAAGGAAATATTCAAGGTCTTGAGTGATGAGAAGACCGCGGATATGATGGGACGGTATGAATTTGACCAATTTGACGGCGCAGATGTGCGAGAAGGAAATTGCGGAGAGACTTGATGCGGGCGTGAAGGGTGGAGTGAGTCCGGTTGTGGTAAACTGTGTTAATCCTGGTTGGCGTGCAGCCGAGCTGTCAATGTATTATGTCAAGGGAAGGGGAAGATTGTAGGTGATATCTTCCGTATGATTGGGAGGACTGCCGAGGCGGAAATTCGGACATTGTTGACGGGCTATCTCCTGGGACACTGGTTGCTATATGCTGAGATTTCATAGCAAGCATGGGTACAATGCTGACGAAGGACTTGTATTTGTAACTCAAGCGACGTTCTGCCAGTCCATTCCCCAGTCCGTGCTGGCTGAATTATTCATATCTTCGAGAAAGCTGTCCCAGTTCGCCCATGAATGCCCATAGCCAGGAATGGGATCCATTCCAAGCGGTTGGCTAGTTTCAAGGCCCATCAATCCATAGACATCATCATCAGCGGGCTTCCCCAAGGTTCCTTCGAGAAAGTATGGATCAAAAGAATTTCCAGAATCTGCAAGTGCTGGCGATTGATTGATAGTGAGATCTGCAAAAGTGCCATTCTCTTTACCAACACCACCTTGGGTAGCCTTTTGTGATGTAGAGGCAGGTGATGAGAGCAAATTTGACATCCCTTCCACCGTGCTGCCGCCTCTCAGTCGCTGAACTCGTCGCATGAGCTTGACTATCGGTCTCCAAAGCATACCAGACTCGCTGTCAGCGACTACTTGGGCGTACTCAATAAAAGTCTGCTGAGCTACGACGTATGAGTGATCAGTTTCAGGGCCCTTTACAGGCCCACAAAGTTCGGCTAGAAGAACAGCCAAGGCATACCACTTAACCCAATTGAACCAGGCCCAGCGATTGAAGACGGGGTTGGCTTGCTTGTACAAAGATCGCTCTAATATAAAGGTGGTTGATTTCATAACATCATAATCGTCCCATGGAGGAGTTCTGCTGTGCCGATGCCGTTGTGGTGGTCTTCGAAGCATCAATTTGATGTTCGCTAGAGATCCTGCTGCGACAGTTTGGGCGTATTGTTCAAGCGGCGGTGATGATGCATTGACATCTGAGAAGTGAAGGCTTCCGTAGTCTTCAAAAGCGTTGAACACGGCGATAGTTTCTTTCCACTTGTTCCAGGAGTCGTCGAAATCGGGTGGAATGTCTTCCAAGGCCTTGACGCAAAGTGTTGCCTGGTGTGTCATCGATGCGAAGGACATGTCGGTAAATCCAACAGATCCTATAGGTGTTGAGCATTGTGGGTCCAGATCCGAGTCGTTGATGTTCAGTGGTATTTCTTGTAGGTCCTGGCTAGAGAGGAGTGCTGGGGCTCCTCTGTCAAGGGCCAACTGCGAATCTAACACTCCAATCGATAACCATACTCTTCGACGTATCTCCAGGTCAAAGGTCGAGAACTTACTTGGATCCTCTGATCCAAGGCCTAGGGCACTCCCAAGCCTTACAGCAATAGACAAAAGCGTCCATGCCGAGGCGGTCGTCGTGGAGCAACGCAGCCCTAGCTGCTCATACATCAGCTATGTCGATACAATTGATTATTCAAATTACCAAGTATATGATAAATGCTTGCAGCACAGTCAGATCCGGCTGTTCAAGAAGGTTGGCTTTTGCAATGGATATTTCTGCACAAAGACGAAGTTGTCCCCTCAGCGGTTCCCTCTTCCAACCTAGTGAGGTCTCGTACTCTTCGTCTGTTACAGTGCACATGGCTGTATAACAAATAGCGAACTCTAACGCATGTATCCTCGCCGATTCGAGTCCACTTTGAAGGTTGCCAGTGTCTTTCTTGTCGATAGCAGCCAGTACTGAGGGCCAATGAAGGACTTTGACGATACAATCTACTCGCTCTTTGTATATTGAAAATAGAATGCCCTTCATCTCGTGGGTGATGAGCTGTGCTGGGTCGCAGGCCGTGTTTGGCGTACCGTGGTTGAACAGAAGCGCCCCAGGGCTAGAACTCGGCTCCGTCGAAGACATCGGAGAATCGGTTGCGAGGTCGCTGGGTGAGTCTTCACTATCAAATTCTTCCAGTATCTCACGAATGCCATTCGCCTGTGATGAGAGTGAGCAGCGTGGCTTGGTTTTCCGGGACTCAAGAACCAACCTCCTGCGAAAGAGCTTCCCAGAAATCTGGAGCAACGTATTTCTGGAGCGCATTGGAATCTTTAGGTACTGGGCTTCCGGACGAGATACTGTGGGGGTCCTGGTGCCTAGGTTCATCCCCTTTGCCTGATTGTACCTGGGCCTGTGCCGGGGTGATCAGCGAACAAATTCGAGAAAATGTTCCATAAGCTGGGCCTACCTTCAACTGCCTGACAAGATCTTCGAGGCGCGCAACTCTAGTATCTATCTCGCCACCTTTGTGCTGAGCAGTGCGTCCACGAGGTTTCCGTGCCCGTTGAACAGTGTTGCACTTGATACCGGCATTCTTGCATGCAGTGCATGGAACCTGTTTATCACATTTCGTCTTACGTCGCTTGCACTGTTCACAGCTCAGTCGAACCGCAGGGACGTGGGAAGGGTTCATCGCTTGTTCCTTTGTTTGTTTACTTGGGGGAAGAAGGACTGGTTGAGATGGGCTGTGGATGCGAAGAGGAAATCGACTGAGAAAGGGAATGATGACGTCATCACTTCGCTTCACTTACGTGAGATGAGCACTAGTAATCATGCCATCTGATTGAACATTAAGAATGTGTCTGAAGTGAGAAATGGACGGAGTGGAACAATCAGTAAAGATAGATGGAAACATTGTGTCCTTTCCGTGTTGCCGGGGGCTTCGGGGAAAAGCTCCAGGCTTTCGGCCACTAGATTTCCACCGTCTCGTCCCTGTATTTGCGAGGAAAAATTAACCGAGAGTCTTATTCTGACAGAGTGCCGCTGCCTGCATACAGTGTTGCCGTGTATATCAGTACCTATGTGCTAGTCTTCTGCGAAATCAAAAGTATCGAAACCCAAGCCACGTGGTATGTAGGGGGTTTCCGACCCTCCGGGGGGAAAGGGATTCAGCTCACTTGTTTTGTTTTGCTTCGTTGCAACATGAGTAGAGTGAGACGTCTAGATCAACGGTGCCTGTTGACCAACTCCTATCTACAACATTACGGATCGCTTCCTATGAGTCTCAGGTCTCTGAGAGCAGAGATCTCGCAGCGTTCAAAGCCGGATGGTTAATTGCCTGGATGCCTTCAAACTTCAGACTACCAGTAGCATCCAAGTCGTCTAGGAACATATCTCGATAGACTTTGCTCTGTAGCAGTCCACCGGCAAGAACAAGCGATGTTTTCGAAGTGTCGATTCCCTGATTTATGACCAACGAACATAGTAGACGAACTAGAGATTTGCTTCCCTCTTCCAGAATCTCCCTCGCCTGCTGGCTTGACGAACTGCAGCCCACGACCACTTTCGCAACCGCTGCGATTCTTTTCGTGTGACTCGAGATTTCTCCAAGAGAGTCAAATGATACTATCTGATTCAAAAGGCGGACCGGGGACTCCAGCGCTTGGTTCAGCCCGAAGTGTTCGAAAATCCTCAACACGAGTGGGTTGAGGTTTCCCTCAAGATTTCCAGAGCGTTTCCGCAAATTGATCTCATCAGCAAATCCCAAAGCTGATCTCAATGCCTGACGACCGATACCATATGCTGATCCATCATCACCGAGTAAATGACCCCATCCTCCCGAGCGTCCCGTCCGCTCAAGTTGTCCGTGGTTTCGTTCGAAGGCCATAGCAATAGACCCAGTTCCCGCCACCAACACAACAACAGAATCAGCACTTTTCGAATTGCTGGAAGATTTGGCGAGGAAATCGATGTCGTTTGAAATTTCTAATCGGTCTCTTACGACTGGGTGAAACATTTTCGCGAGAAGAGGGTAAATGCGCTTAGCAATGTTCGGACGATCATACCCCGCTAATCCGATCCAAACCTTCCGAAAAGGGATAGATCTGAAGGGTATACCTTTCGTTGCTGAGCAAGAGTCAACAGCTCGTTGAACTGCCAGCGAAATAGACGATATCGCCCCATCAAGACCGACGTTTGAGACGTTGCATTCCCCTGCTTTCCCCTCGCCGGATTCTCCGTTCTTCCCCAAAATCACAGCGCAACATTTGCTGCCTCCTCCATCGACACAAAGAACATAATCCTCAGTTTCAAGAGACTTTGTGATTCGGGGTTTCAAATCTTGAAGAACTTCTGCGAGAACACCACCAGCATCTTCTAGCCTCTTCTTGGCTTCTAGAATTGATGTGTCAAGAAGAATAGTTGTCACAACTAGTTTCACACTCCCACCACAAGCAGCAAGTAACGATTTCAACTCTTCGTCAGACGCGGGGGATTTCTCGCCACAAATCGCACGTACGATATTCTTGGACCTTTGTTGTAACTTCAGGTTCGATGATTTGACATCGATCATCCAGGCAGAGTCAGCAAAGTTCATCACGATTCCTTTATATCATACCATGTTTCCATAAGTTTTGCCAACCTTGATCATAATGCCAGTGCTCAGCATGTTCAATACCATCTTAGTACCAGTTCCAGCTTTCATTCTCGTGCCTGGCTCATTCCCATGTCAGTTATTACAGGATTCAAGTGATGAGATGTCACAAATGATGGAAATAACTTGGAGAACAGAGGTACTTACTCCCAGTTACGACTTCTGGCCCAGTACTCAAGCTGATCATATGGTCTGTACTGCCCTCTTTTCTCATAGCCGAAGGTTCGCAGCACGCAATACCAACAGTAACGCAGCCTAGAGACTTTGCGAATGAGAGGCAACTCAGAACATATGGAGTCCTTCCGGATGCAGCAATTCCAATTAATGAGTCCAGATTTCCGTCAATATGGAGGGCTTTGAGATCTTTTTTAGCTGCAATAACAAAGTGCTGACTTTATCGATATCATTGCTGTTGGCATTTCGACTCTCGGTTTGAAGTCCATCCAGGACAATAGTAGTGGTCATTGTCTTTCGTTGACGACAATTATTTGTACCTCAACGAAGCAAAAGTGCGAAGGGGAAAGAAACCAGGACGAGGAAACCAGGAAAAAGTCTACAATCAGTAATCAATCGCTTTGATGAATTTTCTCCTCTCTCCTTTCATTTCTCAGTACGACTCTCGCGCAGTGTTGCGTGCCGCTATCATGACATTGCAGATCAGCTCCAACCTTGGCACGTTCCCGTTGACTAACTAGTCCAGACAACAGAACCGGTTTGTCTACGAACACGAGCCCGCGACGGCTCGAGGACGGCTCGGAAACCTCGGCTATCTCTGCTACGTTACTTTACTTGTAAAGGTGGGATTGTTCGAAGCTCTGCGTTTCCTTTTTATCAAAGTCTAATATCGACTTTTCCCCGCATCAGGAAGCCGCCTCAAGATTCGCTACCGGACAGCCGGTCCGATAGTCAAGTTACACTTCAACTCGCGACTGTCACTCTTAACAATAGCGGGACAATTCCACTCAACGTTACCGGATCTGTGGCAAACGGCTCGAACGAGAGTGGGATAGTTCGTACCCAGGTCTGACCTGACAGATTAAAGAAGCAATATGAACTCAGAACTTTTTGAGAAGGGAGCAACTACAAGTTCACTCACTCTTCACAGAGGCATTTACAGATCATAAAGTTATTTTGAACTCGTAAAGCATTCTTTGCCCATCATGTCGAACCAACAGGACTCAGCATCTCAGCCAGGAGATGTAGAGCTCGGCACTAAACGAGGAAGTCGTATGAAAGACTTCTATGCGAATCCTTGGACTCAAATAGTATTGATAAGCGTAATATGTTTCTGTTGTCCAGGGGTAAGCTATTTCTTCCTACTAAATAGAAAATACGTATCGGCTGACTTGAAAGTAGATGTACAATGCACTTGGCGGACTTGGAGGAAGTGGCCAGGTTGATCCAACTGTGGCAGCAAATGCGACAGTCGCTCTTTTATCTGCTACGGCTGCAACTGCTCTGATTGTTGCGGGACCATTTTTCTCTTTGGTAGGTCCTCGCATGTGTTTCCTGCTTGGTGGATGGACATACGCCCTTTACAGCGGAAGTCTGTTGAATTTTAACCGTGAGTCAATATCACTCTTTGAATATTCTAGCTTATGTGTTCACATCAATCAGATAATGCCAATGGGGCTTTTGTTATTGCCTCTGGTGCAATTCTCGGTATTGGTGCGTCCATGCTCTGGGTAGTGCAGGGAGCCATCATGACGACCTACGTACAAGAGTCACAGAAAGGACTCGCCATAGCAGTCTTTTGGATCATCTTCAACCTTGGAGGAGGAGTTGGTTCTCTTGCTTCATTTGGGTTGAACTTCCACTCCAAAAGTGGCACGGTCTCCGACTCAACATACATTGCGCTCATGGTGATCATGCTCGTCGGATGGGTCCTCGGGGCCTTCATCTGCTCGCCGTCCAGAATTAAGCTCGCACAGCTTCATGCAGCTGTTGAGCACGAGAAACATTCTTTTAAAGATGGCATGAAAACCACGATCCAAACACTATTTACTTGGCGAGTTGCTTGCATGCTTCCGCTCTTTTTCTGGTGAGCTTGAGCCCCCTCAATGAAGTCTTGAGGATTCGCTAACTCTCTGAACAGCGCCAACGTCTTTTACTCCTACCAACAAAACGATATTAACGGTCTCACTTTCAATATTCGAACTCGATCTCTAAATGGGGCTCTGTATTGGATCGCCCAAATGCTAGGTGGCCTCCTCATCGGAGTTCTTCTCGATCTTCCATTTCTCACAAGACCCACAAGAGCCAAACTTGGCTGGGTGGTCCTGTTCTCTACCGGAATGACCATCTGGGGAGGCGGATACGCTTTTCAAAAATGGCAAGACTGTCGTGTAGCCCACGGCCATAAGCAAGACCTGGACTATACAGACGGGTCCCTCTCTACTGGCCCAATGTTTCTTTACATATTTTACGGCGCATATGATGCATTGTGGCAAGGTTTTTGCTACTGGCTGATTGGAACCGAGTCCAATTCTACTGCTAGAGCGGCTGTTCTTGTCGGGGCATACAAGACTTTCCAAGCAACCGGAGGAGCTATGGCATGGAGAATCAATGCCCTCCACACATCACCAATGACACAGCTGGGGATGAACTGGGGTCTGTCCATGGGATCATTGGCAATAGTCCTGCCAACCGTGTGGACCGTGACAATGACGACCGTTGTAGCGGAAGCTGAAGTTGAGGAGGTGGCCGAAAAAGACTTCAAAGATTAAGCCCAACTTGAAATGTGAGGCCCTCGTTAAGGAGCATTCGGATGGCAGGCATGGACTTGTGGGGTAGCTTGTTTCTGGTCGAGGAGAACTCTCGGCAGTCTGAAAAAAAATATCTTCAACCCCATTTTCTGAGTGATCGAAAATCCCATCCCGTGTTCTATTACCCGTTGTGATACTCATGGCGCACTACTAGACACCCTCATCCCGATTGTGCGGGTCGCCTGTAAGACTTATGTACCCCATTTTTGAGGGCACTAAGTAGCTAACTCTCAAGATAGTGATCGTTAGCGATCTACACACTGCAGTGGAACGTAGCTACGGCTGTTCACATCCGTCGTAAAGTATACCTGGATATGTCCCGGATGGGAAGGTGAATTAGGCTGTGTTACTAAGACGTGATTGGTGGTCATACAAAATTGAGAAGACTTTCTACGTCACAAAGCCATACTGTACCTGCAGGAATGGATTTAAAGTCAGTCAAATGACTGTTGCTTGGGCCAGGTATGGTAATGGAGATGAGAACCTGAAGCCAAAATGCAAATTCTTCCCCTCCTGTTTACCCTGGCTGGGGCTCTCGGCTCACCGATAGTCCAATCCAATCATCATGCTCATTTGAATTACCTCAGATATGGGTCTGCTGAATCTGTCGGGATGCAATCAGTACCACTGAGGGAGATGGTTGCGAACTTGACAGCATATACACATCCTGCGAACTATGGAGCACCGACTCACAACCAGATTCACCCAGTTGAGCCAGGATCTGTCACGCTCATAGCTCATAAGTCAACTATCGTGTCTGAATTCGCTGTTGGGAAGAGGAACCTATACGTTGATGTGAATGGGACGTATCTACCTGAGAGCGAACAAGAAGATGCAACTGTGGACACCATCTACGATATGGCGAGTCTCACGAAACTTTTCACTACCATTGCGGCTTTGAGACAACTTGACACTGAAAGGCTGAGTCTGAATGCGACAGTGGCCTCATACATCCCAGCATTCGCAGTCAACGGCAAAGAAGAAATCACGATTTTGCAGCTTCTCACTCATACGAGTGGGTTTGATGCCGACCCTGTTCCATCTCTCTTCTCGTCGAACTACACCAACTACTCTGAGAGGACCAATGCCATCATCACTCAGAAAATCATCAATCCGCCTGGAAGCACTTTCCTATACTCTGATCTCAATTTCATGACTATGGCCATCGTCCTCGAGAGGATCACAAGACTTCCCCTCGACGCTCAGATCTACCAATACACAATTCCACTTGGGATGACAAAGACATTTTTCAATCGTGGAAACATTGAGGGGCCAAGATTCCCATTTTATCACGACATGGCAACCCAAGAGTTCCAAATCGATGTTCTAGGTCCAGAAGAACCTCACAGACCTCAGCCAGTTCGCGGCACTGTCCATGATGAGAACGCATGGGCACTGAGCGGCGTCGCTGGACACGCTGGTCTTTTTTCCACCGTGGGTGACACGGCCATATTTTGCCAGATGATCCTCAACAATGGTACTTATGGCAGTCATCGCATTCTATCGCCTGAGGTGGTTGGATTGATCTTCACGAACTTCAATACCAAGTTTCCTGGTGAAGAGCATGGATTGGGCTTTGAGTTGAATCAGTACTACACGGCCGGGCCGATGGCGAGTCTCCTCACAGCTAGCCATACGGGATTTACTGGAACGAGTTTGGTCATCGATAGAGGGTCGAATAGCTTCTGGTTGCATTTTGCGAATAGGGTTCATCCGGATAGAAGATGGAGCAGTAATAATATTGTGAGAGAGGCTGTGGGATACTGGGTTGGGAAGAGTCTGGGGGAAACAGTCACCTTCCCAGCCTAGAGTAGATTGGTATGGAATATTGAACCTCTCAATTCTGATGGTAATATAATGCTTCACTGAGGCAGAGTCAGCATACTTTTCTGTAGAATTATTTGGAAGACTGAAGACGGGGAAAATCAGAGACATTCGCGTGCTGGTTGCTAAGCGAGCCCCTCTATCGGCGAATACCCTCAGTGGAAATATACACCAAGAAAGTCAAATGGCTTGGAATTTGGCATGTGGAAATGATCGTGATAGGCGTTTCTCGGCGAGACTCATTCAATGATCAACTGGAAAATGTCTGACGCCAACCCCTCACTGAGTTAGACACTGTGATAAAACGAGGTTTGGTCAATCCGTTCCGTTCCAAAGGAACAGGTCGAAGGAATTTAAATGCAGTGGTAAAACAAAGTCCAGTCAATCTCCTCTATTTCAAGGGAAGAGACGTCTGAGGAGGCTACAAAGATGTGATAAAGCTTAGTCAACCTTCTTCAGTTCGGCCAGGGGGATCCAAGTTAAAGGCCACAGCTAAATCGACACACGGAAATAGCTAAATCGACATACGCTAATCAAGCGAGCCGAAAATGAAGAGTGTATTTATCACCACCAAAAGTTGTATGGAAAGTTATGTACAGTGCATAATTGGCCCTTATGCCAATTCATCAAAGTCATCCAACTCAAACTCCGCATCTTGACTATATACTTCCATTCCACTAATTACCTTCTTTTGCATTTTTGTAACAGCGACTGTAGTAGCATCTTCAATACTATCTGTCCGATAAACAGATGAAATGCCTTGCATATAAGCTCTTTCTCCACGTGTACCAGGCTCAGAAGTATTACCTTTGACAGTCTGAATAACTTCAATTTTCATTCTCAGGGGTAATTATCAAAGCATGCATATTTATCCTTTACATAAATTAACCTTGCCCTACAGTACAAAATTGTATGGCGGGGCAAGGTTGATAAATGACACTCGCCAAGTTACTAGAATTTTAGCGTATGTCGATTTAGCTATTTCCGTGTGTCGATTTAGCTGTGGCCAAGTTAAATTGTAGAGAAACCGTCCTCGTAAAAATGGAAAGGCCGTTGAAGCAAAGTCCGAGACCTTCATACTGGCAAATAGTGGCAGGCAATTCAGTCCTCTAGTGCAAACCTGCATCTCCGAGAGCCTTCAGCAATTATTCCATTTCCCTCTGCTTTGTGAAATAATCAAGTGAGATGCTGTTTCATTTAGGAAGTTGAGAATATTTTTTCCTTTAAGATTAAACGGATCATGTGTTCTTCAGCGGCAAGGTAAGTCCAAGTCAATGATTGGTATCGATGGTCAGATCTATCTCACGCACTGCCCGTACTTTAAGCTTGAGAAAGATGCAAGAAGGTTCTTGGAACACATCTCTTGAGAAGTTTTGCTCACGGAGGAACGGATCTAATTATGTGTTTCTTCTTACTGGGACACTGTAGATCAAAGCGGAGACACAACCCGCGCTTAGAAAGCCCGAAACAGGCCATTCCCTTCCCTAACATTTTACCTCCCGCAAGTTCTGGATAGAATCATTATGCTTCCGTTTGTACAACGAATGGCATTGAGCTTCATCTTGCCTTCGAACCCTCGAGATGGAGTCACTGGTACAGGTGTTTGGGTTTGCGAGAAGTGAGATATCAACACGAGAGCTTATGATTTGACCCTCGTCATGTTGAGTTGTGGGCTCAAAGTGTTTGCCTGGACACTCCAAGCTCGGATCGCTTCAACACAGGTCAGCATGATTCTTACCGACCATTATCGCAGTGATCGTGCTGCGTGTGGAAATGGCGGCCTCGTAGAAAATGCCAAGCGCGAGGAAGACCTCCTTACTCGTTCGTCTTGAAAATAATATAAACACTTTGATGCAAAGCCCCAGGCTTGATCGTAGATTGCTTGTGATTTTCCCGTCGCAGCTTAAGAACTTCTCTCCGAGAGCTATATCAATCCCAGCCCCCAATAACCGGAGCTGCCAGCCAAGCCCAAGTCCAGCTTCCAATGGCAAACTTCAATTTCATGGAAGTGAGCTTGGTCATGCAGAGGGTGAAGCAGGTGGGTTTCATGGGTAGTCTAAACATGATGCAGAAGCTCGAAGACCACTGCGACGAGTCTAGGGCCATTGGAAAGAGTCCTCCAAGCTAGAGGCATGAGCAAGGTGTATCTTTCAGCGACGGTGGGCGGAGTTGTTGTATAGTACCGGCAAAAGTGGCAGCGAGCTTGGTCCATGGGAAGGGCGTTCTGCAAAGCGATGTGATAGCAATGTGATAGCCTTGTTTCGTAAACTTTTGAGTCATCCTGTCGACGTGCTTGTCAAATTTGGAATATTCTCAGGGGATGAGGTAAGAATTCCGCTGAGGAACAGAAAGTTGTGATGGCTGTGTGAACTGCTTCCACTGAGAACAAGGTTGAAGAAAGGGTCAGACTTGAAATGATGGATCATAACTTCAGAGTGCATGGCAATGCAGAGTGACTTTGCGTAGTAGAATAGCTGTCGTAGGACGTTCGGTGTACTAAGAGTCGCAAATCGATGATGGCGGTGCTCCATCGAAGAACCGAAAGACCGGCACCATAGCTGATATGCAAAGCAAAATTGTGTAGCAGAAGAATGGTTGCAAAGTGTCGGGTGCCTCGAAGTAATGGCACAGATGGTTATACAAGCGATGGCTCGTTGGAGCTTATCGGAGGCTTTGGAGTACCATCATCTGGAAGTCCAAAACGACCTTTCTGGAGAAATTTTGGTCCTCCGAGAATGGCGAGATGATGGTACAAGCGACCAGTTGTGGGAGCTTTGTCAGACGCCTTGGTATACTGTTGACTTCCAAATCCAGTCCAGACCTCTCGGTCGCACATTTTCTCATCGTCGATAGACTTGTAGTGTCGCCCAAGGTAGAAAGATGTACAACGCCAGAGTTCTGAGGCTCTATCGAATTATCTCCGGAGCGAAAGTGATCATCTTCGGTAGCCATTCGGTATCGGTGAAGATCTCCCAGGCATTCAATCCACGTATCCCTCGAAGGCGGGTACAGTCTCGTACAATAATGCCATCATACAGTATGCGAGTTAGATGAATGCAAGCATATGGTCAAGAGAAGCGAAGTATTCTGTATCACAAGGCTCGAGAAAAGAGGGGATGTTGGGCATCCACATTTCAGCTGGCATTGCATATTTTGACGGTGTGTTGAGCCTGGAAATGCGAACGGATGCTGACTTGCGCAAAAGAAGTCATGAGGATCATGAACCAGAAGATGGATGGCCAGCCGCCCAAACGAGGATTTGATATTCGCAGCTGCCGACCCCTTCGGTGCTGTTGAAGTCCAAGCTGAAATTCCTTCGACTGCATAGACCTCTTTGACTTCCGCAACCAGTTATCTTGGGAAAGCCCTGCTGTCGTATGGCTTGGTGGCAACTATTAGCAGTATTTCTTGGGCGATAGGCCGTGTCTGGGGTTGCATAATGACATCACGGCACGGGGCCGGAAGGGTGATTTGCCATGTAGATCTGGCTGAGATTCAAGATTCAAACCAGCCCATACTGCGTTTACCTTTTGTGGAGTGAGGCGGGGGTGGGTCGCGAGCTGTGGACTAAGCTGCAGGACGAGGCTGAAAGAGCCTTTGCCATACAGGCCCCTCCGAAATACCATCTCCAGATGCGTCTGACTTTCATGGCCGCTTCGTGGTAACCTCGCCGTTTCCATCATTCTGTTTCGCGTGTTGCGTCCTGTATCTTGTGTCCTATATCTTGACATCCGGTTCCTGCTGCTGCATCATTCCTTGTCCTATTTACACCATAAATTAGTATTAGACATCTTAAAAATATAATCAGGAGGTAGAAACAAACAGGATTTTGCTCTTTATCTTCAGCCTGCAGGCCCCCAAGTCTGATGGTGAAGCATTCTGGACATCGCATTGAATGTGTCCCCAACGGCCTGTTGGAACTCGTGTCGCTCTGCCACATGTGAGTGGAAAATGTGTGGTCCTGGTGATAAATTGGTGGACAGAGAATTTAGACCGGCATTCCCGCGAGCATGAGAATCTATCCGACCTAGCTCGATATCTGTCCAGAACAAGATGAATTAGCATTTGGATCAGACAACTACCTCCAGTGGGCTATGATTACACCAGGATCCTTGTTTATTCTCGGATGGCTTACCTCTCAGTCTGACTGGCCGTCTACCAAGTCGAATAGCAACAAAGATAGCGACAAGAGAGATGAGAGTTGTTGAAAGTCCGAAGCTCACGGCAACAGTCTCACTGACGTGCACTGTATGAGCAGATGGGTAAGCATGTGGATTTTGGCCGATTGAAATCGGGAAAAATTGGGGATGTTGGAGACATACACATGATGCCCTGAGTAGAGAGGTGCCAGTGGCATTGACAAATCGAAACTGTTGAAGATACATCTCGAAATTGTTCGTCGTGGGCATAAAGAGCATATATGTGAAGAAGAGTGAAGCCGGAGCTCCTTACAAGGCTCGCTGCGGGGATACACCTCCCCGAGAAGCCGCTCTGCGTCTGGTTCGCACCGTGGCAGTCATGGTTCGTCCTCTGCCTAACATCATTTCCAGTGTCCCCCCAGCTTTTCCTCCCTTTACTCACCGAAACCCTGGGAAATGATTGGCATACTCGCGTGCATCGGCTGGTAAGAAACGCTTCGTCCCGTCGTCTTGCAGCCAACAAGATTGAAGAATCTGGGAGAGGGTTGTTGATGCTAGTATTCTTAATCTAGTGCAGTTGAATCTAGGTTCAGGTCTCTACAAAATGCTCCGTGACTTTGCGCCAACTTCCCTCATCTCCTTACCTCTGGCACTGCGAAAGTTGGATCATTGCGATGGGCGTCGTTTTAAACACAGCAACACAACAAAAAGCCTCGCCGCTCCGTATTACGGAATTTAGAAGTGCGACTGGGAGCTGTCTTGTGGTTGAGCCCAGCCAATCATAGAGACTCCACTTGGCTGCCTGCTTCCTTGAAATGTACTGAACAGGGCCGCCATCATACTCATCAGCCCTCCAAGACGTAGCGAACCATAAGCTTCAGTAAGGCAGCGTGCGATCCATCCATCATGGAGGCGATGCAGTTACAATTGAGGCTGTCTTAGAAACCCTATAACCCCCTCCATCTGAATCGATTAGACACGTAGGAAAAATGGGACTACTCCAATACCCAACATGGCCTCGCTCGTTATCCGATAGATTATGACCCTCTACTGAGACGAATTCGTGGAGCCATAATTCCTTTGGCGATATGTCGGTCTACAAAGGCGTCTCAGTAGTATTTGATAACTGATTTGAACGCCTGACTTGAAGAAAAGCTGTGCGTAGGGAGAGTAAATCCGGGCTACTATAAACGTCTTTGAGAAGGGCACCCGCCTCCTGATTTATGCAAAAAGGTTAGAGCGACATACTGTTAGATGTGAGGTAACAAACCTCATCACCAACAGTGTAGAGAAGCACCCTAAGTTCATTGAGCTTTAGAGTCACAGCCTTGGGAACCGTGTATACCTGATGTTAATTATCAGCGACGGCCAGGAAGCATTGAGATTTAATCAGACTTCTTTACTGCTAATGGACTGGCCCATTTGTGGCAATGTTGGTTGCACGATGATCATGGAGTGTAAGAAAGGTAATGGAAAGGCAAGTGGAAGATAATTAGAGCGCAGTTAGGGGTCAAAGTGCCATCTGGCACTTTGACCCCTGTTCACGCTCACGAAGCGTGGTGGCTCGCATGACCTCACATTTGATAGTGCCCATTGGCAGCGCGGTAGTGAGACCCTGACCCGTGTAGCATACATCGAAGAGAAAACGGTATCTTGGGTGAACTTCGAAGCACTTTTTCGGCAGGCTGTGAATGGCCGGCCCCCACCATCCTCGCCTTGGATTTTGGCTGAGCGCCCCGCATCCACTCCTTTTTAAGCGACACCGAAGCCTGCCTAATCGAACAAAACAATGTTTGATATAAAAGCATAAACCGACAATACATATCAATCAAAGAAAGAACTCGCCACTAAAAGGACATCAATGAGGACGGTGCTGTACCGAGGGAACAGATGAAAACCTTTGAGGGCAGCAGGTATTTAGGACACTCGTCGCTGAAAATTCAAAATAATCCCATTTTAGGACCGACTTGGTACAGGTCAGCCCTCGAACTTCATTATTTGGGGTTTTGGCCGGCGAGTAGTGTCGTGTCATTGGGAGTCTTTCCATAAAAGGAAGTCAACCGTATTGCAATCGGGGTTCCGTCAAGCTCAATAACATCGTAACATATTTATAGCCCAGATGTCATCTCGAAACTCACCTCAAAACCCCAAGAAACCTGCCCCTCCCCCTCCACCATCACCTCCCCTATACCCTACTCTAGATCCTCCCCCTCCACCTCCATCACCGCCATAAGACTGACCCGAACCCGTCCCAACATCAGGCGATTGAATCCCAGTCTCTGGTATTGTAATTCCCGCAAGCCCATGCCCATCGACCACACTCCCACCAGCTCCGAAATCCAAACCTCCAGTCTCCATAACATTTGACTGAAAAGTAACATTAGGCGTGGAAGAAGCCGCGCTCCTAGGATCAGCAAAATTCCCACCTGCGCTGGGATCGGTTGTCAAATTCGAGAATACGGTTGTGAGGCTTTGTTCGACCACTCCCTGGATGAGTTGCTCGACGATGGTCTGTCGGGTATTGTTGGAGAGGGGTCTGGCGTTGGGGTATTGTTTTCTGAGGCAGGCTGCGTTGGTGGCTGAGAGGGGTTGCAGAGGACATGCCAGGTGGTTGGGAGGGGCCCGGGTCATAAAGTTTGGGATTTCCTTCTAATGTACAAGAATGTGTACAGTACAGTAATGGACATGCCTATGTTCTCACACATTTACCAACCCTCTATCCTATGCAAATGCCACGCTCCGACCTATGCTACCCAGTCTTTGATACAGACCATATTCATACAGTACAAGAATCTTATATCCTAGTATCTTCGATCTTCTTGTCGTCTTCCATATCTTCAGCAGCCCCTTCTTCATTCACCGTCTCTTGCTCGGATTCATTCGCCTGTTTGTTGACTTCGCTCATTTCTTCCTTCTGCTCTGCCACATCTTCCCCATCAAAGTCATCGCTCTCCTCCTCTAGCTCCATTCTCTCGTTCTCGACTTCTTCGTGCTCCTCCGAGTCACCAGGCGCAGTGGGGCCTAACGTCACCCTCCTAGCAAAATACCTGAATTCTTGATTCTCAACGCTTGGCCCATTGCTCTGCACTCTTCTCGCAATCTTAGGCTCTACATCAACAGACACCCTTCTCGGTTTCGCCAATATATTAGGTACGAGGTTCTGAGGATCCTGATCACCAATTTCGCTAGCCAATTTGTAGGCCATGCTAACGAAATTGTTCTCCTCGGTAATCTTGCCACCGAGGATAGGTCGGAGTTTCAGCTCAGCACGACGGCCACCAGCTTTGCCAGCTTCGATACTGGTGTAGAATAGTCTCCAGGAGTTATATTCAAAAGAGAGTGCGCTGCGGATTTCGAGGCCGGCGAAGAGATATTCAACATCTCGAACGTTAGGGTTGGCGTGTTTGTTGCCCTTGATATCAACGTCATCGAGAAGCTTAAAGCCTTGTCCACGGCAGAGATGTTTCTCAATGGGTAGACAAATTGAAGGCGGTGTTTGCAAGATCTCGGATCCTTTCAAAGACAAGTTACTCCGTCGTAGATAGTCGCGAACCGGCTGGGATGCCCGTGCCAAAAGTCGACTCGTCGTCCGTTGCTGGAACCGAACATCGGTGTTGTTGTGTGGTAACATTACATCCGTCTTACTTTCTTGAACTACAGCTCGTACCTCTGCTAATTTGGCATGCTTGGTCTCGCGGTCGATCTTGAACCGCATCTCAATGGTCGGGAATGCCATCAAGGCTTGACTGCCAATGGCGTGCGTCTTGACTGGCTTCTTGTTCATGTACTTGCCTTTTGTTAATTGAGACGTTGCAACAAAGGGGTTTGGTAAGAACCGAAGAACAAGCGAATCGGTCCTCTCTCCACCAAGAAGTACCTGTGACTTGCTTAGAAGCCGCGAGAGGTTCTGAACTTGGGTGCAAAATGTGTAGGTTTGATTGGGGCCTCCAAGCGTAAGTGGATTGAGAGATGAGTTTGGAAAAGTTAGATTTGAATGTAGGACTTTCCCGATGACAGCCGATGTTTCGGTAAAGTACTTGTCGTTCCAAACAGTTGGAGCAACATCAGTCTCACTTCTCGCCTCCCCTTGTTGGCGCGGGGAACTAGGTTGAGAAACCAGAACTGGTTCCGTTGTAACAGGTTTCGACACTTTGGCAGCCCCTTTTGCTGTTGGCGCTGTCCATCGAGACCAGTCCCGTAGTCGATCCCTCCAATGAAGTGTGTTACCAACTTCATGTTTGATGAAGGCACCATTCACGTTTGTTGTGTCACTTACCAATTGATGTTCAACTCGGTCTGGGATATTGATCGAAGTGAGTAGTAGTCGTCGAGCTACATCTACCGGAGAGGCTAGTGCACTCTGCTTGGTATCGATGCAAGAAATTGTCAACTAATCTTGTTAGATGGATGGTAGGTCTTGATCTCAAACTACTAACCTTGGTTTTCTGTTGCTGTTGGACAATATTGGTATTCGTCAGACGTCCTAATACTTGGAGAGTTGCGGAGTCGAAATTCCTGTCAACCCATCTCTCGACCCTTCTTTGCTGGAGTTTATCAGAACCCGATGACACTAAATTCGCTAGAAATAAATCTTCTCTCAGCACACGTTTCAATGCTTCCTCGATTTCGAGTACAATGAAGGGCTTCTTGACATGCGGGCATGTGACTCGAATGACACTTCTTTTCCGAAATGCTTCAAGTTTTTCATTCTCTTGGTGTAAATGTTCGGTATGGATGTGGTCAAGAACCGACGTTCGACCCACTAGAGTGTGTTAGCCAATTCATGGATATCTGACAGCAGTCTTACTTAGTAGAAGTTCCAGATCTTCTTTGTGGACCTCGATTTCGAATTGTCCAATACCATCTACGAGTTCTGGAAGCTCCAACATCCAACACTCCCGTAGCAACTGGAGTACTACTCTTTGCTTCACAGTATGTGAGGGCAAAAAATATCCTCGCAAAGGATCGTTGTCGAAATGGTCTTTTATCTCCGAGACTCCTGGTAACCAAGGCGTGATACGGAGTATTTTGGCATCTTTCTTGGAAGTAACCCATTCTTCCAGCGGACTTTCAGGATCCCGTCGCCCCTCAAAATTGCGAATGTACCTCTGCAATTGCGACATTGTAAAACCGTCCTGCAATTCTTTCACGAGCTCGTTGATATCTTCCCAACTCTGGCGTTCGTTTGCTGGCCTGAATGCCTCGATGTTGCTTTCAACCTCTTCCTGTCCAACCAAGCCCCTTTCCTCCTCCAACTGGCTTAAGATATCGATATGTTCCGGCTCCATTACTTCCATACTACGGGGTCCTCCAGCAGCATAGAGAGTTAGGATGGAGTCTCGAAGAACAAGAACATCTGCAGGGTCTCCGAGAGTAGTTGTGTTCAAGGGCTCTCGATTCTCCTGCACTTGGAGACCACGATGGCCATGCAATCCTCCGCCGACGCCATTTCGAAAAGTCTTGTAGTTCAGCGCATTCCCAAGACCCCGGGGGAAGTTTTGATGGCTGTTATGTTCCACGTCCGCGTCTGCAACTCTCCTCACAACTCGTCGTTCTGGTGGCTCTCGGGGCTTCGGGTCAGTGGATTGGGAGACTCTTCGAGATGCAGATGCATTGGCGCGCCTTGCCAATCCTCGTTGGCATCTCAGGCATATATGCGAGCCTCTGGCTGGTCGGACAATCATGTATGCGACAATATAGATAGTGGGTGCATTTCTTGGTGTTGAGGCTTCGATACTGTCTGTATATTTTCTAGAGTCCATCGGCGCTCGGGCATTTTTCTGCCGACGCTCAATCCACTTCGTCGCGTGAAGTTTACCCAGATCGCGTCTTCCAGAGACACCACTCTACTCCCCACTATCACCCCTCGGCAACCACAGCATACACAGAATAATTGGAAACCTACGCAGATTCAATCGGAAACCATAGTCCTTTTCTGTTTTATAAGATTTCAATCTACCACAATGCCCTCGGCCGCGCGACGACGTCGCATTGTAAGTTTGTTTGCATCATCCCTAGCCCGTTCTTCTCTGACACAATGTAGGTCCAGCAGGAAGAAACCTCCGAAGAGGAGGCTCCCAGACAAACACAAAGAGAAAGAAGACATCAAGCAGTAGAGTCAGACGACGAGTCAGAAGAAGAAGAAGATGCGCAACCCGAGGATGATGCAATGGATGTTGATGGTGGTTTGGATGAGAGCCAAGACCAAGTCGTGAAGAAGATGGTGCGGTACGCTCTAGCGTGCGAATTCCAGCGGAAGAGCATCAAGAGGCAAGATATATCAGACAAAGGTGGAAATCCAGGTTGTGAATCGAGTCGAGAGATATTGACTTTCTACAGTGATCGGGAAGCAGCATCGTGGCGCTTTTAAAAGGGTATTCGAATCCGCCCAGAACCAATTAAGAACAAAGTTCGGAATGGAGATGGTAGAATTACCTGTCAAGACGAAGAACACAATGAAGGAGAAGAGAGGTCAGAAATCTACATTCCATTCTCATTCGTCTCTTAATTCGTATAGCTGCCCTGAAGACGAAGGGAAACTCGAAACCCATAGCGAATTACATCCTCACGACGATCCTACCTCCCGAGTACAGAAGTCCTGAGATCATGCCCCCATCCACAATTGGTAGCGAGCATAACGAAGCTTCATATATGGGCATTTGTACCGCGATCGTGTCCATTATAGCGCTGAGCCCGAATGATACAGTCCCAGATCACAAACTGTATAGCTACCTAGAAAGGTTAAGTTTGGAGAAGCATACAGGTTTGGGCACGAGTGAAGCTCTACTCGCCAGAATGATCAAAGACCAGTATATCTACAAGACCACAGAGAAGACAGCGGATGATGAGACAATCGATTGGCGAGTTGGTCCCCGAGGAAAAGTAGAAATTGGAAATAGGGGCATTCAAGGACTGGTGAATGTTGTTTACGGTGAGGATGCTCCAGAGGATCTCGAGAAGAGGTTACACCGCAGTTTAGGAATAGAGGCTGTGAGGATGAGTGGGAATGGAGAGGTTGACGAGGAAGAGGAAGAAGAGGCAGAAGAAACAATGAATGGCGATCCTGGACCGAGCAGGACGTCAAATAGGAGGCAGAGCAGGAGATGAGGAACGCGCTATGGGCATGGTGCGCAACTATCCCACTGAGCGTCACCTTCGCTATCGACGTTTCACTATTGCATAGTTAGAGGAGTCTGCTTCATAGCTGTACCAATGATTATGCTTGTATAAAACACCAGACATGATAGAACCCAGTTTGTGGGACCCCCAATGTTTGCTGTTGCCCCTGCCCACAACTCCGAGCGCCGGGTTTTGCCGTGATCTTTGTATTCGAGGTTGGTGAAGTACGTTCTCCGATTCAGATGCGACCGTCGTAAAAAAAAAATGCTTTTGGCCAAAATTCTTTAAGAGACTCGTTCTCCTTTGTCAGTCATTGTAGCAGATGACATGCTGATCTCCAAACCCAATACTCCTCCAACCCGCTCAATCCTGCACCTCAGGTGGCTTCCCAACAGGTTGTATCATCTTCTACACCCATCATTAACCTTCATTCCAAACCATACCTGCACTTCGCCCCAAGAAAACTACTCACCTCAATCATCTGCGCCCTAACCTTCTCCCTGCACTCTCCCATCCCGATAGCCATATAACTCAGCAGCGGCGGGTGTCCAACATAACTCGCATAGCTGTCGCGCTGGATGTTGGAAGTCCACTCGAACTTGGTCGTGTCTGCGTGGCCAGTTCCTACGTAGCGGGCTTGCAGCGCCTCGAGTTGTTGCTGGGCGCGGAGTTTATCTGCCTGCGATTTTTGTATTAGCACATATGTATTGGAGGGGAGAAAGGGCGAGACGTACCATGATGTGGTGTAGATTGACCTGCGTGAGGCTGAAGATGGAGAAAAGGCTGGAGATGGAGTTGTTGTACTACGGGTGCTGGAATAACCTTATTCCGTAGACCCACGCTAGCTTTTCTATGGGCTTGGCAATTTGAGGTTCCATCAACCTCTCGAATGAAGTTCCTTGTCACACCTCCTGGTACCCTTCACCACACGCTCATTATTTCAATCGAGACTCACAACATTAAATCACGCGAGGCTTATTTTACAAACCTAGCTCATATTTTGACCTCATCTTTAGCCAACGATGATGGAGTAAGTGGTTTCTCATGCACACGTGATAGTACACGTGATATTATACATGTGTTATTTAGCTCTTGATGAGCTGATGAAGCCTGTTCAGCCCATTGCTTCCTCTTCACGCTTCCAAATTCGTGCATTGCTCCTTACTGATCAGTTATAGAGGCGTCGAACTTCAAATCCGGGCCCAGCAACCACTCCTCAACACCTCTAGTACATACCCACTTTCTCACGACCGGAGACTCCAATCAGGAGACCAGTTCCGAGAGTCCAAAGAACAACTAGAAGCTACCCTCGCAGCCATCGATCGGTTCTATGCCTCCCCAGAAGCAGGTCCTCACGATGGCCCGCCCAATTGTCAACGCTGCAGCAAGAAGAGACATGACGTTGCCCGAGCATTCTACGACTACTACGTCTCAGACGACCCACGAGCCTGGTACGCCGATCACGTTCAGTACAAGCAGGAAATGCAACGGCGATTTGAGAATCCAGATGATTTCTCCCTCGATGACACCCACTCGTTCTTCCAGAGTGTCTTGCGGGAACATCTGAAGCAGGATCTGTGTACGGTACTACCGACCGACAGTGCAAACATCACAGCTTTCAAGTACAAGACCTCTGATTTCTTCAATGAAGGTCGTAGTACCGAGGAAATCCTAGACGCCTACCTCGGATACGCGTCCAGTATCGCCCCGACCCCACAAGCTGCAGCTTTCAACGCTGCCTTGCAAGACAGTACGACCAAAGAGGAGAGAGCTCAGTCATACATCGACTACTATTGTGCAAGTTCCTGGAGCGATCCACCTGCCGTAAAAGCCATCAAGGCGAAGCACGCGCGCATGTTCGAGGCATTGGTTCCACACGACCAGGTCCTAGCTTCGTGGCGGAAAGATGCGCAGGAATCTCAGACGTCGAAGGTTGCGGAGTTGCAGGGCAAGTTGAGTGATATTAAAATGGCGCAGAGTGCGTATCTGAAGAACAAGAAGCGGAAGGCGGAAAAGGATCAGCGGATGGTGGATAGAGAACCAATTCCCAGAATCGAGCTGTGTGCGTTGCGTGAATGCCCGATTAAGATCAATCTGGTGACGGAGGAGGTTATTGAATGTGCGATCTGTGAGTGGATGGATCGAAAGGGTGGAGAGAGGGGACGGGCAGTTTACTGCTCCCTTGAGCATGCCAATGAGGATTTCGTAAGTTGCGCTTTGCTTGGTTGTCTATCATTTTTTTGTACTCAGACTAATGATGCGTTTTCAGGAGGAGCACGACCGCCACGTTCACAGATGCATGGCAGATAAATGCATATACTATCCCAAACTTGGCCCGTCGGGCAACTCCACCACGTCTCTCTGCGTCTGCCAGTGTTGTCTAGAAGAAGATGTCGTCTCGGTGTTCTGCTCGCGAGAGTGCTACGAGGAGAATTTTGTAAGTCTCTTTCCCCGTTTCCCTCCTCCACTCCGAGTCGTATTTCTCTCTTCCATCTCTGTCTTGAATCGATCCAAAAAGACAACACCCAGAGCTCACAACTGATAATTCGTAGCCTGAACACCAGGAAGAAGCCTTCCATCGACGCGGAAATCACAATCACTACGCGGAGCTGGAGTATTTCCGGCCTGCGGAGGATATGCAGATCATTTCTTGAGCCCTACTGTCCAGAATCCCGATTGCGCCATGTCAAAAGGTAGCCAGCATGTAAGATAATAAATGTATACTTAGGTCTTGGACTCTTGATTTTTCTTGAAGGGTGCCGGAAATCGTGACACCGTCTGCCCATTACCAGGACCCAATTGTACAATTTGTACGAGCCGCCGTCAAAATTTATAAACCAATAAGTACGAAATGAAGGAAATGTAAGGCTGCGAGCTGAATCCATGCAATAGGTTTGATTGACGCCACAACGAATCATGTCCAGATCGGTCACCGGCCGAGTCTCGAAAGGCTCCGTTGCGAAAACATTCAACCTAGAGCACAAATGCATGCAAACTGAAAATGTAATCCCGTCCGCTAGTTTCTACAGCAGTATTGACATGACAAAACCCATATAGGACAGCGAACGAAGCAAATCACGAGATGGAAGAAGGCATTCAGGTGCATCTGGCGTCTGGCCGAATGGACCAGGCTAGGAAAGCCTTGCTCCGTTGGCATAGTCTCCACCTCCAACGGCTGCAGAAATCGACCGCAAAAACGAACTGGCGCTCCATCGAGACATCGTCCAAAGATCCAATTCGACATCGAGCATTCCTTTCCGAATGACGGCAAGACGATATACTCGAACGTGTACGTGCTGCTCCGCTGCTACGTCGATGAAGAGCCCAAACTTCCTGTCCCTTGGGAGCTGAATATGCTGGATGAAGTTTTTCAAGAACTCTACGGGTTCTCGGCTGAGAAATAGGAGATTCCGCACGAGAGCAGCCACAATAAGCTCGCGGCAATGGTCATGGAATTCATCGACCTCGGCGGTGACAGCAGAAGAGATTTGAAGATCATATACGATAGAGCCCATGGGATGTTGAATAAAGGAAGGCAGCCCATGTGGACGAAGTAAGAGTCCTTGGACTACAACTCGATTTTGTTGGGCACAAGTGCTGATTTCCACTTAGTCTCCCGAATCCAAAGGACCAAGCCTTTCAATATGTGGTGTGGTGTGGCATTCAGACGAATTTGGAGCAGGCACAGTCCGACGTGTGCATCCTTCTTGACTGCTGCGAGTCCGGCACTGCAAATACGGATTTCGGTTGCGGTACAATGGAGCTGATTGCGACTTGTGGCTTCGATTTTGTAGCGAACCCCGTTGGCTCGGACTCATTCACTCACAATCTAATTGAAAAGCTAATAGATCTCAGTGGCGAGGCACCATTTACTGTCAACTTGTTGTACAACAACATACTGAGCTGGAACTGGAAATTGAGGAGGGGCTTATAAGGTGAAGAGGAAGTCTCCGGTACATGTCACATTGATTCAGAACTCGCAATTACCTCAACCTATTCAACTTTCTCCTCACCTTATAAGCCCCTCCTCAATTTCCAGTTCCAGCTCAGCGGTCTCCGCTGGGGCGTCCGGTGACTTGTATGATAGTGCACTGGGTTCTCATCAAGAAGAAAAAGGCGACTTATCTTTGGAAGCGTGTTTGGCCACGATTCATGATGTGTCATGCTGTCCAGAATTCAATGGATTGCCACGCTTCACGGTTAATATCTGGCCGAAGAAACGCATGCCTTGGGCTGATGTACAAGTCAAGACTTTTGCAGACTGGATACGCATGATGCCAATTCTCGCCAAAGATGTACAGATAGGGTCGGGAGGTGTAGACTACTACCATCTGTTTCTGTTTATCCAAAACCTTTTCCGTGTATGTTCACAAAACAAACAGGTCTCCTTTCCTTGCCGATGCTCTTATTAGCGCACTTCACTAGAACACAGAGAAATCGATTCCCGCGATGAAAATTTAGGTCTCACGCACGCAGGCAACCCTTCAAGCAGCTAGCGTAGCCCTCGATGAGATGATGACCCAGAATCGAGAAGCCAGTGCAGCGGCAGAAAGATTGCAAAACGTAGTCTCTCAAGGCTTTGCTGATGTTTCGGTAGAGCTTCAGGTGCAAGGTGATAAAGCCGCCGAATCTGTAACAGCAATTAGTAATTAGTTAGTCTTGATTCTGGCTTCAAGTCACTATGTGGAGAGCCCTGCAAGCAAGGAGAAAATATCATCGCAAGCTCATATATGATTGAAAGGACTATCAAGATAGGTCTGGAAGGGACGGAACAGAGTCTGCAAATTATCTTAACAAAATGGGATGACGGTTATTCTGCGCGTAATCACATCCACGTACCCTTGGAGCTGTCTGCCTTGGAGGCAATGCTGGAAAGTGCTGTGACTGTAGGATGCAAAGACATGCTGCATCAACGATTTTGGTCAACAATTTTCCTCCTGCAGCACCTGCTATGGGGATACTGCCCGACCATCACTTGCAAATCTAAGGAATCGGCAGAGGGGATATCTGCTTGGACATCGTGTTAGCAAATCAGATGCCAGGTGCTATGGGGCTTCTTGGAGATAGTCACATCCAGGAATAAATATTCAATCGATATCAAAACGTTCAACAACGCATTCCGCATGACGGTAGCCTGGGGCCAAGAATCCACATAACTTCCGACGTTTCAATATGACGTATATTTTCAAAGCTGTGTTCCATTACCGGTCCGCTATTCCAGGCATGTCGGGCTCTCGATATTGATGAAGTCCATTGACTCTTTGTAGATGGGCTTACATCTCCGCATGACCAAACCTTCCGCAATAATGTATATATCTCTCCTATTGACGAGGTTGTTTGCGTGCTGGCTAGAACTACGACGCAGACGGAGTCTGTTGACTGTCTGAGACTCCTCAGGCTCCTTGCGTTTGGAGCTGATCCAGCCGTGCGTCCTGAGGGGTTGACTGAGATCCTTATGGATGGTCGTGAAGCCGTGCGCAGATGTACCAAGAAAAAGCCATAGATCACCTAGAATTACTCCAGGGGCTGCTAAAATATGATGAAGATACAATCTTGGAGGGCACGGGCGCCGCGGGGTTTCTCACTGTTGAGAACGAGCAAGTCCCTGTCTTCTAATACTTGGGCTCCGCTGAAGACTGGTGCATTAATTGGCAGCAGATACCATATTGCAACAGTGAGAGCATATTCGGAGAAACAGATCGTACCATACTACTGGACCCCAAAGGCGAGATGATGAAAGTCGCACTCTCGACCGCAAAGGAGTATGTAGCCTTCCATCCAGAATTCATCATCGAAAAGACGCTGTATCTGATTGGACCTTTCCACTCGCTCATTCTCCAAATCTCGGTCCAAGCTATGTGAAGTGGACGAGTGCTGTCGGCTCAGGATATCCGTCCTTCTGAGCCATGCTCGAACGCCCTGCTGGCTTTTCGACGAGCGTGGCAACAGACAGCTCACGGTGTCGCCGACTAGATATGCGCAAGATCTAGGGTATGTAGACCTATGGATGCCTGACGAGCTACTGGAAGATGAGTGCAAAACACACCAATTCCATCCTGGGATTTGGAACTATTAGAGTATTGTAGAGACGACTCGAAGTCCTACCATAGAGTACTTCGTCAAGTTGACGAAGACGATACCTGGGGGCTGGTTGGAGGATGGAGTGACTAGAAATATCCTGCGTGAACCGGTACCAGGTGTTGACTACGAGTTGCCAGGTTGGAGCATTGACGGGATCGTATTGATTGGAGCGAGTACTTGGATGAGAGTTGGGGGCGAGATATGAAGGACAACGATACACAAGAAGATAGGATGAAAGAAGACGACGTGGAGGCTGACTATGAGGATGGAAATGAATGCTGGCATGATGTATTAAATACCGAGGCTGAGATTATGGAGGCCGCTCAGAGTTGACCCACCTGGGCGTATAAGGATATGTGATTCTTAGGTAGATTGGAGACTGGATGTAGTAAGAGAGAAGTAAAACATGTCTCCTATGAGCCAGAAAGCAACATCACCGACATTTCTTTTTAGCTTTTTGATGTATCATTACTTGCATTTATCACTTGCACAGATCCTTTGGAGTCGTAGGTATGTGTTGAATTAAGGTTCCCAAGTTACGGAAACGGCGAAAGATAAAAGCAACCACTAACGAAATAATGGCAAAGCAACAACAACAGTAAACTGGGGTCATGGTAAAATAAAGAGCGAATGCAGCAGCAGCAGCAGCAGAACGGGACGAGAAAAAAAAAGGAAGCAGCGCAATGCAAATGCAACGCACCCAAAACGCAGACTCAAATTCAGATTCGAGTATCAGAAGCGAAAGACTCACAATCCCATTCTCGTCTATCCTCCATCAGAAACCATTCAGCATTCACGGTAGACTCACCTCAAAGGCTGACTTCTTCTGCTCAAGAAGAGAGAAAAGGAGACCTACGGAGAGACACTCCTCGCAGTGGTGTCCAAACCATCCCACTCCCTCCCAAAAACACCCAACAGATTCCTCGCCGCTACCTCGCCCGTCTCGAACGCACCATGTACACACCCATTGCCCGTCTCAATACAATGCTCGCCCGCAAACTGGAGTCTGAGCGCGCTGTGCTCGTCCAGAGCGCGGACAAGAACCGTGGCATCATCGTCCTTCTTCTCGACGCTGTAGGAGCCGAAGCCCGCGAGCGGGTCTTGCGTCCAGTGCGTTGTCTCGATGTTGAGCAAGTCGGGGAGATCTTTGTACGGCTCCGTACGCATGAGTTTGAAAAGCGGTTCGAAGAAAGCGAAGAGGGTTGCCTTGTCGTCTGGGGAGATGGTTTCGATGCGCTGGGTGAGCGGCTCAGCAATCTGGATGCAGAGTTCCTTGGTGCCGGACATGATCCACAGGTTGGACGTCACGGTTGCGTAGGAGAGGATGGAGGATTCGTCGATAGGGGTGCCCGGGGAGAGGGGTGATGGATAGTAGATGAATTGGTCGTTGTCTTTGGGCCAGAAGACTTCTGAGAATTCGACAAAGACTTTGCCGAGGGCGCCGTAGGAGAAGGATGTTATTCCTTCTTGAATCGAGGCCGGCATTGGAGGTGAGAACTTGATCATGTTGCGACGGAGGCAGCCGAGAGGAACGGTCACGATCACGGCATCTGCGGCGTAGGTACCCTTCTGGGAGTGAACGACGATGGAGTTATCGAGTGTGCCCCAGGTGATATCAGTGACTACTTCGCCCATCTTGATCATGTTCGGGTCCTTAAGGAGAGGTTCAGCGGTCCAATTGACGATCTTGTCGTAGCCTCCTTTCATGTAGAGATTTCGCTCTGTGAGAAAGTAGGACAAATGCTTGGAGGAAGCCTCTTCTATGGATGTTCCGATCCACAGTTCGACTTCGCGGGTGGCTTGAGGAGCCCATTTGCGCTCGGAGGCAGTGATGAGAGGATGTTTTTCAACGAACTCATCGACGAATTCCTTTACAGTGCGGTCCGGAGCATCCGGGTTAGCTGTGTAGTACCACTCAACATAGTCCGCGAACTCATCAGCGACTTTCTTGGCCTTGAACTGAGAGCCAGCTCTTCCATCGCGAGTATAGTAGAGCGGAGTTCCATCGTCATAGTAGTACTCGATGCCTAGCTTTGGGATCAATTGGACCAATTTGTTCTGAGAAGTCTCGTGCATCCATGCAGCTCCTAGAGTATGGGTATGAGCATAATCTTGCCGGGGAGAAGGATAAACAACCCACATTGTGTAGTCGAGCATGAGAAATGCTCAACCACCCACAATTGAAGATATTGCCTAGTCTAGGTATATTTACCAATGTCTCTCGCTGCCTTTCCGTGCTTCCGGCTGGTGCAGATGCGTCCTCCGATGCGATCTGGCCGTCCTTCGAGGATCATCACATCAACTCCGTGTCGTTGCAATACAGAGCCTGCACGTAAACCAGATATTCCAGCACCCACGATGATGACATGTTGCTGTTTCTTGGGAGACACGATGGTGGATGGATTCTCAAGTTTGGCAACATTCATGGCGGAGATTATTGCAGAGTGGGTGCTGGACATCTGGGTGTCCGCGATTACTCCGTTTTGATTTCGATGACGGTTTACTTCGTTTTGATTTAAAGCGCCAGGAGCTGATATGAATAGAGTTGACATACTGACTCAACATCTGCGTATGTAGTGAAAGGGTAAGTCTAGATGGCGGGGTATGACAAATGGACTGAGGTTGATTTCGAGAGAGAGATATCTCGACTTGAAAAGTGAGAGAGGTTTGAAGATGAAGTATCGCAACTAGTACAATGGTTGGGTTCAGTAGGTTGGTGAATCCAATACTTGATTGTGTTGGTGGGGGAAAGAAGAAGAGAAGAGGCGAGGAAAATGAAGTCGAGGTTCGGTTCACGATGATATAGTTCGATGCAACGGGGGCCAAGCCAGTGGATCACTTGATCGCTCCACTTGGTTCCTGACACGAAGCAATAGATTCGCCAATTTCGGCGCTGCTGGATGTGAATGGATTCAGAGGAATCTGGACGGTGCAGGGTCTCACATGGATCTTCCCAGCGGCGAATAGAAAGTGGCTGTGGGAAATCGTGACGGAATGGAAGCCAACAGCTCTCCTATCGCCGTCTTATCAGCGACCAGTGACCAGTCGCCTTTAGGGAGGTGTATGCGTGGCGTATCTCTGCGTGGGAGGACGTTGGTGGGATGGTAGGAGGGGGCTCGGGGTGACTTCGTAAGAAGGGCAGAGGTCCAAAGCTCCAGAGGTCTTCCAGTCCTTCTGGAAACAAGGCTTTGCTGCAGACAGTGTGATGCTATTCGTTCGTTGCTGGTGGTACATACAGCTCCCGAAAATGGATTAGTATATGCTGCCCGTCGGATAGAGTGTTCCACTGTTTGCTCTGCTCTAGAGCTAGGGTTCTGGGAATCCACAAGGAAAGACCAAAACTCAGGGATGAAGGGGCAAGATATTCGAGAGTCGGGAAGGCTGTGATATATATCATGCCCTCTCCCTCTCTCTGACCTCTAGATATGTGGTATACTGTGTAATACTGCTATGTCATCGAGCAAAGTGCAATGGTGTTGAGGAAACTGGATAGATAAACATGACTAGACGGGCCGAGGTGGAGGAGGGGTAGCCAAGAATTCGGGCTTGCCGACGTCTTTGTACATGGGAGGGACCATGGGGTTTCTAATTCTCACCAAGCCTCCTCTGCCGTCATTCCTAGGAAGATAAGCTTTGTCTTCAACATTAAATCCAGAGAACATGCACCGTATGTGAACGATAGACGAGGAAACTATGAGAATGAAAATAACGGGGAATAACCTCAAGAGGAGAAGGCACAGCTGTTCTTCCGTGCATTCACTCGTCAGCTTTCCCCTTAATCCGACATTTGTATTTCCATCTAGAGTATCTGTGCCGTGTCGAAACGCGGATTTGGGCTGGTAGTTTAGTGGCACCCTGCAGGAAGATATATATCACGGCGGCTGATAGGCTCTCACGGCAGAAAGAGCCTGTCCGAATAGTGATTGGGCACTAAAATACGATCCCTGAAAGACGGAGCACACCCACTGAGAAAATAAAAGGTGGAACCAGAGCTTATCGTCACCAACAGCAGGGAATGAGAGCAAGCGTTTGCACCTTGTGCAGCCGTGTCGTGCGTGCCTGCGAGCTGGGAGCTGATCTCTTATCAGCAGGTCTCCCATGTCCATCTCTCTTGTGCCTTGTACAAGGCAATTCAAGTGAAGACATTGAAAAAGGAACGCTCCCCCTCATCATGACAGCAAGCTGGAGTTGAAAGGCTTCTCTTCCTTCGCCGCTGCATTTTGTTAGTAGCACCACCGGAGGTCGCACCGTCCCGCACTGTCGCATCTAAATAATTTCTTGCGCAGACATTTTCTGTGTTGACGGGTTTGCGATCGCGAGGCTGAGATCGACCCAAAGGGCAATTATTGCGCAAGTCGCAGTTCGTCGCTGAGTGTGGCTTCTCGGATCCTTGATCAGGATGGACGATGAAGTCGAGATCTTGCCCGGGACTTCGCGCCTCTTCGAAAGCGATGCTCAAGCTGCGAGTTCTCATCTCAAGCGACATGGCAATATCGTCCTCTCGCCACAACCGACTGACTCTCCCAATGACCCTCTCAATTGTATGTTTTCTAGGCAGTTGTCATGTCCTACCTTTTGAGCGTCTTGGGAGCATTTCACTCAAAAAAAAAAGTGATCTGAGACAAATGCAAACGAGTAATTGTTGACTTTCCGATCTCACAGGGGGCCTCCCGAGAAAGTACTTGCACGCCATGCTCCTATTCTTTATCACAGGCTTCACGGCTGCCACAGCGAACGATGCGGGGTCGGCTCAAGATGGAATGAACGAGGAGTATGGCATATCATACGGAGCCATGAACACCGGCGCAGGGGTATTGTTCGTTGGAATCGGATACTGGACTTTCCTTATATCACCAGCTGCGGCGCTCTATGGTCGGCGAATCCCATATCTTATCGGCATAACCTGGGGGCTCATAGGTGCATTATGGTTTGCGCATGTCCGGGGAAAGAATGATTCGATCTGGAATCAGCTCTTCGTTGGTGCATCGGAAAGTGCCGCAGAAGCAAATGTTCAATTATCGCTTTCCGAGATCTCTTTTGAACATCAGAGAGGAAGCGTTATCGGTATTTACGTCTTGGCAACGAGTGTTGGAACCTATCTTGGTCCTTTGATCGGTGGATTCGTCTCGGATCGTCTTGGGTGGAGATGGATTGCCTGGCTTTCGGTCATCATCTCATCTTGCACCATCTTGGTTCTGTATTTTTGTCTTGAGGAGACTATGTTCGACCGGGCAGCTCACAGCGGTCCCATGATCGACGGTGTACACGAGTCGGCATCAGGTGCTAATGACCCTTCCTCCGACAACGAAAAGATTGGTACCTCGGGAGATCTCAAGAAATCAACATCTAACCCGACCTCTAATACACCACATGGCAAAGACGAAAAGCCGAAGACATATCGCCAACGGATACAACTCATTACACTCGCTCCGAATTTGAAGGGTACGGGTTTTAAGCAATACATTAGTCGACTCTTTCACACCCTGCGTATATTTGGTTTCCCAGCAGTGATCTACTCGGGCATTCAATGGGGTGCACAGGACGCCTGGTTGACATTCTACCTCACACTCGAAGAAGATAACTGGTATGGCCCTCCATGGAACTACAACGACGCCCAAGTTGGAATTATGAACGTTCCTTGTCTCATCGGTGCAGTCATTGGCTGTTTCTGGGGTGGTTATCTATCCGATCGATTCGTCTTCTGGATGGCAAAGCGCCGAAATGGCATTCGAGAAGCAGAAGACCGCCTCTGGATGATGTTCCCATGCGCCATCTGTTCACCTGCTGGCATGCTGGTGTTTGGCATTGGAACGGCTTATGGATGGAACTGGCCAGCACCATATGTTGGACTTGGGCTGATTGGATTCGGATGGGGTTGTGCTGGTGATCTCAGCATGGCCTATCTCATGGACGCATACCCCGAGATGGTCTTGGAAGGTATGGTCGGAGTTGCCGTGATTAACAACACTATCGGATGCATCTTTACCTTCACTGCAAGCACCTGGTTGGAGAACAGTGGGGTTCGGGACTGCTTTATTGCGATCTCTATTCTTGATTTCTTCTTCATCATGTTGACTATCCCGATGATGATCTATGGAAAGGCGTGTCGGCGGTGGACATTGACACGATATCGCGATTTTGTCAAGATTCGGGACTCCATTTGACATCGTTGGGCTGGTTGCTATGGGTGCTGATCTTGTAGGACGAAAGGTGCATATCCATGTATCATTTATTCTCAACGTCAAGATACCGATGTTCAAAACTGTAATTATCCTCTCAAATTCAGTCCCGATCTTCCCCGTGACCAAAATTTCCCCCTTTTCATGTGGTCGATTTCCAAAAGTCCTTGGCGAGGTAGTGTCCTAGTAGACTTCTCTCCAAACCGTGACCCTTAAGCTGCAGCTACAACTTGAGTCCTAGGTCCTAGGGACTGATCAGGAAAATCTCAAGGAGGGGAAGTGATTTCTATCCATACTAGCCGGCTATTAGATATCAGCAAAACGGTCTAGCAGTGCATTCAGTCCATCAAGTCCATCACCTGCGCTTCTTTCTCTAGCAGGAGCTCCATAATCCTCGCGCCATATTTGAGATTCTCAGCCACGATCTTGATAACTTTATCCGTAATTTCAACATCACGGAATGCAAGCAACGCTTCGACGGCCATCTCGTCCCACCGCGAAAAGAGCAAATTGATCGCAGCTTCATCCATGTCCGGCCCTTCCTCCAAGATCAACAAGAGCAATCGCGAGCCATCCTTCCATTTGCTCAGACTTAGCAATTGCTCCCAAGAGAGGCGGAAAGCAGACGAGTCAAGGTCATGGATAATATCCAGTAGTGGCTTCTGCATGACAAGGTTTGCTGCAGAAGCTTTTGCCCAAATAATTTCTCTGGGATTTTTCCAGATTAGACGAGGACCCTTGCCAGGCTTCTCCCATCGATCCCAGAGTAGACCTATCCATTGCTCGTATCTGTATCGCTTCATAGTTCCAATCACATCAAGTTTGAGGTTGATGGTGTTCTTCGAGCCAAGAAGTATCATTAGCATCTCGGAAGAGCCGCTCAACATACTTGTCATGGCTGATTCGACAATGGGGAGCGTGAGGTCGATGGTTCCTGCGAACTTGAGCAGCGATCGCATTATGGATGGTCCATGGCAGCTCCGGCAAGCTGCAGCTAATAGGTGTTCATCAACCTAAATTGATAGGTTATTGTCGAAAAATAGGGACAAGATGTCCATATAGTCATTTAGAAAAATGTCAGTCCTATCCGCAAGAAGATACGCTACAACGTCATCCTGAGACATGAAGCCAGACCCCGCGAGGTCAAGTACTGCTGCTAACGCAGATACATTTCCCATCCGGGCTGCCTCAAACATCGCGCACCTGATATAATCTGGTGGGAACAGAAGTCTGTTACTCTCTTCAAGAATTATGCTGATGGTCACTGGCTGATCATAGTGAGCTGCGATTTGAGCGCAGTTGAAATTGGACGAATTCAGAGCTCGAAGTGCTTCCGGGTTATTGTAAACAAGTGCCGCTACTATCTCCGTCAAATTGAACATAGAAGCCACGAACAATGGGTTCGGAGGCTGGGAAGTGATCAGATCTTGTGAGATATCGTTCGGTTTTATGTCGAGACGATGCATCCAACGACAGAAATTCTCCTTGTTATCGTCCAGGGAGTTAGTGGTAACAAGGAGAAACTACTCCAGGACCGATTTCAGACGTCCTTGCGTTCTCAATGGGCCAGCAAGTCGCGAATATTCCGGCCAGCAGATATTCGCATGGCGGAAGAACGAGTGTGTGGCAAATTCAGCTGTATTGGTCTCCGGTTTGGGCTTCTCGGGCTGTGATGATATCCCACCAAAAATTCCCAGGTACACAATGTACTTCTTTTCGAAAAGTTCTCCCTTGGTCAATGTCCAGTTTAGGCATTGTTCGGCCAGCAATGCATTAGCACTGATTTTCGAGTACACATTGAGCCGTTCCAGATATTCAAGGACTGATAAGTGTGCAAATCGAAACCTATTAGACTCGTTATCATAAACGACCAGGTTGCAACAAATGCTCAGAATGTCTGAATTTTGAAGGTAACTTTGATCAGCTAGGTCGGAGCGAATCGCTACAATAAAGACTTCTGCAGGCAGAGATTCTTGGGCGCAGGGAAGCCATTTAATGACGCGGTCGGCTACCTCTGGATTGGGATACTGAGATGAGGATATCTGGGCCAAAATAGTATCGTATGAATGCTTGAGGTCTAACGGGAGATGTTCGAGTGTGTTGAGTACATTCGCCTGTGTTTTGACCTGACTGGATCACAGAGGCTTTGAATATGAAGGCTGATCAGTCGAAACATCCCCTCAGCTTTCCGTGTCAAAGTTTCAACAATGATGTTTTTCAATTCTCGAGGTACTTTCCCGCAAAGGATTCTTTCCTTAGAGATCGCCTCTTCGACACGGGAAGTCACGAACCTTTCAATATCGCTCTTGTTGTCAGCTGCCTTGATGTAGAGGTTTGGTGTTCTTGATAGCCGATGAATAAGATCGTGGTCGTCTCGACTACTAACGAAAATCTTGACAATGTTGTCAGATTCTGTGACAATTTTCTGAAACGCATCAAGAAGTTCTTGTCGTCGCGTTGGATCGCACTCATCCAAGCCATCAACGACAATTGTGACTGTGTTTAGGCGTAGCAACTCTATCACGACCTCGACACATTCTTCCATGCCTAGTTTCTCCGGTTTCCGTCCTCTTGCTTCATTTTTCCTCGAATGATAAACAGCCACTATTGGCAGCTGGATTGGCTCGCTCTCATCCAAGCAGGCCATTTGCTCTAAAAGGCACCGGAGAAGCTCAGCTGGATCAGCTCTTTCTGGCTCATTTGCAGTACGGGCACAGTAAAAGTACGCAACGCCACCATCTCCTTGTGCTCGGGCTTGAAGATACTCGATAACGTGTACTACCAGCATACTCTTCCCTGAGCCAGGTATGCCGTGCAACCACAAGATCGACGAAGTGCTCCTGCTCATCCGTTCCATAAACTCTTGTTTCCTCAAAAGCCACTGACCCGAGCCAGGGAGTAGAGTTTTGGCTTTACTGCGATGGTGACTTCGATATTCAACCGTCGAAAGCCAATTGAAAATCTTCAATCGTTCGTCTTCCTTCAGGTTGTCCAAAGTACGAATCTGGGCAGAAAGCCGATTGATTGGTTGATTCAGGTCCTCCAGAGTCTCTATCAGAAGCCTCGTATTCCCTTTTATCTCGTCTCGGACGCTGGCAAGTTGCGCATCGACACTGTCGAGCTTTCTATATTGTAAGTCCAAGTTCATCATTCGCTTCGAGACATCAGTCAGTGAAGTCTCTGTTTGAAATATAATCTCTCCAGACATCAGTCGAACACAACTTTCCACTTCATTCATATTGGCCTCGATTTTGGATATGAAGCTTGATGTGAACTCTTCAACATAGAAAACACTCTTTGTAATTCGCTTGATGGTCTTTTGGCCAAAGTACCGATGGGACTCGAGTAAGAATTTCAGGATAGAAGTATAAAGGGCAACTAGAGATTTGTCTAACAGCACTTAGAGTGTCGATGCTCTGTGTAGATAGAGCCGTTCGATGACTTCAGACTTGGGAATGAGATTAAAAGTCAGCTCCATTCCTTCGAGCATTGCCCCATTGGTTTGAACGTCGTTGATCGATGCCTGACAGAAAGTTAGTACGCCGCTCAAATGAGAGCCTTAGTTCGCAGGTTTACTTGGAGTATCAGACGAGCGGCTGCCCATGGTAGAGCAGCATGTCCGGGATCGTACTGCACTATAGTATCACCAATGCTTTTCACCTTCTCGATCCAAGTGATCATCTTGGCGAAAAGATCACGAACGATGATAACTTCCACTTTTCGATTTTTCCACACCCATCGTTTCTGAAGTGACGCCTGCTGGCAGGTCCGCGACCAGGTGAGCACCTCTTGTAGAACCTGAAGACGATCTGTAGATGTGCTTGTTGCGCGAATCGCCTGTTGGTCTGCAGGCTCAAGACTCTCTAGAGCTTTGCTCCACAAGTCATTGGGTGGTCTGAATGATTAGTACAGGCACAAGTGATTGGATAGGGGACCGCGTGGGTGAAGGCTTTCGGAAGAAGGAAGCTCTGAAAATCATACCCAGCATTTGTACCCTGGAAGGGGGCGTTCATCGGTACTTGGGATGCCATGCTTTCTAGAGAAGTCGTCGATGTTGACAGGAGAAGTCAGCATCCACGGGCAGGGCTGAAGGCCATAGCCACTGCCCGAAAATCCCAGGTAGAGGACCTCCAAAAGTCGGCAGCTTCCGGCGACTGAACACTGGCTAAAACATAACAGATGAAATTCTGTTGGTTCGTAGCGTGCATGAAACTAGTGATAGTGAAGGAGTTTGTGCGGTATGAAATGCATACAAGTAGAGGAAAGTGTGTGGAAGATGCAGGTGAGACTGAGGTTGATGTCTCAAATCGGGCGTTGTTAAAGTTAATAAAGTAATACAAGTAAATAGAGGTCAAGGAGACGGTGATACTAAATGAAAAGGCTAATCCCAAAGCAGCAAGCGAGGATCTGACCTGCGTTCTCAACTTCGCCGAGAGTCACATTGCCAGTATCTTTTCACATTTTGAATCCACAGGCTGCTCCAAATCTTTCAAAATTTCAGCTTTGAACTCGGATGGAAAATTGTTTCCATTTCCCCCATTGTCACATGACTTTACACGTGCTAGCTGGGTAAAGATGACCTGGATCCATGGGCACACATCTGTTTGCAAAGCCTCCGACTTTCTACAACGGCTCATTTATTACGATACACAGGAAGTACTGGGTTCAGAAACACTGATCTAGCATTCCTTGTGGAGTTACAGTCTTATTAGAGCTAAGCGAACCGGCGGCCGAATCCTGTGTCGAGGATGTAAACACACTGACCTGAGAGAAGACTCCACTCTCTACAAAATTGGGAACTTTGAACTTAGTATGAAAGCAGATCCACAAATAACATTACTGTTGATGTTGATGACTTAAATTGTCGAATCTAGCTTCCAGTAAACCTTTCCACCCAAGTCAACATAGCCGCAAGTTCAGTTCTAATTAAATTATCATCACTAAGTACATTATTTCTAATACTTCGTAGTATAAAGATTTCTGATCCGTTACCATGTATTTGTCTTTTGTATGTAGATTCTGACTCCATTTACCGAGCATACGAGCTGATTACACCCCCGACTTCGAAATTCCGGGGGAAAACTCGTTCCGCGAGCTAGCCACTTCATGCGGACAAAATATCGACTTAAAAAAAACGAAAAAGGTAATGAAAGAGAGCTCTCAGTGACTAAGTCCATCCAGAGCATGTCCAACTCCTTCGTATCCCGCCTCGCTTCCGTGCCTGCACGTTTCCCCCAGCACCCTACACTCATAGAACCCCTACCCTCCTTCTCCAGAACCCATCAAGACAAAAACGCCACTTGAGATCTCCACCTCTCGAATACTTCCTGTCTTGAAAACTCGAGTAATATAAGAAAGATTAAGATAAAGAAACCCCGCCTTACACCCTCACCCTCAAGTCAACTCAATCTTCACCCTCCTCCGAAACAATTGGACCCTCTCATGGCATGGACTCATGGTGCAGTACGAACTGACTGTTCCTCAATAGCAAGGATCCCTACTCAACTTCTCGGGATCCTCCGGGGAAGAGAAAAAGCAGTCTTGTCCAACAAGCAGCGGAGGTTGCTATAGCTCTTCACGAAGCCATCCATATTTCTGAAATTGTGGCTGGAAAGACAGATATTGATGATGGAAGCATGTGCTCTTGCTGGAGTATATGGGTAGAGGCGTTGCTATCGGCACTAGTGTTGCGATTGGTATTGGCGGTGTTGTTATTGGTCCTTTTATTGTGTTTGGTGCCGAAGAGAAACCTGGACCTGGATGTGGAAGAGAAATAGGAAGTAGATTCGGCTTCCGGACCTTTGGGGCTGGTGGCAAAACCTATGTTGCTGTTGTTAAAGGACCTGGAGCTGGAGACGAACAAGGAGACGAAGAAAGAAATCAAGCTAGACTTGAAGCTGGACCTGGCCCGGGACTCTTAGACGTCAACAACCCTCCAACCCATCTCTCAGAGGCACCACCGACCAACTCCTCGCCCACGCAACCACCGAAGAGGCCATGGACGACGAAGTGATGGGTCGTGGCGCTGCTGGCCTTGCTGCCTACCGCCTTCCTCCAACCCGCGGCCGAAAACACCCTCGTGAAGAGTATGACATTTCTTCGGTTTCTCTTCTACTCGGGCGAACTTACTCTATTGTCTCTGTTGCACAGGCAGGATACATGGATGATGAATTTGCCGAGCAATGGAATCTTGCTGGGTCTTAAGCGAGTGAGACAGTCTACCGCAAGAAGAGTGCGCCAACCATGTAGACATGAGAGGGCATTGTTTTTAAGTCTACTAGGCTTTTCCTTCCCTTCCATTCTTTGGGAGATAATTCGGGCGGGGTTAAGAAAATAGCGAAGCCAAGAGTAAAATAATGATCGCATGAGACTCTCGAAAATAGTTCACAAGTGAAGTGAATAGGTAATTAAAGTGAAAGAAAGCACCTCTAACACTAAGTGTGTATCACGGCTATCCAAATTCCAAAGCATGATATGAGTTTGATAGCACAACTAACAGAAAAGCTAGCTAAACTAGATGAAGATGATTGGAAGGTAATCGATCAATGTTTGATTTTGTTCCCGTTCAATTCTTCTAAATGCCGCATCTGCTTCCTCCTTCATCCCTGGAGATCAACAGTGTCGGCAGAGCCATTTTGAATTCTCTAGACCTAAATCCGATTCCGTTCCTCAACTCCTATCAAGACTCCTCTTCTCTGTCCTGAGATGAATCTATTCATGTTGCCTTGGTAAGATGGCCCCATTGATGACGGCTACATAGAATTCCCAGCATGAAGCCATGCATCATTCATGAATGATGAGAGAGACCACCCATCTTCCAAGAGGACGGCTGAAGTAGATATTGCGAACAAGCACTGCAGGGTACACTTGCTCCAAGAAACTCAGACAATCCGGAACATTCTTCAAGGAGTCATCATCTTTATAGACTCAAGTCCATATCATTCCCCTCTCTTCAATCGTTTCTCAGAAGAATCTATATAGATCCCCTGAAACCGTTCAAGCCCTAAATTCACCCCAAAATCTCCATCAACCTCCCCCTTCTGGAGTACCTTGCTCTCGGATTCCACACCAGGACCTGAATCCTCTTCCTCAACGACCTCTTCCTCGCTATCTCCGCGTCCCGAGTCTGAGTGACGAGTGATCCCGGAGCGAAGTCGATTACTTTGATCTGGTGCTCGGAGAAATGACTTGTGGTGTATTCGTCTTCGTGGAGGGAGGGGGCGGGGGATTTGGTTTTTGTTGTGGTGGTTACGATTTTGGGTAAGGTGGTGGTGGATGTGGTAGATGTCGGGGTGGAGGAGGATTTCGACATTTTAGCAGTAGGCAGGTGGTAAGAAGATCGGGTTTTATGTTCCGGAAAGTTGGATTATGGATCTTGAAAGGGATGGTTGAGCGTGGAAGGTGTTAAGATGAGACGTACGTTATACATCGACTAGACTTGAGGGGTGCGAGAGAATGATGCTGGTAGTCAAGACGCAAATTGAAGCGAGTACTGAAGAAAGAATTTGAAGTAAACAACCCAAAGCAGCAGCCTCCCCAACCTAAGTACTCCCCGTCCCTCCCCCCGAAATTATCCAAAGTGATCTCCCACATTCAAGGGTCTATGATGACCTCAACCTGCAGGAAACTTAATCTTCAAGCCCACAGACGACAAAGGAGAAAGAAAAATCTCCATAAAAACCCACTCTTGAACGTTGAAACAGACTTTGGGCGAGCGAACAAAACTTCATCTCTGCCGGCTTGCCTGTTGTGGAAATCGTCCGTCCGAAGAGGGTCCGGAGCCGCTTGGGTGAGGGGTGATGGTAAGTGGATGGAGAGGAGGGAAGGATCCACTTCAGGCTTCTGGGAGGGGGACGGAGGAATTGAAACGAAGTCGTATTTTGGGTGGGTTTGTACGAGAGACAGATTTGGGGGGGGGGGGGGGGGGGCGGTGTGTAGAAGTTATAGATTGGGAAGACTGAGTAAAAGAAATGTAGATACACAATGCAATTCAGTCCACGAATGAGAATTTGGATTCCTGAAGATAGGCAAAATGAGAGGAGAAAGGATGAGAGAACTGAGGGTTAGGAAATATATAGTAGCAGGTATCGCGCTTCGAGAGTTGAATGCATTTGCATCTTGGCTTGAAGCGTTTATGAATCATGGTAGAGGTGGGTATGCCTGCTGCTAGAGACGCTCACTTACACCCAATGTCGATCCCTCTTTTGCACCACGCCTCCTCACACTTGAAATCCTCCATGGCGTACAACTTTCTTAAAAACATACACCCGAACTCGTATCACGCACATGACAGTAGCAGAGCACACACCCTGGAGGGGATCGGAGTCTCAATTCATGTTGACCTCCCAGAAGGCAGGCGAGACCAGAGCAGGTAGGTAGGCAAGAAAAAGCCCGAAGCATTCGTCAAATGTACAAACAAAGACGCCATCTCGATGCATCATCCCATCCATCCCATTCCTCCGTTCCGCATGAGCGAGCGAGCAAGGCACAGAGGAACACACCCAGCCCATTCATCCATCATCCTCAAACCGGAAAGAAAAAGAATGCCTTCATTTATCAATCAAGAGCCATTCATTCCATCTGCCTGATTCATGACTGCTGATGGATCAAGCCAAGCCCTCACTCTCCAGCCCGCATCACCCATCTTCGTCGTTTCCGCCATTCCAAAGATAAGCAAGTAAAACCAAAGCAACGCCCTGCCCTATCCCACACTCATTGTTGATTGGCTGTTTATGTGGTTGGGTTGGGGTTCATCTGGAGGGAGAGTTAGTTGGGTGGTTCGAGGGGTGTAAATAAGTTGGTTTGACGAACCTTCCGCTTGCCACCGGTGAGAGTAACGTTCACGAAGCGGCGGGTGTATGTGATTCTCTTCTTCGCGCGGCCCTTGGGGGTCTTCTTCTTCTCTTGTGGCTCAACCTGTTTGCGTAGTCCATCAGCATTCGTTCATTCGTACATCCATCAATCCTTCCAGCGTCGAATCCCGTCCAAGCATTCACCCCCATCCCATCTTTCTTCTCTTCGCCACAATACAGTGTCATCATGATCGCGCCTCAACCCAGCCACTCCATCCATTCCCCCACCCTCTCCCCTCCATCTCCAAATGCATCGCAGAATGTATATCGTACCTTTGGTGTTTGAGACTTGACCTTTCCGGCACGAGCGAGGGATCCGTGGACCTTTCCCATGATTGCGGTTTATCGGTTTCTTGGGTTGGAAAGTCGATACTACAGGGTGGCAAAATCGCAATCAGCTATTAATGCTTCCTTCCTGACAGCTCTCGAATCCGCGGAATCTTGTATCGTGATGATCGGTGCGAAGAGCAACTGTAGACGGGTGTTGAGGGATGGAGACTCACAGTTTGGTGGTAGTTGTCGATGGAGGGAATCGAAGGCGTCGTCGATTGGGATTTTTGAAAGTGTGGAATGCAGAGCGGACTTCTCGCTTAGGAGGGCGCTAGGCTCTAGGGCATCTGGATGTCACGTGTATGAGTCAGCTTGGTACCTCGGATATCAGACCCATTGACTCGCGAGCACCTCAAGACTTATTGGGAGAGGAACCGCAGCTTATCTTGAATAAATAGTGCGGGTATATCTTCAACTTCGTTGTTCCCTTCCAAGCTGCAAGTGCTGCCAGAAGTCTCCACGTGAAGATAAACGATATCGGAGCCCGAGTCAAGCCGAAAAGCGCATTGGCGTTGATCTTCTGATCTCAGTCTGATCTAATCAGATCGTTCCACTCCAAGCTTGGCCTGTCCTCTTCCGAGCTTCTGCTCCCAAGAACTCCTACAGAGCTGGTCTCTACATCCGTGTCTTATTTCCTGCTCTTCATCTCTCTTCCTTTCTTAAATCTGTTTCTCCTCCTCATCTCCCTATATTGTCATTCTCTTCAAGAGAATATCAAAATCATTCAAATCAGTCAAGATGCATCTCCCCCTCTTCGCCCTCACCGTCCTCCCCCTCGCAGCAGCCAACGCTCTCACACCGCAACACATCTTCTCAAACCCGTCTCCTCCCTCCGGATCAACAAATAAAATTCCCACATCCTACGAATCAGCCGTTCTCGCACGCAGGGTCCTGCATCTCACTGGGATAGGAACATTAGCTACTGTCTTCCCGTCTAGCAAGTCGCATTCCCAGGAGGATGAAGATGAAGGGACGAAGGAGCAGCGTCCACAGAATTTGGGTGGTATTCCGATTGGGTTGATGGGTATGATCTCTTGTATTCCGTTGCTGTCGTTCTTTGTGTTCTTTCTTTACAACTGCACATATCCCCAAGTCCCTTGTTTACTTGCCACCCGAGCTTGATTGAACCTACACTGCAAACACAAAACCCAACAACGCCTTCCTAGCTACCTATGCTCTAAATTCTCTGCTAACCCACCCTCCACCCAACAGACTACATAGCCGACTGCGAACCCACCGGCAACCCCACCATCCTCGCCATCTCCATCGCCACCTCCTTCAAGAACGTCGCAGCAGGCTCCAACATCTCCCTCTCCCTCCGCTGGACCCCTCCTCACACATCATCCTACTCCGCCGCCTCCCTCCCCCGCTTCTCCCTCCTCGGCCACCTCGAGCCCATCGCCCCCTCCCTAGTCGACACGCTCAAGCTCGCGAAATGCTTCACGGACATGCACGGCGATGCGAAGTACTGGCTGCCGGGGAACCCGATCCATACTAGTGAGTGGGTGAGGTTGGTTGTTGAGGAGGTGTATTGGATTGGCGGGTTTGGGGATAGGAATTATATTGGGTGGATTCCTGTTGAGGAGTGGAGGGGTGTGGAGAAGGAGGAGTGGGAGGCGGTTAGGTTGCCTGGTGAGAGAGATGAAGAGGTGATGGGGTGGATGGAGTGGGTTGGTGGGTTGGTTGGGTGGGGGGAGTTATAGATGTGGTGTGTATGTAGTGTAGGTATTTGAAAGAGTGAAGTGCAGATGCAGATACTGTGGATATAGATGTGTAAATGAAATCGAGCATATTTATGGGCAACGGTGGACACATTGAAGCAGTGGAGGTAGCTTCCCATAGCGAAGAATCAATGATATCGATCTATCATCCTCTTCTCGTCTAGCGAAACACAAGCTATGTATGGTTGTATCCCCACAGCCCAACTGAGTCCATCCTCCTATCCATCCCATCCCATCCCAACCCAACCCGTCCTACTCATAGCCAATAGAGCAACCAATCGCAAGGTATATACTAGATCCCATAACTCCTTTCCTTCCTGATTGCAACCAAACAGTTGAGCTTCCTTCCCAACCATATAGCCTTATGACGAAAAAACGAAACGCCACGACTGTAATAATGCAAAGTAAGGAAGTTAAGGTAGTACTCCCGCTTTCTCCTCTCCATATCCCGTACAACCATATCATAACGCCGTGGAGAACATACAACACACGTCACCTCATAGACGCAATACACCATCCAGCCTGCGCTAGGTAACCAGAATCACAGACCCTCAAACACGATATCGACTTCCGCCTTCTTAGCCCTCTTGTTAGAAGATACCTTCTCCGCCGGGCGAGACCGCTTCTTCGAATTGGAACTGGAACTCGAAATAGAGACTTTGCTCTTGGTGATCTTGCCCTTAGACGCACCCGACGGGAGCGTTTTACGCTTCGATTTATTCTTCGTCTTCGTTTTAGAGTTCTGCTTTACCTGCTGGACCTGAGGCTTTGGCTTCGCCTTGGATTTGGTTTTCTTCTTCGGCTGTACGACGGGTACGTCTTCTAGTTCAGAACTTGGAGCAGAGGATAGCGGCGATGATCCTCTTTCTGATCCATCCCCACCACTAGAGTCTCTACCAGACGTAGCCGAGGAACTAGGTCCTTCGCCAGCACGTTTCCCCTCTACCGAAAGATGCAATTTACTCGATGAGCTGCGCCGTATATCCATCTCCTTTGTGATGAAAGTCCAAGCCGTATTCCAGCACTGCGCGTTGACGCGAAGATCTTTGTGTTTCTTACGTAAGAACATACGCATTTCCTTCACGTCTTCGAGGAGTTGTTCGTCGGTGCGATAGTCCATGTGTACGGCAACCAGGATCGCAGTGACGACCAGCTCGAGGGGCGAGAATGTGCGGACGTGGGTGATATTAGCTCGACGCAAATAATCGGGTGCGGGGTCGAAAACGGAATTGTGGTTTACTTTGAAGCGGGTGGCCGTGACCTGGGTGGAGGAGAGCTTGACGAGAGCTTCGTAGCGGTCGAAGACGGCCTTGAATTTTACTTTCAAGCGGGGCGTAATGTCTTTCTTGTCGTCTAAGATGCGGAGTAGGGCTTGCGGACTCGCTTGGAGCGCTGGCGTGGAGTTGGTGGCAATGTATTTCTTGCGTCTGGAGCTGGAGTGGATTTCTTGGATCATGGTGAATATTGTTAAGATGAGACGGAAACCTGAAGCGCGGTTTTGCTTTGATACTTGAGTATTTGTTAGCTGAGTTCGGAAAGTCATGTTGTAACTACTCACGATTGACGATCAATTGGTAGTCATCTTCGTACTGTCTGGTGAAGGTAGCCCATTCAGTAGACATAGCTCTCATCTTCTCCGCTGGTGTGAGTGCAATTCCACGCTGGACGAGTTGGAACATGGTCTCTTCGGTATCCGCAGTCAAATCCTCATACTCGTAACAACAGAAGAATTGAGTCTCGAAAAATTTCTTGACGGCATTCGGGAGGATGTTTCGATTGCTGATTTGAATGCGGCCATCAACGATCGGATGACAGAAATACCATTTTTTCGAAGGCGAGTTGGTATCGAAAAAGCCGATTGCGCCTTTCATGAACTTCCAAATCGATGTGAGGCGCTGCTTGCCGTCTACACATGTACGGGTAAACCTCTCTTCCTCTCGGTCATCGACTTTGACCATCTTCTTCTTGACATTGAAGATGATTGGAGGAATGAAGTAACCCACTATAGAGTTCAATAAAGTTTGCTTGGTGGAAGGGTCATAAACATACTCAAGATTGAAGTAATCAGCAGTGCAGCGCGGCCTTCATCCCAGACATCTGCTCTTTGGTAATCAGGGTCTAAGACGATAGATTTGCTTTCAATACAGCCTAGAAAGTTAGAATGGTAGTGGCCAGCGAAATAGAGCAGACTCACGAAAGATATCAAATAACGAGCGCTTGACGATGAAAGGTTCTGGAATCTGACGGATTTTGAAACCTGGGGGATATTAGCACTCTACTACCAGCGAGCCAAATAAACAGACCTTCACAAACGAAATGCCGAACTCCATTGAGATGTGCAATCCCTTCGTAGGTCAAATCCACGATCTCATCTCCATTCTCATCAACCTCCTCGTCAACATCCTCAAAAATATCGTCTTCTCCATTAGGAAGAGTCAAATCGATTTTAATATACTCTGGCGGCTCAGGTTTGACTTTTTCTGGACGAGGTCGGCGGTTGAGGTTGTTTGTATGTGTAATGGTTAATTCATCAGGATCATCCTTGATCTCGGGTTCGGTGTCTTCCTTTTTGGTATCATCGGAATCTGGAACATCTGAAGACTCGGCCATGGTAGCCATGCTTTATGTTATATCTGAGTCGGCATTAGTTTCCGTTTGCTGATTGAATGCGAGGTTTGGAGTGGAAGCGATGCTTTGCATGTGGAACGGAGCATGCGCCAAGTTCACTGAGCCAGCCAGCCCTTCCTGCCTTGAGAAAAGTCCCAGTAGTTCTTCTTCTCGAGGCAAAGCTCAATCTGAAGATCAAATGAGAGACGCGGTATTCCCGTCGCGACACTTCCAAAGTACCACCCCGCGCTCGGAGGCTGCCTGACGCCATCTAACTCCTGTGGCGACTGGCCAGTAGGACAGTCAACAGCGAGGCCGAAGCAAACTTGCAACGACATCTCTTTCTCTGACAAATACACTCGTTCAAGCAGTGAGTCCATAACTACGCCTCAACCCAGAAAACCATCACGCCCCCCAGTCCCCACTTTAGCCTTCCCTTCTCCCTTCCTCCCTCCCTCCCCTCCACGCACCCCAACGCGCCAACCCTTCAAATACTTCCCAGACACCAGGAATCTTCCTCCAAACTCCCTCGGGCCCTTCCTCAACCCCATAAAGCACCCCTCAAAACATAACAACAAACGCGCGCCCTCCCAGAAGCAATGCGACAAGGAAAACAAGCAACGTGACAAATGCGCCGAAGCCGCTTACCGATTTACTCAAGTCCGCCGCCGTGGCCCACTGCTTCTCGTTCTCGTTCTTCTGGTCCGCGAATCAGGGCGTGGTGTGCAAAGACGTTGACGTTGGGAGGAGGGGGAAATCATGGGTGAGTTGTTGTGGTTTGAGGGGATTGTTGATATGGGTGAGGCGAGATGTGAGGTTGCAGGTGGGTGAGGTGGAGTGGAGTGTGGATTTCAGTCCCATTTCCGCTTTGGTGTGAGGGGTGAATTTCGGACGCTAGATGGGATGGGGGTTAGTGGTAGTGGGGTGGTCTTTTGGCTTGGCATGCGAGTTGGAGGGGCGGAGGGGTGAAGCGAGAGGACTCCAAAGTCCTGTCTTCCAATATCCAATGTTCAAGGTACAAAACGGATATAGATTAGATGCAATGTCATGAACGTCATAGAAGTTTCTAAGGCAAGGGACAGATGATTACATTTTCTGTATCCCGTAACCGGATTTCGGGCGAACACTGATTCTTTACCAATGTTCACACTCAACCTCATGACTTTCAAACCACACCGGAACACCCTGCCCAGCCTATACCCAACGCCATCGCAATGCTCTTTCTATAAACCATTTTAAATCGCTGATGAGAAATTCTCCATTCCCTCCCTAATAACCTTTGCAAGTGTCGATCCCGCCCTTCCAGTCTCGCCTCCAGCTCTCCTCGCATCCTCCGCACCTTTATCCACAATCTCCCTGAACCTCTTCTGGAAGACTCTCCTCCTAGAATCAGAATCCATATACGCCGTCCCGTCCTCATCTCTCGGTGGTCCAAACAAATTCAGATATCCGAATGGGTCATGTACAGTAGGGAGCATGTAAGTCGCCAGATCGAATTTGATGTCGTTCAGACTCCTCTTCTCCAAGATAATCTCTTCGTCGAGGCCAGTCTTGAGGAACTTGGCGAGGAGAGTAAGTTGCCGCGCGAAAGATTTATTGGCTTTGTTGCTGATGGTGACTTTGCTCTCGGATGACCACTTGCTGACAGTGCTCTTGTCTCGTGTCCAGCCCATCATGCTCATAAATGAGTTGAGGGTTTTGATCCAGCCTCCAGGACATTTGACACAGGCGTCGCCGGTGCTGTCGAGGAGCCATTCTAGGACGTTGAGGGCGTCGTCGCGAATTTCAGTTGCTAGATGCGTCATTCCCGCGCGGGTGTAGAGGATTACAGATTCGGCCCTATCGGCGACGTCCATAGGTGGGAGGATCTTGAAGAGTTTGATGAGTTGGGCTCGTACAGCGGTTGAGCCGTCGAGGATGAGGGGGAGGAGTTTTGGAAGGAGGATGGAAGCGGGTAATCCAGGGCTATCTGATGGTGCATTTGAGAGTCGTGTGACTAAGTAGGACATTGCATCTTTCCGTTGGGTATCGGATTTGGATGACGATGCCAACGACAGGTAGTGAGTAAGTTGTGTAATTGAAGAGGGTGCGGCCGTAGTCAAGGATTGCTGGTTTAATACGATAGCTATGGATATTTAGCATTTGAAAGTTGCAAGCTAGTACAGGACATTGACATAGACTTCGACAGAATCTGTCCGAGCTAGAATATTTCAGACAGCATCTAGCAGAAGAGACTACCTTCCATGTCGATCTGAGAAAATAGAACATTGGAGCTGATTCTCACGAAATTGTGCTCTCCCACTGGATATGAGCCAATGCCTTAGAATGAGACTTTGCAATGAGAAATTGAAGTCGGAGCGGAGAACCAGCAAAAGACTCGACGGCGAAGCGGATGTCCTAGAGGGTGTGAAAGACATCGAGAGCATTGATCTTCAAGAAAGCGAACAATTGGAATAGAAAGAGGTTTCTCGAGCCAAATCCCTCAATCCCAGCCATAGTCTGAATATCCAAAAACTCGGTCCGAACATCAAGCCTCCGGAAGAAGAGCATGCAGCAATCTCAAAATTCAAGAGGCAAAAAATAGTGAAAATCGACAACAAATGCGATCAACTGAAAGTGAATAGAACTTACATTTCGCTTTAAAGCTCGTATCAGTGAAGTTATCAGCCTTTGCCTTCGTTTTCCCAACTCTCAATTTTGGTTTCTGCATAAGGTCAAGTCAGTCACCCTACTTCGACACGGCAAAAGCACGTAGTCAAAATAAATCGGCATCACATTGCGCACTAACCTGAAAATCCTTTTTCTTCTCCTTCTTCTTGCGCATAGAGGAACCCATCTTGACTTCTTCCCTACAGACCCAGTAAAGAAAGAAGAACAACCACCTCGTCTGGCGATAGACCTTACAAAATGGTAGTGCTGGACAAGAATGTGCTCGTGGTAAGTCCAGTCTGGAGCTTAAAGTAGCTGCACTAAATTCTTCTTTCTAGAGCGAGCGGCCCGGGTCGGGGAATCAATGTTCCGAAGAAATCGGGCGTGGAGCTTGGCTAACCTCGAATGTTTTGTTACTGCAGGGCTACCTTCTCGGTATCGCGACAGTTGTTTCCCCAATCCTGTTCTTCTTTGCTCTGCACTTTGTTATCGATCGGTACTCGAGAGGTAGTCGGTGTAAGCTAAGAGCTCGGTATATGCAGACTGGAGATAATCCTTTGGTTGAGACTTTGATCTTTGAGAGTAAGTGATCTTTCTGTTTCCCGTCCTTCGAGCTTCACTTTCACCACGACATTGACTCGGACTGTGCTTTGAACACAACGCCAATCTCAAACTTCTAGCTTTCAATTATAAAGTCTGCTTACTGACCTACCCCCTAGATGACGCTCCCTTCGTCCTCCACGTCCGTCGCGGAGACCATGGCTCGACTATCTTCAAAATCCGGTGTCACTGCCACGATTGCAATCGACAGAACCACATCAACCGTTCTCCAATCGACGGGGTCACTGGGAACCATGTTTGCATCTCGTGCGGGAGGCTCGCTCGCAACGCCCGGGCAGCCCACTCCTGCAGGCACAGGCACAAGCACACTCCCCAGCTCCAACCTGGAGAGGGATGGTTCGGGAATAGGGACCTCTGATGCCGGGGAGGAGCAGGCTTTTAGTGATTTTGCAAAGATGGTTTGGAATTACGTTAATGCTACGGGGGTGTTGGTGCATGATATGGATTCTGAGGTGCGTGGGAGACAAACATGACTATGTTCTTACCCATGAGTTGGGTTGGGACAGGACTTGTACCTGGAACTTGGACGAGAGCTAATATCATAACAGGACGAACTGAAACTACTACGGCTTCGAACCCGAAAGCACGAGCTGGTTATCGTCCCTGATGCCAAATTCATTTTCGTTGTCGTTCACGATGTGCCGTCATGAGGTCAGGGTGTCAATAATGAATTGCAAATTTGGCTGGCGTTCATGGTTTGGCGTGGATTGATGGATGGCAAAGCGTATACCCTTGCATGGTCGGGAGTTTACGGGTTACATATTCGCAGAGCTAGCTTGGGAATGGATAGGAATGTTTTGATCTTGATCTCTGCATACGGTGCTCATGGTTCTGGTGGGTAGGGTGATGCTGTGGTCCGTCCCTGAAACAAGTCGCGGCATATCCTTCATGTGTACTGCAGAAGTCTGCTCTGCAATCTACAGTATGGCCTGTCATGCTACAGTAAAACAAGTCTTTTCGTTCCGACATGCAGTGCTGTCATGTCATGCCACGAGGTTCAGTTCAGCTCAGCTCAAACTAGGATTTGACTCCTCAACAGCAGGCACGTCAGCTCCTCATGTGTCTTCTCGAGTCATACTTCCCTGCATGCTGTGTCTCCAAGCAGTAATACAGTAATACATCACCTCAACAAAACCATCCACCTTCCTTGCTGCACCAGTGAAGTCCAGACACCTTCTCGAATTTCAGCTCCGTCAGACCCACCAGTTTCCCTCTCCCAGCCAAGAAGCCGTCCGGTAACTGCAACTGGCAAGTATCAGAAGAGTCGAAATAACCACCTTATTAGAGAGATCACCCCCACGAGCCATTCCTACGCCCATTTCCATTCCATCTCTACTACTTACTCACTCATGCACTTATGCATGTCAAGCTGAACCACCCGTTTCGAAATCTCCCAATTCCATTCTTCTCTTGTACTGCCACCCAATGGGATATCAGGCTGATGGAATGGCGAATTTCGAGTGTAGCCAATGGGAGGGTTGGGATGGGGGGGAAGGGATGGCGAGGCTGATTGGAGTGATTGCATGTGAAGGGAAGTGAGGATTGGGTGTGCTGATGCGAGATAAAGGCTTACTTTATTCAAAAAAAAAAAATTTCAGGAACGAGATGAGATGAGCTGATATGGCAAGGTAGGGCAGGGTTTGGAGATTGATTGATTCTTTGATCTTTTCGGGTCAGCAAATAGAGGCTGTTCGCGTCGGCTTGGAAATGCTAAGGAGATGAGGATGAGTGTACTCTGTACCTACTGTACTAAGAGCAATGGAAAGTTACGAGGGAGGTCTGTAGTTTTTGCCATATCATGTACTAAGTATGTCTATCAACTTGAAGAGGTACATCCAACGGTTGGATATTGACATATGCTTTATGCCCTGCAAGGTTTTTGCGTCAATTAATCAATCTGGGTGAAGTGGCACCTTGGGACTAAGTATGGAATTGCACACGGCACGAAGTTATTAAGCTTTTGTCTCCTTCCCCCTCCTTGTAAAACAAGCTCCCAGTAATAGCGGAATATTGAAGCTTCAATCTGGATAAGGTAAGGTTTGCGAAAGGAATAGACATTACATACAAGGACGTGGTAGTAGGGAAGGGGAGAATCTCCAACGATTATCCAGGAAGCGATAAGATCAAGCTAGACTGGACTGGACTTGGACTTGGACTAGGACTGGGGATCCATACCAAGATCTCACCTCACCTCACTCACTCACTCCTCACTCACGTCACATCGCATCGGGGCTGCAGGGCAATTCCATGCCTTCTCTCTCTTCTTCTCTATGTACTGTACTTGTCCTTCATTCTATGTACTTCATTCCTTGGTCCTGGTACTGGTCCTGTCCTGTCTTGTCTTGTCTTGACATCCCTCCCACCTTTGAAGCCCCCTCCCTCACCAATAGCGCTTTAAGGTGAGGGGTCTCTCTCCTCTCCTCTTCCGTATGGATGGATGGATGGACAGACGGACGCTGGCATGACAGCTGCAGCTTCGGCTTGATTACCTGGTTCTTGCAGGCGGCCATTCGTTGATTGATTGATTCGATGATTCGTTGATTGATTGATTGACTCCACGTCCATCCATCCATCCATCCATCCATCATCTACCCACTCAGGGTCCCATTTAAACACACTGCAGTGCAGCATATCGGAAGCATCCTACCCCAACCCAGACAGCCTGCTTCGCATTGCTTGGTCTGACCTTGCTTTGCTCTGTCCTTCCTGCATTACCTTGCGTTGCCTTGCCTTGCATCGCCTTGCATCGCCTTGCATCACCTTGTTTGCTCTCTTTCCTGTTCTCCTCTTCTCTTGTCATCTTCTCTTCCTTTCTTTCTTTTGCGCCTCTGTCTCCCCTTTCTCTTCCTCTCTCTTTCTTAGTGTGTCTGTCTGTCTATCTATCTATTCGCTCCCATGTCCAATTGCCTCTCACCTACCTAATGACGCCGACGTCTTTCCCTTGACCTCATCTGACCCCCCCCCCCCTCTCTCTCTCTCACACACACACACCACATCATGCCGAACTTCTCTTTCTTAAAGAGTTCAAAGGGCGAGCAAGGCCCACGGCAATTGACCGCTGCTCCCCATGACAGCGCCGTCCAGCTCAGCAATGACAGCTCGGAGAAGGTGCAACAGAGGCAATCCAAACGCGACTACTTCCGCAGTCTCCTCAGGATCTCCAGCCTCTCCTCGCAATCTAAAGCCAATCGACGGAAGAGTGGGCAATTCACAGTAGGTGGTAGAGCAGCGTTGGAACAATCCGGTTCTAGGAGCATCCGAGCAATTGACTAACATTCGAGTGCGAAGGTTCCTACAACTCAACAGCCTCCCTCTCCTTCGAAATCGCCCGGTCCATCAGTCTCGCCCATGAATAAGCCGTTGCCGCCTCCGCCACCTGCTAGCACCGAAGCAGCCCCTCCTCCCAAAGCACCAGTCAAGCTGGAGCGAATAATATCCCCAATTGATTTGCCAGATTTGCACAAGATCTTCTCTGGAGCACCGCAATTCTTCGTACGCGCTGAGGGGCACAATACAGGAGCTCCACACCCGTCTGTTGCGTTTCCGTGGGACGATGAGTTGAATATAAGGGACCTGACGGACCACTGGAAGATTCACGATGAGGCATGGGGATGCGTTACGGCGTGGCCGCATATAACGGTGCACGGTAGCAGGAATCCAGGTGCTGCAGAGGCACGCCATGAGAGTCAGAAAGCGCATTTTGTACCTCGATGTCGAGAACGGCCGAACATGCTCAGTATGCAAGGGTTAGAGAGGGGCACGGTGGGATTCCAAGCAGCGCTGGAAATGGGAGTCGCGGACGCCTTGGAAATACCTGACGAGCATTCAGATTCGAGTCCCGAATATATTTCTGAGCAGCGTAGGTTGTTCCTCCATGGCAAGGATGGGCTGAGACCGGTTACGGATTCGGTACTTATTGAGCAGCTGCTGGACATTAGCGACGTTTACCATGAGGATCCTCAGAAGCACAGGAGGCAGAGTGTAGAGTTGTATACGCAGCTTTTCACAAAGATTCTGTTCCCTCCTTCGAGAGTTACGGAGCATGATGATCCGTATAGTCTAAAGGTGCAGATCGAGTCTCTGGTCGAAGTCCTGGCTGCTCCTACTGTTTGGGTTGATTTCAGTCTGGTTGAGTGGCGGATCAGACTTGGTCAGATACTTTGGGGAGCGTCTCCAGATCCAGACCCCGAAGATGGGGTATCTGTCAATAATGAACCCGTTCGAGATCCTGGTACGGAGAGGTATTGGCTTCTCGTGCAGATTTTACTCTCCTGCGAGCTTCTTGTCCGGCTCGATGCGATTTCCATGAACATGGACCATGGTGAGAGAGCTGCAACACCAGTCGAGATTTATCGATTTGAGAAAATGGCAACGCCGAGCGTGAAATGGTCTCTCATTCTCGCTCGTGCTTGGTTGGAGAACATACGTTTAGAGCCACCGGGCCCAGAAGCCGTGAAGGAGAAAAGGTCATCTGGATGGTTCATAAGCTCAATTACGTCGGCGAACGCGGAAACTACTACGAATGATGGCCTCCAGGCTTTGAAGTTTCATGGTAGGCATCAAAGTCGACAACTTTCCGGACTCTTACACTTTGCTCGGAATATTCAATGGCCCGATATGGATTCCTTGTCATCAAAAGCAGCTTCTAACGGAATCACAATCTCAGATAGTATTCAAAGCACTCCAATTGGAACTCCACTCTCAGACTCTACCCAACGCTCCTCGTCGTACTTCGCTAGACGGCCTGTCAGAAAGCGAGCAATGTCATTGCACAGACATGTCTCTACGATCATTCACCCCGCTGGATGGCTCTCAAATTCCTACATCAGCGGGTTGATATTACCTGGCGAAGGGCTAGGTCACTTTCTTATTTCAACCTTGTTAGAGAACGATCCAGATGCCGTAACTCGGCTGGGCGAAGAGGCAAATCTCTATGGGGGCTTTATATATCGGGGTAAAAGTTTCTGGAGTTCAGCGTGCATTATTGGCCGTGTTCTGGCGGCTAGAAAAGGTGCTTCGGAGTGTATGGGTTGGATCCATTCCGATGTTGTGCCAAGAGGAGCGAGGGAGGGTTGGGTGGATGTTGATGTTGATGGTGAGCTCGAGGAACCGATAGGTATGTGTTCCCCTGCCAGTCTTTTATATCCCACCATTGACCTTCAAGACCCATCTCAGAAGTCGAGCAAGCCGAGGTTATGGCAGAAACAAGCGGTTGAGCATGATGGCCATCTCATTGGCGGAGCGGACTTCTCTTCTGTTCTACCAGGCGATTTCATCCTGCCCTCAGACGAAGCCAGCCAGATCGCCATATCAGTAACATTTAACTCGTTGGATCTTTTCGCAGCAGCAGACTCGGGTCATGCGACACCAACCGACGATAAACCAACCCCCCTTTCAGACATCAGTCTCCCTCCGACGATCAAGACATACTCTGCTATGATGCGGTTTACCATCGTTTCAGCCGGGGAAGAGAAGAAAGAGGTTAATGTAGCACTGAACCATGATATACATTTTGTTACTGCGCATCCATGTATGCCATCTCCGCATATCGATATCTTGAAATCGGCTATGAGTCCTGCGTTTACCTTGAGTCCGAGTTTGAGGCCAGGGGTTCATGATAGTTTTACCGGTACGTTCAATCATTTGCGTGTATTATCTGCGTTTCTCTAGATGTGAGTGAGCAGTGTAATTGACGTTGTATTGTTAGGACACCCCCTCCACAAAGGCTTCACTTACACCAAAATTCCTCTCTCAGCGCTTCTTACCACACCCATCTCAACACCTTTCAACACCCTCCTCTCCCCGCCCACTCCTACCAATGCCAATTCCCCCATCCCTTCACCAACCCACTCTTCAACCCACACCACATCCTCTACAATCCCCAAAGTCCTCATCATAGATTGCACCGACGAATCGATGTCTTTCTTCCCAGTCGCTCACGACCCATCAGTAGCAGCACCCAGCCCCAAGATAGCAAGTCCACATGGTTCCATCCGAGGCAAGAAAGCTCATCATGAGTATGGAAGTGATCTAGAGATGTTGGGACGTGCGCTCTGTGCTGAGAGGGGCTGGAATGCAGTTGTTTCGAGGAGGGGGAGGGGATGTCTTGCTTGTGCGGTTAGGGAGGTGGGTGCGTTAGGGTGGAGGGTTGTTTTGAGGGTTGCGTAGTATGGAGAGAGGGAAGAGGGACGGGTGCAATAACGGGGAAGAAGAAGGGCGGTTGTGTTTATTAGATTGTTTTGATACCCTGAGGTTATGGATACATGAACATAATGGCATGCAATGCAGCGCGGCGTTGGTGAGAACAAATGGGAAACGGAAAACGAATCGATGGACGGACGTACGAATAAGCAATGAATGAATAATCTTAATACCACATTCAAAATAACTAAAAATTCTCCCTCGCTGAACTCCAAGAAGCCTAGTTTTAACATGTAAGTAGCGCTTTGGGGTTTTCGATCATATCGCCAAGCTCCGACTCATTCAACATGCACCTTTTCCCCCTTCACCGGAACCGAGCTCCTCAGGACGAACTGGAGAATCACAAAAGTCTGCATCACGGACGCAAGACAAGCCAAGAGACCACTCATCGCGGATCCGAATGCAAGGAAAGCCGGGATCGTGCTGGCTCCCAAGAGGAAGCTCGACGCGCTGAGGCTCCAGGTCCACGTACTCTGCTCCTTTGGCGCACTCAAGGCAGGGGCGAGGAGGGTGAAGAGGCCGAGGGTCTGCATGATGAACTGCTGGATGAAGCTGAGCAAGTCGGGATGCCTTGGGGGACTGGGGCCGAGGGGTGACGATTTGATTGCGGAGGTGAAGGAGAGGAGTTGGAGGGTGGTGCAGATGAGGGAGATGATGCTGACTAGGGCTGTGATGGTGCTTGGTTTCTGTGACCACCGGACGAGTCAGTATATCTGTCTCTCTAGGATAGATGCTATGCCTAGTGACTTTGCGAAAGCGGTTCTTACTGCAAATGAAATGTCTCCTGTGCTTTGGGCTGCCGCTTCGTCTTTTTTCGTAGGGAAGCGTATGAATTTTACGTTTCTGCTCTATTCGTTAGTTGACCCAGTATTCCTTCCATCTTGGAATCTCTGGATGATTTGTCTAGATGTACTCACCGGTCACTTGTTTTGTCGTATTGGACGTTGAGCTTGTGTAAATACTAGCTTCTCAAGGTTGTCTCGGCCGTATCGAGAAAGCTGTATATGATATCCGCTTTCATGGAGAGTCGATAGATGACTACCGGAGGGAGTGAACACCTTTTCAGCACATTCTCTAACATGCGAGAGAGACCCAGCGCAAACTCAAATGTTTTGATCATCCCTTGAGCTTTTGGGTAGCCTAATGATCCAGGTGTACTACCTAGCAACTGTAGTAAATTGTCGAATGCCATCTTCCAATACTTCTGTACTGAGCAATCCTTGAAGTAGATCCACAGCTCATCGTCCTTGTGCTCATACACTTGTAACGTAAGCTCAGATATAACTTCGTCTGTTTTCGGCTCAGTTATTGCGAGCATTTCGAGCGTGAGCCTATCAACGTCTTCAAGGAGACGAGCGAGTGATCGGATATCATCTGAACTCGTTGACGAGAAGCCCGGAAGGGGAGGAGGTAGATTGCCCGGTCTCTTGGATGCTAGTCAAAGTCAGATATCAGGACAACGGGCTTCTGAAATCGAATCCCAACGCCACCCAGTGAGGGATTCGACTTGAGAACTCACAGGTCCATCCGACTATTGACCAGTTCTGGCTTCGTAGCTCAACCATAATTGTCTATTTGAGTCTTGAGATGAATGTATTGAAGGGATTATATCACTTGTGATATGTCCTAAATCAGACCTTGAAGTCGATCAAGAGAGCGGAAGAGGGGGCTGCCATGTCTTCAAGCCTCCACAACGAGGCTGAGCAAGCCTCGATCGAGGTCTCAGGCGTTAAGCTGCATAGAAAGAGGGCAGCATCTTGCATCTGGCTCCAAGGCAGGCGAATATAGCACAACCCCCAGCAGGCAATGAAACCAGTGCATGACATGTATCGACTAGCAATTGCTAATTGCTTGGATGTAAAGTTTTTTTTTGTTTTAACAATGGGCAGGATCATCGTAGCAGAACACGCTCGCTCATCAACAAATAAGACAAACAGGCAAATCCGCACTGGCAGATTGGTTCAAAACAAATGCAACAAGCGAGAACTCCCTTCTATAACACACCCAAGAAACTAACTTGAAAATGTATCGAGAAAGAGCAATTTCTACAAGCGAAATAAGTTATTTAGACTGCGAAGAGGAAAATGAAGCTTCAGATGGGCTTTAACGGACGTCGAAGTGGCCCGTGCCTTTGTTGACTTGAACCCCGAACACCCCGCTTTGCGCTTCTCCCTTGCAACTTCATCTCCAACCTAGGCCAACACCTGCGCCTTACCCTCCAGTTCTCTCAGGTAGCAGAGATAATCGTGCATCGTCTCAAGATTCGCCAACTTCCACTGCATACACCAGACCAACAGCACAATGACGTCGCGTCTGCCCACCACGAACGCGCCGCGTCTCTCCACGGCTCCGAGCAGCATCAAACCGCGACAACTGGTACGATACGCCTCTCAACCACCCTCTCTACCCTTCCCTCAATTCCCATTCCGCTGGTTCATTTTGGCATATGTAATGTATTAGGAGAGGAGAGTAGGAAGAGTAGCTAACGGGAGCATCACAGTCACATCTCCACGCGCAACTCGCACAATTATCAGCCAACCTCGCGGATCTGGAGAACCTTTTAAGGATGACGAGCGTGCAGGCTGAGAGTGTACGGGGATTGGGGGCTTGGCATGGTGGACTGTAGGTTGCTTTGATACGGTCTTGGGGTGCTGGTGCGCTGGGCTGGGTGTTGGGGGAAGAGAAGAGGCAATTGGCTGTTGGAGAGGGAGAGGGGGAGGCCAATGTATAAGCAAGACTGACATATTACAGGTTCATGGCAGCGAGCAAAGTCCTGGGTGAGGAAACGATTGCTGGATCTGCGACCGGACAAGGACAGCGGCAGGGAGGGAGTGAGACTTGAGGGATGGTCTGGGAGCGTGTTGGGACGATAACATTATGAGTGTAGATGAGTTATGACGATTGGGCTATCACCAGCATGCCGTTTTAGACGACTATGAGGACCGAAATATATACCGGAACGGATGTGGGAATTTGTCGAAGGGAGGGAATGAGGGGGAGGGGTCGAGATCTCTACAAGAGGGTTGAGGGGGAGGTTTGAATTTGAGGTGGAGGAGTCACCCAGTAACAGGAAGGTAGTACAGGAACGAAGATCATCTGAAAGTCTACATTTATTGGACGATCTTACCAGTGCAGATTGCTCTTGTTTGGTCTATAGATTCCTTTGCAGTCAATATTGGTGTGCATCTGAGTTCTTATTTTTGTCTATTATTGCCTTTACTGCAAGTTAGATGGATATCCGTTTGCTTGTTCCCTTTGCTTCCAGGTTGGAGTCGTTTACTCTCAGTATCGTGTGTCATCATACATTTGCAAACCCAGACAGTAGTTACTACTTAACTTAATGAAAGGAAATTTTCAAGCATTCTAAAGAGAAGTATGAGAAGTACGAAACCAAACCCCTATCTAACGTCCCTCCCTATGTGCCGAGAAACCCTGCGTGCCGAGAAAAACGAGAGGTACTTTGACTGAAGCATCTCAAACTCTACACTAAGTTTATAAAAATAAAAGATAAGTAGTATTATATAGTTATTTATTAGTAATTTTACTTTTTTAAGGAAAATTTTATATTTATATTATTACTTTTTTGCCTGATTCTTAAGAAGCTTTTAAATATACTTTAGTTCGAGTTCTTTGCTACAGCTATACTAGCGAACTCTTATAATCCCTTCCACAACTTAAAAGTTCTTACTAAAGCTTTAAATCGATTATTTTTTTATTTGACACCTCCTGAGCTTTATAGATACTGTGGGCCGTCACGCGGTTGGGTACTTCTGATAAAGGCACCGACCCCGTGCCTCTTATTAAGCTTTACTTCGTATGTGCAGTAAATGGTTGCTGTAAGATATCTGACCATTTGAGCATGAGAAACTGATTTTATAATCCTTGCACGTCGCGTGGCTTTTTTCTTGCCTGGACGATATTATTGGAAAGTTACATACTAGTAGAAGCCGGCTCTGTGAGGTTGCGTGTGGGGTAAAATTAGCCGTTGCCATAACCAGCTCCTCGTTGCTTTCTCCCTGTTCTATGCTGCTCCTGCATGCTGGTTCCTAGATGCTACTTGCGGTGGCTTCGTCGTGGAGGAAGCTGGTCGTGAAGCGGCTTAGAATAGTCGTTTGTCAAGCAAAGCCTCTGTTGACATGCGAACTTTCAAGTTCGCTAACTTATATAGCCGACGAAAAAGGCAGTCGCGCACAGATGAATACAAAGATAAAGAGTCCTGCCTTGGCCATAACTGTTAGGTTATCAAGTATACTGCGATTAACCTAGAATACTCCATCAAGTGCAAGTAATGTATTATATTAAGACATTCTCATAATATTTACTTGTTCAGATTTATATGATAAGCTTTCGCCCTTGTTTAATCTGAAGAAATGAAATACTTCCTGACGAATGTCCTAAAACAACAATTTCATCTAAAGCAGCTTCACAAGTAGGTCGATAATTAGCAGGTAACCAGAGAATCTTAGTAATACCTTCTACTAGCCAATCATTGGACACGTGTAAAGTTGGTAGTAGCTTGCCATCGCGTGAGAAGGCGACTGAACTAACCGCCTTCGAATGGCCCTCGAGCGTCTGAATAGCCGCTCCTGTTATAGCGTCCCAGAGCCGCACCGTGTCGTCGTCAGAGCCCGAGACGATTTGTTTGCCGTCAGGTGAGAAGGCAATAGAAGTGACCGCGCTCCAGTGGCCCTCGAGTATCTGAAGGGCCGCTCCTGTTTTAGCGTCCCAGAGCCGTATTGTATTATCGTCAGAGCCCGAGACGACTTGCTTGCCGTCGGGTGAGAAAGCGACAGAAGTAACTGCCTTTAAGTGGCCTGCGAGCCCGCTAAAAAACACAAGGGCCGCCCCTGTTGCAACGTCCCAGATTTGCACTGTTTCGTCGTCAGAGCTCGAAACGACTTGTTTGCCGTCAGGTGAGAAGGCGACAGAATTGACCGCGTCCCAGTGGCCTTTAAGCGTCTGGAGGGCCGCTCCTGTTATAGCGTCCCAGAGCCGCACTGTCTTATCCTTAGAGCCCGAAACGACCTGCTTATTATTAGGTGAGAAGGCGACAGAATTGACTACGTACGAGTGGCCTTTAAGCGTCTGGAGGGCCGCTCCTGTAGCAACGTCCCAGAGCCGCACCATAAGGTCGTAAGAGCCTGAGACGACTTGCTTGCCGTCGGGCGAGAAGGCAATAGAAGTAACTGTATTTCGGTGGCCCTCGAGCGTCTGGAGGGCTGCTCCTGTTGCAGCGTCCCAGAGCCGTATTACGTTGTCGTAAGAGCTAGAGCCCGAGACGACTTGCTTGCCGTCGGGTGAGAAGGCGACAGAAGTGACCGCCATCGAATGGCCTTCGAGCGTCTGGAGGGCCGCTCTTATTTCAGCGTCCCAGAGCCGCACGGTCTCGTCCTGAGAGCCCGAGACGACCTGCTTGCCGTCAGGTGAGAAGGCGACAGAATTGACCGCGTCCCAGTGGCCTTTAAGCGTCTGGAGGGCCGCTCCTGTTATAGCATCCCAGAGCCGCACTGTCTCGTCGTCAGAGCCCGAGACGATCTGCTTGCCGTCGGGTGAGAAGGCGATAGAATTGACCATATGGACCCCGAGTGTCTGGAGGGCCGCTCCTGTTGCAGCGTCCCAGAGCCGTATTGCGTTATCGTAAGAGCTAGAGCCCGAGACGACTTGCTTGCCGTCGGGTGAGAAGGCGACAGAAGTGACCGCCATCGAATGGCCTTTGAGCTTCTGGAGGGCCGTTCCTGTTACAGCGTCCCAGAGCCGCACTGTTTTATCCTTAGAGCCCGAGACGACCTGCTTACCGTCGGGTGAAAAAGCGACAGAAATAACCGCCCTCGAATGACCTTCGAGCGTCTGGAGGGCCGCTCCTGTTATAGCATCCCAGAGCCGCACCGTATTATAATCAGAGCCCGAGACGACCTGTTTGCCGTTAGGTGAAAAGGCAATAGAATTAACCGCGTAGCCCTCAAGTGTCTGGAGGGCCGCTCCTGTTGCAGCGTCCCAGAGCCGTATTGCGGAGCTAGAGCCCGAGACGACTTGCTTGCCGTCAGGTGAGAAGGCGACTGAACTGACCGCCATTGAATGACCCTCGAGCGTCTGAATAGCCGCTCCTGTTATAGCGTCCCAGAGCCGTACTGTATCGTCCTGAGAGCCCGAGACGACCTGCTTGCCGTCGGGTGAGAAGGCGACAGAAGTGACCGCCCTCGAATGACCCTCGAGCGTCTGAAGTGCCGCACTCCAATGCGCTTGTACTTTGGACTTTCTTTGGATCCAGCTAGGGATATCCTTATCAAACATTACTTTGACAATACTCTTCTCTGGAGAAAAAACAAGGGCTGAACAATATAATTGAAGGGGAGCCTGTTCAATTATTGATCGGTTATATAAGGCAAACCTCTTTGCATCATGTAAAAATGCAAGTAGATCGGGGCTCTTATCGGCCTTATTAAAGTTAATAAGTCTGTTAAATATAATAGCTGAATAACGTAAAAGGACTTACCTGAAGCCAATTCTCGAGCTTCTTAATCATAAGTATACTATCCGAAAGGCTTTTCATTAGGCTTAGAGCCTCAAGCCAGTAAAGAAAACTCTGGCATAAGAAGCTGTAGACCGAGCCACCGTCCTTGAGGTCATTCATTGTATTCATACAGTCGAGTAGATGGTCAACCCAATAGAGACAGGAGTATCGTGCTACAGCTAGTGGATCTGGATCAGGCGGCTTAACTTGGTCGATAGAGATCCCGGGAGCGTTTAGGCTGTAGATGTCACGTCGTAATGTCCTGGACATGACTTGTAGCGACCGCGAGAAGATGGTGTGGTGTGTGCCGTTTGTCCCGGAAGGAAAGATATCATTGGTTGCCTCTTTGAGTAAAAAGTCCTTTGCTGATTGATGGACGAAGTAGATAGTGGTTTCTCGAAGGGCCAAAAATGAGCCACAAAGTCCGATGGTGGCTACTAACGACTCATGGTCATCGGCTATATTCTCGAGCGTCTTGACGAAAGAGGTAATTTCCGTTAAAGTAATAGGTCGATACACTATTGATGTGATGGCAAGAATCTGCTTGCAGAGATCTACATCGTCTGATTTACAGATTTGACTCATCATCCGCTGATAGAGTGAGTCAAGCCCAGGTGGAAATTCGTTCAACTTTGCAAGAGTCTTCCATCGTGGTACATTCTTCAGATTTGCACAAACCAAAGCCACCCAAAGGAAGGTATCATTCGAGTTTGAGATCAAATGCTGTCGCACGTCTGCTCGGGTCTTATCATCGTACTTCTTTTGTTCCGCCAGCTGACGTGTCTTGTGCTCGATGTAAGTCCTAACAGCCGCAGAAACAGACTGTTGGTTCAGCTCGAGGCATAGTCTCATCTTGTGCCCGGCTCTCTCGAGTCGTTCTTCGATGTCCGGCCAGTTGCGGCTAGAAATGACCCACTTGACACGGGGAGAAATAGACGACTTCTGGACGATAAAGTCTAACAGTTTAGGCAAGCCTGCTGAGCATTCGTCAAGCGCATCGATGATCAAGTAGGTGCTATTCAAGCCCGGGTCCTGCAGAATGCTTGTGAAAACATCAGACAATGCTACCCATGCATTTGCATCCTCAAAGAGGCCTTTACCAGCGTGATCGTACTTTTTCTGCATATACGAGAGAAGCGATGGCTGTTGGTCCACGAGTAGGTAAATAAGGCCGCGGAGCACAGCCACCGCATTGTTAATGCGAGAGTCAGTGGCCTGGCAGAAGAAAAACGATAGTAGCGTGGTTGCTCTCTTGTCTTCAAGCCTCGTCAAGGCGCTCATCTCGTTGATCATACCGCAGAGTAGCATTGTCTTGCCTTTGCCGGGATCGCCTTTAATCCATAGCACTCGACCTTGCTCGTTATTACGCCATTTGTGAAAGTCAGCATGTTCGAAGATCCAATAGTACGAGTCTCGTAGTAGGCCGCCCTTCGTGTCCTCGATCCGCTTCTTATCTTCGCGGGGATCTGTTATCCGTAGATCCTGTATACAGCTTCGACTTTGGGGGTCAAGTAAATGTGGGTCATTTTCTGAAAAAGATAATAAGCGTATGGCCGACGATAAAGAAGATAATCGCAGTGCTACCTGTTAGAGAATCCTGGATCTCCTTCCTGAGCCGTTTGAACGCGTGCTCTCTCCCTTCGCCGTAGATGAGCGGCAAATAAATGCCAAACATGCCTAACAGTGAATACGCCTTGTCTTCTCCGCGCGTAGTGTCTCGATTTTCCGCCCATGAGAATCGCTCGTCGATTCCGAATTGAGACAGAGGGGTTTCTTCAAGTGCTGCAATTGGAATCCCCGTTATCTCGTGAATTTGTTGTTTGAGAGTTTTCTTATCTCCCAGTCGCTTGCCATGTCGGGAGAAGAATTCAACTGAAGTTGGAGCGAGGAGCTCTTGAAGAGTCCACCCTCGCGTGAACCACTTGCTTGCTCGGAAAGCCTGTTCCCAAGGCAGTAGCAAGTGAAAGTTATCATCAGTGACGGAGGCAGGTTCCAGAACGTCTGATAGATAGACGTAGCATTTGGCAGCATCGCGGTACCAGCGAAACATTGAGTTGATGGCCTCTGCAAGCTCGGTGTTATTCGTTTTGTCGATGCAACATGTATCGACCCAGAAATATTGTATGCGATCCCGGCGAGCTTGTTCTCCGCAGAACCGGATCTTCTTATAACCAGCCTTAGTCTTGCCCGTGCCATCGATCAAGTTATCAAAGGTAACCTCCTCCGCTTCCCATCTGTGCGAAAGTATAGCATACTTCTTGGGTATATCGCTTTCAAAGAACTCGGTCAGGCTGAAGTCGCCATCGCTGTTGTATTGTAATAGACGCATTGTTCGACTAGGTTCGAGGATCGTACAGAAGAGGGTTCTCGGTAGTAGTTGAGCCGTCGAGTTAGCATAGATGCGAAGGGTGAAGACTTCATGTCGGGTTGAGGCTGGCGCACTCAGCTGGGCGGCAGCCTCGCGGCAATAGCATCGTTGCACATCACTGGAAGCGCTCAAGACCAGCCCAGTCGCTCAGGCTCACTGTAGGAATATACTAGACGTCATAAGTGGCAAAAGATATTCGAAGTCAATCTCGATTGAGAATAATAAATTTATGCTACTAAGAGGGGAAGCTAAAAAAAAATCTGGGAATTGGGTGATAGGAAAAGAAAATTCAGGACCTGGTCTACCTTCGATCATCTATCTGTGGTCGATTTCTAGCCTTAAGTCTTAGGCTGGCCTTTATTAAGAAAGTTACGGCGAAACTGCGGCGAAATTACCAGAGCTTTGCGGGAGGTGCGGGGTCCGTCCCTTCTAGCCGAGAATCGTTAGTTCTGTCGATCAGAAGTACCGAACCGCGTGGCGGCCCTGCAACTGTTTGCGCGCCACAGCAGCTTTAAAGCTTATCAGGGTCTTAGACAAAAAAAAATCGATTTGAAGCTTAAATAAGATCATTTAAGGTATATAAAGAATAATAAAAGATTACCGGTATAGCTGTGGTAGAGAACTCGAACTAAAGCCTAAATAGAAGCTTCTCATTAATTAGGCGAAAGGGCGACGATGCGAATATAAAATTTTCTTCGGAAGGGGTCAAATTGCTAATAAACATCTGTATAATACTACTGATCTTTTATTTTTATAGACTTATAAGCTGGTGTGGAGTTTGAGAAGCTTAAAGTCAAAGTACTTATGGATTTTCTCGGCACGCAGGGTTTCTCGGCACGCAAGGAGGGACGTTAGTAGCAGTTCTTGGTCAGGCCAAAAGGAGTCATGTTTTTACAAACATCCAACAGAGAGCATCTACAAGATATTGCGATATCAGAGATGCACCGCGTCCTCTGGTCTCGCTTCATCAGCCTCACTCATTCTACTTGTCAGCCTAGAGACCTCGGACACTGGACTCAAACCACCCAGCTCTTTCAATCTCCTCTCCAACTCCCTCTCATCCAGCCCCGGTCTCACCTCCCTAACACCATCCATGTCCACACTCGCCCTCTCCATACTATCAATCGAAACCGGCAATCTCGAATCCGCCAACTCCGCAATAGGAGTCTCTGGTCCCCTCTTCTCCACAACAAGAACAGGAACATCAAGCCCGCTATCGGACAGCCCACCAGGACTAACAACCGAATCCAGCTCCACAGGCTTCTCAATAGCAGACAGCCCATCCGGAACCCTCAGCGGCGCCACAACACCCTTCTTCCATTCCTCGAACGTAGCCCGGTTCCTCACGCCCGGGAAAGGACTCTCTGTCAAAGGACTGACATATGTCTCTACATCTTTCGCAGCGTCATCAACTACGAGGCCAAAGCGTCGCCCATCTTCTGTGTAGACTTCGTTGGCGGGCCTGTGGTGTGTCTTCTGGGATGGGTGCATGAGGGAGAAACCGCCGAGGAAGGAGGGGGTTGTGCCCAGCCCTGCGTTGGAGAGGGCGAGGGCGCGGCGGGTTGAGTGGCGCCGTTTTAGGAGGAAGAGGAGGGCCAGGGTGAGGAGGAGGAAGAAGAATAGGCCGAGGGAGATGCCAATCCAGAACCCGGGTGAGTGTTTGGATTTCGATCTTGATTTCGAGGAGGGGACTACGGAAGTGATTGGAGATGTGGTGGGTGAAGATGTGGCTGTGAACGTTGTGCTGCTGTTTGTGCTGGTACTGTTGAGAGTGGATCGTCGTTGGTAGAGGGAGAGGTACCCGTAGCCGCCGCAGATGGTGGTCGTATCTGCTGCACATGGTGAAGCGCAGTAGCCTTCTGTGACTAGTTTGGAGAGTGCAGAGAGGGCTAGGACGCAGTAGCATTCTCTGAGGGGATTTGTCAGCTATGTTGTGGCCTCCTGTGAGAGAACAGAAGTGGAGTGAATGCCGTACCGGCTCTTCTCCACGCTTGCGTATGTATACGGGCCAGTGCTGTTAGGAGCCAATGCTACCCCGCAAGCTTCCAGACACAGAGGTACAGTGAGGGCATCTTGGGAAGCGAATATCGGCGTCAAATAGTCGCCTGTTGCGCCCAGAGCTCGAGTCGAGGAGAGAGAGGGTGGTTCGTTGAAGCAGCCGATCAGGACGAAGGTGTCGTCTCCTGGGACGGGAGTTGGAGATATTGCGGACGTGATTGTGATGCTTGGGGTTTCGATGTTGACTGTCGACGGGTTCAAGATGGTGGGTATGGGCGGCGGGGATGCTTCGAGGGGTTGGTTGCTGGTGGCGGTTGATGGTTCGACTGGTTCGGTGAGATCGCATTGTGCTGTTATGGGAAGTACTAGATAGGCTAGGATGCCTTTGGTTAAGAGGTGGAGAGGTGCCATGTTGACTTCTGGAATTGGGTATAAGAATGAGGGGCTTGGTGGGAAAGAGAGAGAAGTAATGGGAAAGCAATCGAGTTGGACTCGAAATGCAGAGCAGAGCAGAGTAGAGCAGATGTGGTAAGCATTGTTGTGCTTGATGCTTGCGGAGAACTGAGGACAACAAAGGAGCGCTAAGCGAGGTGCTAAAACAGGGCATTTGGGACAGTGAGAGCTGGATGGTACTTGATCGATGATCGCGATCGATGAAAGAGAGATGGAGCTGTTCTTGGGGACAATAATAGAGAAGGGACATAGTTGTATGTTGTCATTGGGGAAATGGTGTCCTGTTGACGTATGGATGGATGAGGGAGGGACGAAGTGAAGAAAAGAGCTTGTCGTGAGGTTCTTGCTCGGGTATGGAGCAGAAATGCACACTGGTTCCTGTCGGAGCATCGTTGATATTTTAACGATCATCCAATCCTTACTGAGATATACCGATGGCGGACCTAGTAATCTTGACCTGCCTTCTCATATCCGAAGCATCGCTTCAAGGTTCAATCCATACCGACGATGTGTTGGAATTTTGAACTCAGAGGTCCTCAGAATTGTTCTCCGATAAAGCAATTCAGGCAGGAGACAAGACCTAGCCCGAGAGATGGCAGAGATAGTCATTGGTAGATGATAGTCCTAATCTTCAGCATGGTAGTCGACTTCTTGGGTTTGTGTACTGAAGCGAGGCGACGACATCTCGGATACTGCCCTACGGCTTCCTGGCAGTTCCTGCACCATTCTTGGGATCTGTCTCTAATTCCTTGAGCGGTTTTCTGCATCCCTCTAGTCCTCACATTGGTCGTCTCTTCAAAGCCCCACCATGATGTCCAGTTGTGGTGGTCGAGAATAACGCTCTCCTTGGTTGTCGTCCAGCAACTGAATACCTGGGGATTCTTAGATTCGAATAGATATATCCACAGCCCTTTGTACTTTGGGATGAATATGTTGACACTAGCAAAAAATGTCCTGTCCAGTCATGCGTGGTGGCCCGGGGATATTTACTTCCCTGCAGACCCCAGTGTATCCGTCTAGGTATCGTCCTTTCCATCATCATATTGGTGTGCCAAACTTCTAGAATGGCCCAAGAAATCCAAGTCGGGGAAATATATCCTCGGGTTCCTTTGGATCGATTACCCTCATCGGTTGCAGGGTCGAAGATATATATTGTTGTGGGCGATGTTTCGTTTCGGTGGATCCCGAAAACCCCAGCACAGGGGCATATCTGCACGACATCCCGCAATCCAGAACGATCTGCAGAAATCAAAAACGAGAGGAAACTTTGAAAGCAGGTGGGAGAAGCACTATTTAAGAACATCCCACAAAGTAGCCAAGCCACAGATAAGGAATGAGAATTCGTTTATTCATGTCCCCTATCATGCTGCCACGTGCGGCTACCTCATACCGGCGGCGGTCGCCCGTACTTATCTTTTATCTGAGTGGCATGGCGTACCAACTCTTAGAAGAAGGTGACTCGTCCACTCTTGGTCTCAGAGGGGTGCCAAGGCTTCAAGGAGAACGTAATTCGCAATCATATCTCGCAAATAAGGCGTGCTATCATGTCAATCTGAGGTTACACTTGATACTGGAGATAGGCAGGAGATCAAATACCAGGAAGCGACTGGGTGCTTATTTTCCGGATAGCTTCGACTTGCCTATTAGGGTCAAACGGTATCTAGATCCCAGGGTTCTGACTTGCAGGCGGGAGTGCCGTGGTGTAACCTCTCCGTAATCTGTACGGTACTTCTCCTTCGCTCGCTGACCTTACTGGCCGAAATGAAGATCTTGATTGTCAGGTTAGGTTCACTTATCTCTCGCGATATTGTCAGACCTGTGCTATCTGAAGAGGCCAGGCATGGCAAAGTCCAATGAGCGTGCGTATAGCAATCAATTCGGTTTCCGAGGAGCATTCACAAGTCAAGCGTCAAGGCTTAGTGGCCTTGTCGTGATGATGGTTTAGGATGGTATCATGGCCAAAAATAAACACTGCTGCCCGCCATGATAAGACGCAATCGCACCCCATCTATAAAGGTGTCGTGTGCCCACCTGCGTTTATTCCAACTCACGATGGAGAAAATACGTGGACCCGCGCCGTTGAACCTCCTGCCGATAATCCCGATCTGGATAACATTTCACTTGACCCCGAATATTTTTGGGAATCATAGTATTCGAATACCTGGGTCCTGTCTGGCCTTCTCTTCTTGTCCGAGGGACCTCGTCACCGCCTCGTCAATTTGTACACCACATCCCACCATGTCACCGCGCCCCGAGTCGTGTCACATTGAGTTTGTTCTCTAGTGATTAAATGAACGGAAGTGGAAATGGGATGAAGCGGTTCGGATAGGATCAAAGGACCGTGATGTGGTCGCCCGAGAGCACGCGATGCCTAGAACTTCGGATTGGAACCTCGGACAATTTCTGCCACAAAACATGTTCAGTATAGCGAAACAAACAAAGTATCGAGTGTTGTAACTGCAGGTAGTCGCTGCAGTGTGGATACTTATACACTTAAGATCAATTTTCGCCTTCGCTGGTTCCGGTTTGGTCTATGAAAGGAAGCAGTTGTAGCTTTACTATAAGCTTCCTTGAGCCGTGAGTGAGTATCCTGCATACGCTCTGAGCTAGACTGCACGCTATGATACAAACCTCATTCTGGCCTCTTCTAAGTTGTATACCGCGGCCGTGGCCCCTTCCCATATATCAGCCTCTTAAACCCTCCATGGTGTGGTCTTGCACTGATAACAGCCTTGTTTCCCGACTTCTCCTGACAAACATGATCTTTAGAAGAGGAGAGCAGGCCAACTTCCATCAGGATCATTCGAACAACAGGGGAGGTAAATATCAGCGATAAGACACGCCACTAAGCGCATCGCCAAAGCAAATCTTCGATTCAACAGGTGATAATTCCGTGCGATGCGAAGGAGAGGTAAAAAGTTCGACAGGACCACCTCGCCTTGGCCAGTCAACAGCTCTCATCCATGTAAATGGAGAACCCAGATTCAAAATGCATCCGAGCCTTGCAGCTTCGACCGGGCCATCTGAGATATGTTCTAACATCCGGTCTTGTATTTCTAAAGGAAGATTATGGGCAGGGGTGTGGGGTGGAGGTAGAGATGGCGAGAGGGCTTGAAGGAGGGGATTTATAGCCGAAGGGGAAGGGAGATTGAGACCGTCCATAAGTGTTGTTGGGGCCGTGTACGAGAAAGTTCCAATGGATCCGACGTGGCAGACCATCATATGTCTTACGGACAAAAGTAAATACGTACGCTGCTCGTTGCGACTACTTGGATTCATGACCTTGTTGCTCTCTGCTTCATCCTTCGCAATCTCTAGTGCTGTTTGGAGGTCTTGGTGTAGAACGACCGTGGTGTCACTAATACCGAACAAGTTACGCTCGTAAGGTTCCCAAGATGGTACATCGAGAACAGTGACGTATGGACCTCTAAAGGAGATGTGCTGCCTTTTGGAGATCTCATCGACTCGAAAGTCACATGTTGCTATTCTGACAACCGCGTTTGCGAGTCTCCGAAAGGTAGATTCTGCGTAAGAGGATCGAAGTATGTGGCGCCATTGATCTGCGAAGTCCGAAAGAACACGTGAACAGAAGTCGAGGCGACTTTTGGGTATACGTGTCAAAGGTTTCTGATACGGCGGAGGAAACTCAGTGAGGTCCAGTCGGGGAGGATAAGGTATCTCAAAGGGACTGAATTCGGTTCGTTGCAAAGGATCCGAACCAATCTTTCGTACACGAGCCAAGGGGAGTTGGATGTGACCACTTTCGTCCGAGTAAGAGAGAACATCCTGATCGAGGTTGAACGTACAGACAAATCTTAGATTCTGCCGTCTGTCACCGAAAGGCCTGACAACGTCGTCTCGTAAGAGCCAATTCCTAGCTATACCTTGGTGCAGCGCATCAAAGGTAGAAGCTGAGTAGGTGGTTAGTGATATGAAGCGGAGCCTTTGTCCGAGAGTCGGACTCACCCCTTCGATTTCCCCTGGAGAAGTCTATGCGCTATCTCCATCGTAGCCTCGAACTTCAACTCCCTCCTACTGTATATGTAGACTCGCCCTATACACCAAATGAGCTCATCAGGAATGGATAGCTGAAGGCAGAACTGTGGGATTGGACCTAACCTACCTTCTGTGATGATCTGGAAGGTTGTCGACATCGTGTTGGGCGCCCATGGGTAATGCTACGGAAGTCAGGAACACTTTATAAAATGTGCACATTTAAAGGCTTCCACAGCTTGGAGTCGTGTGCTTTTGATATCAGCAAAGAGGGCAATTTGAAGTTGGAGGGCTGTGGATGTTTGCATATGAAAGCAAACCAATGCCCCTTTGTTGGTCGCTAGTTTGACATGATTAAAAAGCCAAAAGAACAGTCATGCATACAGTATAACTATGATAAATGTGGATTCTGATGAGTGGTTGAATGTCACTATAGATAGAGAAGCGAAGACTGCGTAGTTATCAAAGAGTGGTCACAAAACGCTTGTTATTGTAGGAGACTGTAGTCAGCACATACCGCAAGGCTGCTTGCAGGTGATATTAACGGAGTAGAGGCGTCTGTCCAGTCCAGTCCTTCCTATGATGCCGGCAACTTCTGGGAGAAATAAAGCAGGGATCATGCCTTGGCAGGTGAGCCTCGTCTCGAGGTCACTATGAGTCTAGTGGGCGCTCCGCTCCAGCAAACGTCGAGATGAGTACTGTATAAGATCGTGAAGGAAGATATCTGCCATCCATCACTGGAAATATTTAGTAATCATCCGTCTGCCCACCCGACCAGCCCATCCATCCTTTGCGAATATTGGAACCAACCTCCTGCCCCAGTCTACTGTTTTGAATATGCGTGTTTCCCGTCAAGAAAGCTGGCTGGGTGGCTGGATATGTCGGAGTGGGGGTCAAGTTGCAATAAGGGAGATGAGAATGGGGGGGGATGCACCAGAATATCAAATATGCTGCATCTCAGCCGGTCCATGTGCGACTGCATGTGAGGGAAGGCCGGCCGGCCCTGCAGAGTGCAGACGCGGGGCGGGTGAGGTTCACCATGTCACTGGTGAAAGCTCATGGGCATGACGAAAATACATGACACCACGGTGAGACACACCACTCAACACCTTGGAATCGCGTGGGGGTATGCCAAGTGAAGCAATTTGGAAGTAGAAATTGGGTGATGAAGGATGATGATGCCTTTCGGAGGACGGACTCCTTCCCATGGGGTCTTTGGGCACGATGAAGGCGCGGATGCCGATGTTACTCGAAGTACAGGGAGGCTTGAGATCGCTACGAAGTTGAGCCTATTCTGCTTGACCGTACTTTTGGGGGAATATGGACCAGACGGACCAGAACGGGTATTACTTTCAACGACAAAGCAAGAGCAAGAGCCAGCGCTAAAAATATTGAATGTTTGAGGAACAGGATTTGAGATGTGCATCCAGAGGCTGGTTCCATCACGGTCCAGAACTCCTTCCTCCATTATCTTCATGGAACATGAAAAAAATCTCCTTGGAGATGGCCGGAGATTCATTTCTCCTGGTCAAGGATGATCAGAATCCCACGTGAAATTTTTGAAACTCTCTCATATTCCGAGATCTGAGAAATCTGGAGACCAGAAGGGGTTAAGCGCCCCAGATCTGACAAGGCTCGGTGGCCGGCGCATTTCATGACTCGCGGCGGCACCACTGCGTAGATCTCAAGTTGGACCCGGCTAGCATTTTCTAGTCCTTGTGGGACTAGCTGACGACTGCAAACAGACCAGAAGACAGCCGCGTACAATATCCGAAATATAACTGGATCTTGATGGAGAAGAAGTGCCTCCTCTCATGCAGGTTTTTGTTCGTTCGCGTTACTCTCCTAAGCTCGATGGCCGAGACCTAGACCCTCATAAGATCTGAGGGAGGCGTTTACAAGCCTCTCTCTAGCTTCTAGGTTTTAGACGCAGGGATATCATTTAGCTGTCTACCTGTAGCTTTCCAGCCTGCGTCCCAACAGGGAGCGGCCTTACACGGCCCATAGTCGGCTCTCCACTATAAAGTGACTTACTTACCTTACTCCACTCCCACGAGGGCTGCATCGTTGAACGTTGAAGATGTGGCACCGTGCCCAAGCCTCAAAAGTCGTCAACTGTGCAGCGGTTACTTGGTGGACCTGAGCTCAACTTTGTCTTCGCTCCTCAACTAAATGAAGTGGGATCGCATCCCATCAAATCAGAAGCCCGCCATTAACAAACTTCACATACAGCACAAGAATTGCGAGTATCGCTTCTCTCGGCTGCCTGGGCACGCACGGAATGTAGCGGGGAGGGGAGATATACAAGTCAATCTGCTTCGGAGAACTTCGGGATGTGTGGAGTCGCCCTAGGAGGAATCGGAGGAGAGCACTACTCCAAGCTAGACTCTAATAGGGTGCTCCGCTGGGCTGGTAAACATATTGCCGCTATCCTCATAGCCTCACACGTTCAACATACTGTAGCTCCCGTAGATTTAGGGATCGACGGATGGATGGCATGGAAGAGCACGCTCCCTTCATCGATGCGCTGGAGAGGATCGGGGTCATGTTGCGAGAAAGGCTGTTATTACGACTTTGCTGGAGGAGTATCAAAATAATGAACGTTGGACAGACAGCAGGAGGTTCTCCTAGCTGCAACAACAGTTTGTTCTTGTTCTGCGATCCCGATGCGATACATAATAGCAAAGCTATTACACTGCAAGTACCGCCTGTCATGACACCGGTATTGCACGTCAAGGTGCACCAGGTCATTCATCCTGGAGATCCTCATTCAGGCTATTATTTCAGAAATAGACTCTCAGGCCGGCCAACGACCCCTCCTTCACACCTCATCGTCGAGTTTTTAGCTCGGGATCCACAGGCGGTCGGTCTTTGGTAGTGGGGGCACGTCTGTGGGACTTGCTGGTCCCTTGTTTCCTGGGTGGTTGGTGCCCTTGCGATCTCACTCGTCCTCGTCGGCTCTGCTCCGACTTAGCGAAAAATCTGGATCGTCGCGAATTCGTGCCTGCTCGGAGCTGGAAAATGTAATCAAATCAGTTTGAGGGAAATCGATGTCATTCTACAGTACGGAACTGTAGATCTGTGGCTCCTGCGCCAGCGGTTCGATGCTGCTAAGGATCGGATTGCGCTGTTTAGTGGTACCATTGGCATCGCTGTCCGAGTATCTCGCTTAGAACCAACCCCAGGTTGGTCGAAAACAGACAGACAGACAGTTACGGTACTAGTGATCTGTCGGTAACGAAAGCTAAAGCTGGATAGACTTTCTGCCAAATTCCAACAGAGTTTACGGCGTTCGTTCAGAGTTTACGCCAGCTGGGTACATGGAAGGAATACGAAGCTACGAGCGAACATTTTCTGCTCTGGCGCGCATCTGGTGGGAAATTCTGTTTATACTAACGGACCGGCAGCGCAACCCCTCCATGGTGTTGTTTGCCGTGCGGTGTGCACGGTAAATTCCTTCCCGTCCCTCCCTCAAGAGGACCCTGAATCGAAGAGAAAAATAGGAAGAATCTGGTGATATGCGTCGTGCTTACCATACGGTAGTCTTGGCCTGGTGTAGTGAAATGCGCTTGTTCGTCTGATGCCAGAACCAAGGACGGTATAGAGGAGACAGTACAGTACATTCGCAACATCTCTTTTTCCGCTGAGATACTAGACATGTATGCATGCGATGCGTCTTTGCTCCTCTGTTCTGCCCCTCCAAAAGCCGACCGTGACGCTGGTTGACGACACAGGGCAGGATTGGAGCGCCAGCTTGGAACTTACGCAGATGGCTCCAAGGCCACGGAGGAAATGTGCCAACTAGACCAGACCAGACCCACCCGGAAGACTAACAAAGCTGCTGTCAGCCAAAACGGTACTTCGTACCGAGTTTCTAGGCGCATGGCCGAGTTCGCAGCGGATGTCGCCGTCGCGGTCGCTCGTTGTGGCAAACCAAAAAAATCCAAACGAAGAGAGCGAGAGAAAAGAGAAAAGTTGCACTTCAGGAATGATTACCTGCTTAGGATGATGAAGATTTGAATTTTCTTCTTTTCTTTCTTTGATTTGATTTGATAGTGTGGTGTGCTTGCAGGTGCTGGCTTGATTACAGCTCCAGATGACGCTTCAGAAAATTTCTGTTGCAGGATAATGGAGGGATTTTATGTGTTTTTTGTATGGATACTCGAGCGCATGCTCTAGGCAGAAGGACATCATCAAATCTAGTTTTGAGAAGGCACGCGGCAGCGACGAGAAAGAGATTCGCCGAGGCTTGTCCGGATTGAGAGAATGGAGAGATGAGAGATCCCCATTCAAAAAGAAGTGGAAGAAGTACTGTGGAGTTTGACTTTGTGATAGATCTGTGTTTACTTTTTCTTCCTTTCTTGCTGATGGAGGAGGCGAGTGAGATGCGCAAGGCTTCGAAGCTTGGTGAGGCTTTGAAATTTCGAGAAAGAGAGTAGTACTAAGTATTTAGGCGGATTGGCCAATCGAGAGCCTTGTATATGCTGGGAGAGGAGGGGCAAGACAAGGCAGAGATATCCCTGCCCTTGAACTGAGTGGACGAGCGTATCAGACGAGGCTGGCGCGGGTGGTTCGTGGTGGGAGGGGATGCCGGTCGGTTATTTGAAGCTATTGCTGCATTGCTGCAGTGAGGTGCAGCAGAAGGCTCGCTGGAAATTCCGCGTCTGACATCTAGATGCAAGTGCTCGTACATGTTGTTGGTGGCTTTCGTTACCAGCTTGCAAGTTCCATTTATATTGTCATTTTTCTTGCTGCGAAACGACGAAAGGGAGGATGGGGATATTAGAGAGAAGGGTAACAAGATGAGATGGGCAGGTTTCGGTGCTGGGAAACCCCCACCTGACGTTACAAAGTGGAATGCAGTAGTCTATGACAGGGAGTACACGGAGCTTCACGAGTCAGAGGCTATGTGTTTCGTGGGGAGGAGGGTTTGATTGAATCAGGATGGCAGACAGGCTGGAGCCAGGCGATGGACAGCCTTGTCTTCGATGCTCGGAGCCCTTTCCTCCCAAACCGCTGGCAAGTCAAAAACGTTGAAAAGGTTAAATGAATCTTTGACCAGCGGGGGGGGATTTTGGCTTTGGCGCGGGTGTGCTGTTTGGCCCAGAAGAGAACATGGGAGGTCGAGCTTCCTGGTCGACAACCACAACCACAACCACAACTGTTGTGTCTACTGCTGTGCGTGTCAAGCGTGCAACCCCCACTTGATCCCGCGATGCAGGACAGGGAGCCCTGTTCCAATCCAATGTACAAGGGTAGGTGCGTGGTGGGGTGGGTAGGGGAAGAAGGCTGGCCTGCCACTTCAGCCAGGAGGGGATGGATGTCCTTGGTGGTGGTTCAGACAGCGAGCGATGTCATGTTGCTTTGTGGCCATGGTGAGTGGAGGAAACCCCATTTTCAGATCTATATTTGCTTTTTCTAAATCCTGTTTTATATTCGCGTAACTATGATGGGTGAGGAGATTATAGGGGGAGATTTTTGAAGGGTCTCGTCTCGCTTGCATGTGTTGCTTTTCGTGGGGGAGCCGAAGCCCCCTCCTGAAGCAAGTGACGAGGGTGAAAACGACTCGAGTACTGTTACTTCTAAAAGCGAGTCGTGCAACTCAGCAACAGCGGGGAGGATTTACTCGTGTAAAGGAGAGTGGGCTTGATACAGGTGGAGGAGCTGGGCTGGTGGAGATAGTAGAACTGTAATTGCAGTTCATGGAACGGCGCGACCAGCGACGCGTTCATGTACCTGCTGCTTCGATGCTGCGAGCAAGTGGATAGGGAGTGCGTGGTGAAGGCTCAGGGTTGACCTGCTTGCAGCGGCAGGGAAGATATTCGAAAATTGCCATTTTGACGGGTGGGAGGCAGCCAGCCAGCCAGCCATAGCTCGCTCTCCGTTCGAATTAGATTTGGGAATAGGAGGTGCGCCATGCTATGGTATGCCATGCCATCCATGTGTGAGAGGAGAGGGGAGAGGGGAGAGACTCGAGGGCCGATGGAAGGCGCTGCTGGCCTGCCTGTTCTGCGGAAAGAAGGAGTGCAGCATGAATTAATTGATGTACTCACAATCGAAGGGTTGCAGTGATGTTGGATTTCAGTATGTAATGGATTTCTAAATGGAGCAGGTGAAGGAACATGTTCTGCAGCTCCCCCCAAATCTTCTAGAAAGAAAGACCATGGACCACATCCGGCTATTCACTGGCATACGAAACAGCATGTTCTGATACCCCCATCCTGCGGAACATCTCCCCTTACCCCCATCTGTTACTCGATATCCGAATTCTGTCTGACCGAACTGTTACCACGTTTCCCCTATTCGATCATCTTTCTTCTTCCCGAAACTAATCGAGCGGCCGACGGGAGGATTCCTGGGGATTTTCGGAGACACATTTGATTGATCTGTTTCTGATTGACGAGCTTTAATGTTTCTCTCTCTTAAGGTCTATATGTTCCTGCTCTGCTGTACTGGATTCCCCTGCCTGTTGTTCTATTATTTTTACACCCCACCCCCACCCTTTTTCGCCTAGAATGGCGCGTAAATACCAGAGCGGCTTGTGCATGGAGGGGCTCTGTTTCTGTCAGGAATACTACGTATAAAAGAGGTCGGCTTCGGACTGGCCTCCAGCTAAGTACTACTTCAAGACAGAGGAAGGCTGGGTCCCCGGCGTGGTCTGGGTTGACTCTAGCCCCTCGACCAGCATTTGCTTCATCCTCCACTAAAGCGCCGCCCATCCACCAAGTTCCACACCACCCCACGGCAGGCGTGCAGCAAGCTTGTACCGCCGAGGACTAGGGTCGACAGGCTTTATTGCCAGGCTCACAGGCATCTGGCTCTCTCGGTACGACTCGCTGGTGTTTAAGTGGTGCGCTGTATGGCCGTATGGCTCTATGGCTGGACCGATGCTCCACACACATGCATACAGAACAGCCAGTGATGCCATACCATGCCAGTCTGCCAGTATGCCAGTCACTTCACAAGGGAAGGAAATATTACTACCGAGAGGAACGAACGAACGACTCGTTTTCCGCTCGCTGGGAGAGAGCCTGCACCCTGTCTGGTGGACTAGTTAGTTGAGTTAGTACCTAGTTAGAGCAGCGGGGGCACAGTATACACAGCTCCCTTAGACACAACACAACACTAAGTAGATCTACTGCCAGCCTAGAAAGCGAGACGGTCCGTAGATACCTACAGCTGCAGTGCAAGCAAGTGTGGGGGGTGGGCTGGCGTACAGGAGTTTAGCAGTGATGCTATGCGTCTCATGGTCTGATTTACAAAGTACTACTACTTGTTGCTACTACCTGCCACTACTACTTTGTAGTTACTACTTCTACGACCTTCACATCACACACACATCCATCCAATGCTTCAGCCACCACCATCACTACTACTCTAGCTACTCTAGCTACTCTACCCTACTCCCGACGACGGACGACGGACGCAGACCGCGGGCCACTACGCAGTTTCTCATCAGAAAGTACCCGATACCTCCCTCCCTCCTCTCTGCTCTGTTGGTGGAGGACATCTCATGTCAAGCCCAAGTCAAGTCCAGTCAATCAAGTCCAGTTCAAGAAACGTCAAGCAACGGCAAACTATCTAACTCCCTGCTGCTCTACTCTCCTCTACTCGACTATACTCTACTCTCCTCTACTCGACTATACTCTACTCTCCCCTGCTAACGCCGACCGCGAGGGTCGAGACTTCCTTCCGTCCCTTGAGCACCGACTACTGACTACGGACCTGACTGTAACTCCTACTCACCCATCCCATCCCATCCCACATCCCACCTCGCCCAGCCGACCGCAGAATCTGCACATCATCGTCCTCGGCGCACTTTTGCGACTTGCTCTGTTTTGCAACGAGGGGCTATTATCATCATCATCACCATCCTCATCATCATCATCATCATCATATTGCGACGCATCCCTCCCTCCTCGCTCGGGTATCGTCGCCTACTTACTACATACCTGCATCTGATTCGCGGACCGAGCTGCCCTCCTGTCATCCCCGCCTGCGAGTACGGCGGCGAGCGAGCTGGTTACTGTCGCAGGGTTCGAAAGTCCCAAATCATTATCAGGATCTGAGGACAGGAGGAAAGACACCAACCAGCGCACCGTCAGGACCGACAAGTAACATCGAGCATCGCTCTTCACCCACCTCCCCACCAGATCATCTTGAGTATCACTCCATACTGGCTGGCGGTATTCGACTCCCCTTCCAGTATTGTGTAGAGGAGGGTCTGTTCCGCCCGGAGCACCTGTCGCTCCCAGAATGTCTGGCACGGCACAATATGAGGAGCGTGGGGGACTATTACAGCGTGCCCACCCACCTCCATCTTCCGACACATTGATGGCCAGTGCCAGCAACAACAATGTCAATGGAGAGGCACAATCGAATCCTACATCATCTTCAACAACTTCAATAACAGAGCACGACTTCCGCTTTCCTCGCAGACCCGCAGGCTCATTTTCGGACGAGGCCTTTACCTCGACCACCTCACCCTCCACCGCGAATACCTCTGTCACTCCACAATCCGGAGCGGCCTCATACAACAACAACCACAAACACAACCACAACCACAACTACAACGCAGACTCGGGCGCGAGTGAGTTCGGCAAGCTGGATTTCTCAGCAGGGAGCAGTGCGCGCAAGGAATTGCTGCGTGAGAGTTTCTTCCCTACTTGGAAAGATGACGCTGCCGACAGTTCGCTTGACAGTCCCGATGAGATGCAAAGAAAGGATCCGTTGGCTACTCAAATATGGCGCTTGTACAGCAAGACGAAGAAGACATTGCCCAACTCGGAGCGCATGGAGAATCTGACGTGGCGCATGATGGCTATGAATTTGCGCAAACAGCGAGCAGAGGAGGCTGCAAGGTATGCTTCAAAAGGATATGCCATTGTACAAGTACCTTGTCTAACTCCTGCTGCCAGATTGACTAAACAGCACACTCAATCTGCGCCCAGTGGAATCGCACAGTTGAGGAAATCTTCCGACAAGACAATCACTCCATCCATGGACCAACAGCAGGACCCAATGAACCTCGATGATTATATATTTTCGGATAACATCTCCACGCCTGCTGGACTCGGCATGTCGCCCTCTCCAGAGATAAACAAGAAGGAAGCCGAGAAATCGAATGCCGAGAAGTCTAATGCTGTTGCATCTGCGATTCCTATCAAGATGCGGAAAGAATCAGCGCAATTCGCAGTGCCTCAGTCCGTCCCAGTCCAACATCACATCCCCCGCCACAACGAAGAATTCAACTATGTACAAAGACATGTCCGAAAAACGAGTATAGATGAGAGACGCGTGAGTTCCTTCTTGTTTGGGCTAGGAAAACTTGCTTTTTGGCAAGCGTCATTTCATAGTTACTGATGATAACTTAGCCTCGGAAACGACCCGCGGATTTCTCCCCTCACGTCCCAGCCGTCAACAGCATCATGATTCCCAACGAGCCAAACCATGAGGACGAGCTGCATGAATATTCTCTCGATCAAACACATCCGCCCGAAATGCAGCATCCTAACAATCACGGCCTACCGTTTCACCTCGATACATTTAATATGGACCACGATCCGATAATAACCTCCGCTGGACCCTTCCAAACCAACTTCCCCTTCTCGCCCTCTCAATCTCCCCTCGTGCAGCACGGTCCATTTTCTGCCATGTACAATAACGCCTCGATGCCCTCTTCCTCTATGAATTCAAACGACTACTATTCCCCACCGGGAAGTGCTTATCCATCCGCTGTTTCAACGCCTCAACCCATCCCGGAGAATGAGCAAATGTACTTTCCCCAGCACGGCATGGATATGCGCCATCAGCGACCTCACACTTTCAGCCATGGGCCCTCGAGTCTGTCCAACTCCATGGCTCCGCAGTATATGTATAATGCCAATGGCGGCTCGATGTTCACACAGGTTACGTCGGCAGGCCCCTCGAACTCGTTCACATCGCCGGCATCTTTTGGAATGGCGCAACATATAGATCCTTCTCAAGTCTTTCAGCCAGACCATCCGGCACGGTCCCCTGGCGTAAATATGGGACATGAGAACATGTTCAGTTTTGGAGGGGACTCGGATAACGAGGATGACGAAGGGGGAGCATTTGCTGATAGGACGCTCATGATGCAGCACGAATTCGCTCAGTCGCCAATGGACGACCCCAACATGGAGATGGGACCAGGCGGACTACAATGGGATGCTACGTTACCTGGACAATTCAATACACAAGCAGCACGGTATCCTGGTGGCCCCCCAAGGAAGCAAGTTACTATTGGAGGAACTGCCGATATTTCCTCGCCTCTGGAATGGGATGGATCAGGGGGCTCGCTTGGGAGAACACATGCATCTGCGCAGTCAGTGTCTGACAATCGATCAAGGAACGACAGACGACAGAAGATTCCAAGGACTGCATCAACTCCGAACGCGGCTCTGTTAGGGCAACGTAACGGAATGTTTGAGCAGCATATGGGCCAATCAAATCCCAACTCTCCACCCGAGGGTAACATGTCGGGATTCTCATCTGTAGGACCTAGCCGACCATCATCACCAGGAGGTTCAAAACATGGCTCTTCAACAAATCTTGCCGGGGCCGCAGCCCAGGGTGAAAATGGTGTTCCAACAACCTGCACTAATTGCTTCACGCAAACTACTCCTCTCTGGAGGAGAAATCCTGAAGGCCATCCGCTCTGTAATGCTTGTGGATTGTTCCTGAAGCTTCATGGTGTTGTTCGGCCACTTTCGCTAAAAACGGATGTTATCAAGAAACGCAATCGGGGATCAGGAGCATCTCTTCCAGTTGGCGGATCAGGTGGTGCAGCAACGCGTGCTTCGAAGAAGATAGGTGCTCAATCGACGAGTGGCCCAAATACCAGGAAGAATTCAATCGTCGCGACCACCAATACTGCCCCCGCAACCCAGGCAACTACACCAACCAGTGTCCGGGCCAGGAGTGTCAATGAGAGCCAGAGCCCACCATCAGCCTCTGGATCTACAGGCGGGGGAAGCACAGCCAGCACACCGACTTCCTATCACGGATCTGCGGGGTCGTCTGTTGGTACAACCGGCGTAAGCGGTGGAAAAGGAGTTGTTCCAATCGCAGCCGCTCCTCCCAAACCCACCCCAGGGCCAGGAGCAGCAGCATCCAGTATCCCGCGCTCAAACGTGCCCATGGCTCCAAAGCGCCAGCGTCGACATAGCAAATCTGTTGGTGCAATTGAGAGCATGGACATTGATTCTCCTGAGAACTCGACAGGCTCAAATGAAGCTGCAAAGTCACTTGGTATGGGGATGATGAGCTCGGGTAGCATGACGAACATCGGTCTTGCCAATGGGTTTGGCATGACGACGAGGCCAATGGGACCTGGAATGGGAATGCCCGGTATAAATGGTATGGGTGGACCACCACCTGGAATGGTCATGGGACAGAATGGTGTTGGGGGTGCAGGTGCTGGACCTCAGGAATGGGAATGGTTGACGATGAGTTTGTGAACTCTTTCGACGACGAAGCTCTTCCTAACTTCTACGATTCCTCGATTTTGCTTTTATCTGCACAATTCTTTATACACTGAAGTTGGCCGGCTTGATCATACACGGGGTCGCAACGCTGTTTTAGCTTTGTTTGGTCCTTACGCTACGACGACAGGCCGGATTTCGATTTCATCTAGCTTCGGCTCGGCTATATATAAAGGGGTTTAGGGAGGACGTCTGTTTCTGCACCGTACGAATGCACGCACGCTACTCTTCTTCGGACTCTCGGTATCTGGCTTTATTGGTGGGATTGGATGTTTGTGCTATTTTTGATACCATCGTTTGCTTTTTGTTCGACCTGGATTGGATTGGTTGTGCCTTTGGTGTTTTGCTCTACGTACATCATGATTGTGCTTGGCTTGTGCTTGTTAATAGAACGTCATTTTAGCTGCGCACTGCGAGAATCTGGATGGGAATGCCTTTTCAGGTTGGTTGATTTAATTGAGGGATGACTTGATGGGATGTGTTATGTGTGATGACCCAACTGGCCTTTGAAGGCTGGGTCATAGGACTTTTTGGATTTTGCTGGAGAGGAGAGGAGAGGGCATCTATGATGAGAGGATTATGAGATCTGATCTGATTCGAGAGATTAAGGGGTGATCATAGAGTGCAGTGGCGTCGGGTGGTGCGGATTTACAGAGTAATGTACCGGGGGAGTGGAGCGGGAGTTGGTTACCTATGATACCTGATAGAAGTTCGAGCAGAGCAAACAGACAGACGGATCACTAATGGATGTTGTACCAAACGCACACATTAACCTGGCTTCTTGCTTTTTATGTTGTCTTTTCTGTAGAAGTTACGACGACTTACGAAGCCAGCTTTCTCCTTCCTATTTCTGGGCGGTTTCGGAGCACTATATGCTACGAGACAAGGTCTGGGAGAACCTGGTACGGGGAGGAAGGCGCTTCTAGGCGTGTTAATTTTTCTTGTGTTTATCTGTTCCTGCTCAAATTGCTGGCCGAATTGTACGGAGATAAAGTTAGTTAGGCTGTCAGGCCCCGCGGGAAGTGGCAGATTCGGGGACACCCGGCAAAACTCGAATTTTCACAACGACGATCGATATAAAATTAATACAAACTCGGGAGCATTATCAAGTAGTAAAATACTGTTCACAAATGTAGCTTGAAGGAAAAAACTTTTGCAGTCGTGGAGTTAATACCATTTTATCACTTGGAGTATTTGTTGTTTTGGTGGTGGCCTGTGCCCTGAAATCGGCCATTTCCCGCGGGGCCTGACAGGTTAGGTTATCCTATCCCTCCCCAGGAACCTCGCTAAAATCAACACAGTGCCCGCCCTCCTTATTTAAGCGAAGCCGACATCAATGACTGCGCAGTATACCGCCAACCTTTCTTCAGTTATTTCCAGCATGTCTCTCTGTGTTAAGTCCCGCTTCTCGTGATATCTGGTTCTCCTCGGCTGGTATTACTTGCTGTCATCTGAGGCACTATTCATATCGAGGTTTTGTAATTCTGTGATAAGTGACTAGACTTTATCTGTTTTCTTCAGCGAATAAGCCTTTTAGAGTCTTCGAATCTGCAGAGTATATAGCAGCTGTCGTTTGAGTCTTGGAATACTGTGAAGTGCGGGATGGATTGCTCGCGATCGACCATCGACTACGTTGTAGGGTGAGGATTTCATGTGCATGAAACCCCATGATGAGCTCAAAGCTCCTTTACTGGCATCTCCACGGAACGAGGGAGTACTCTTCCTGGAAAACAAAGATTCCTAATATTCATTTCAGTTGGTTACGTTTCTGTCTTTCGTTTTGTAATTGGAGAACTTGCTACTGGAAAAATAATCTCTCGAAGGCTGCACAGCGGACGACTTGAGCCCAGCCAAATGCAGGAGACACGCAGCTTTGGAACCCCCCACGTGCATGTGCATGTGCATGTGCATGTAACTTCTAGATGTATTAGAAGTGTTTCCAAGTGGAAGGCTGATTACAAATTTGATCAAACTTCCAATGAAGTGTCAAGTGTAAGTTTTCACGGTAGACATTCCGCTTTACATATTGTATGTCGACCACTTCAAGAGAGAGGCGCGAAGATGTAATTTTACGCCATGGTCTGTAGAGTTAGCTTGCTTGTCTGTCACTCCATTCCCCAAAGCCAACAACAGCTGCTGACTTCCAGGATCACCTGGCAGGCTTCACCATTTAAGCCGAGATAGCAGGTTGGAGACAGCTTTTCATGAGCAACTCTAAACGCATGCGACCACCGCCACCACCAAATCGTATTCAAAAGTTCTAGATATGAACATTTGATTTCTGTGTCAGTGCCACTTGGCCTAAAAAAGAACATGCCCTGGTCAAGACACATCGGAGATCAAGGGCTGCACGTGATAGTCCTTACTGAAAGTCAAGTGCGAGGAATTTCTAGGAACCTGTAAGAACTTGTGTTCATAACTGTCTAGAAGGACGATACGAACTACCAGACTTTCACCTGTATCAATCAACGTTGGAAAAAATAAGTTGTCCAACTATAATGAAAGAGGGCTAGTCGGTATCCCTGTAGTGGCTTGCGCGCGTCCCGAGCTCGGCTCCTTCCTAGCGGTAAGGCTTCAACATCACTTCAACCAACTCCCATTCAACCTTGAAAGTAGAGACCTCCCAGCAGCAATTGAGTCTGCCCGGCTTTAATCATGTCACTTCAAACATCTTACCAGTCAACCATTGGATATCACTGCGACTGCCTTGATAGAACAAGAGATTGAAATTCGTTAAAGAGCGGTCTGAGTGAGCTCCCTCACTACCTAGGAAACAACATTTTATGACGACAGACGAAGCGGAAAAGGAAATCTTGAACCCGCCAGACATGCTCGACTTTGGAAGACCATACCAAAAGAACTTCCACTTGGTTCATCTACTGCAGCAACCCCGCTCGTCCCCCTACGAGACCTCAATAGCTTCAAGTTGATGGGCTGACAGGTCCGTTTCCGGCGCTGATATTGCCAAGGAACATCACGACAATAGCACTGTACCTACAATGGTATTAGTGCACGAATCATGGGGACTGGGAGGAGCCATACGTTGCAGTACTCACGAAAACTTTGTACACTTCCGCCCCAGTGACCACCGACATGACCACGGAGAACAAGACAATGAAGATGGAAGCGGTGACGGCCATCAAGGAGCGGCTCATAGGTATCAAGAACAGAAGGAATACTGGAGTCAGTAGAATACCAACTGTTGTCAAGACTAGGAGCATGCCAGCGAAGGCTTTAAAGCGCGTCGCGGAATAGTAAGTGACACGCTTTTCATCAGTCTTCTTGCGCTCCTTTTCAGTTATAAAGTGTTGCTTCATTGTATTGTCAGCATAGTAGCAAATTCACCCCAATGGCGGCGGTTGGCACAATCCACACACCTTCATTAACTTCCATGGCCAAGTATTGAGTCTGTCCTGGATGAAGATCTCCAAGTGGCTAGACTTATCTCTTTTGATACCGAGAAAGTCATCCTCGTAGCGTATGAAATCCCAATAGCCTGCAGCAAGCGGCTTGTTCTGCCAGATCCAGTGGAAAAGTGCTTTATGAACGCGCTCCGGGGGTCTTCCGAGGGCTTGCATCTGCGCATGGCGGAGGACGAGCTCGTCTATTTCCGCAGATGTCAGACTCGATGCTGTCCTAGTGGGCAACACGACCTACCGTATTCCTTGAGCTTCACTTTCATCTTGTCCATTAAGATGTTTTGTTCTTCATCCCAACCAGCCCTGTGTTTGATTCGTTTCAAGCGGTGGTATGTTATAGGGTGCTCGTTGTCCCGCTTGTCGAGGTCGTGCAGCTGCTTCTCTAGTTCCATAAGCTCGACTTCGCAGTGGAGTATGATGCGATTGTGGCAGGTCTTGAAGCCTCGATAAATCTGGCAGTCATCATCGCTGGAGATGAAGGCTGCAAGTCTAGGAAATCCATCAGGAGCCTCCTCGTCTGTCACCCGATGTCAGTATACTGCCTATCTGGCATGTTCTGGAACATTACGGCTTACAGCGTTCTTTTATCAATTTATGATAGCCTCGCTCTTGATACAAACGGACCTCTTCTGCTTCTCTCTCTTGAGCGCTTCTCCCGGATCCGAAGGTTGTGGAGATACGGCGGAGATTGATCTTGACAAAGGAATCTATGTCCAAAGCAAGGTTCTTGTCAGCAAACTTCGCAGCTCAGCCGGCAAAAGCTTCTTACCCTTTAGCTCAGGATCCTCCTGTACCTGTGCTAGCTCTTCACTAGAGTCGGATGCCAACACTCCACTTGGTGTCTGAATCTCGGAGCCATCATCCAAGAGTGTTGGTTGCTGTCCAGGACCAGTCCTGTGCCTCACACCTTCAACGTCCATTTCACCTAATGGTAAGCCTTGCTCTTCTCTGTTCTCATTAGCGTCTTCATCGTTTCCTGTTAGCAGACGGAGCAGTCTCTTGACGGCGACGAGGATATCTGCCATCGCTTCAGCGGCAAGCATAGGGGCAACAACGAAATTTAGCAGGTGCAAGCCTCACGATACTCGATATGAACTCCATCTCGAGCCTTTGATATGCACTGCTTCTTTGACTTCACCGCTTGGCTCTTCGCTGCCCAGTTGGCAGCCAGTCCAGCCAGTCCAGAGGCTGTTGCGTGCCTAACGTGGTACTGCACAGCAGAGAGGGCCGGCAAAAGATGACCGCACACCATCTCGAAAGGGCGCCGACAAATGAGAGCGACGCACATAAATACACTCGTCTAGTAATCCTCTACCATTTCAAAGCTATGTCTTTTGTATCTTAACTGGTTAGACTATGATTTCATGGGTTGGTAGGGGGTTTGGGCAAGTGGAAGGCACGGATCCGGGCACTTTTGGTGTACTTTAGGAAGGGAAATCAGTGGGAAATGGGTCAGTGGGCATAGGTCTTCTTATAGAGAGATTCATCCCTGACAATGTGCCTAGATGGTGCTTTGAAAGCCATTGGACCGGTTGTTCCAACACTTCACAAGGCGCGGCAGCCCAACATGACTATTGAGACGAGGCTCTGAACGGGAAGATTAGAGATCTCAATAGGATTTTTTTGCCTTTCTGACGTGATAACTAAAACTAATATATGTTTTTTATGATGTCTTTTGCAGAATATTCGTGACCCAAAACAATGTCCCAAACCCCATTTCTATTTTCCAGACAAAAAGATCAATCCCCATTCATTATCCGTTACCAACCCAGAAATTTTTCCTCTTTCGTTCGACCTCCCAGTAAATTGAAGGGCAGTCCATATTCTAGACTCAACTAATCGAAATTGTGCGAAGCAAACAGTCCCGTGTATATTGATTAACAATTCAAGAGGAGCTCCCTTGAATATCTTCAATTCCCTGAGTTCCTGCCTCGACTTCTGGTGGATCATTGACCACTGGATCCTACAGCCAGTTAGAACAATACCACTCGCATCGTGGGAAATTCGGCTCACTTCTCCCTCTGGTCCTGGTTCGACACCCAAAGGCATTTTGTGAAAAGCCCTAGCACGGTCGCCTCTTCTCACTATGGTCCTAGCTGAAATTTCTCCCTCGACGCTGTATCCAGTAAGAAGCTTTCGTGTGATAGGAACACTGCTCGGTCTCCCTAAGCCCTCGTGTCTGTCTGTAATTTTTTCTTCCTTCTGTCTCCAAAGCTTCGTGGGCGGCTGGACAATCGTTCGCGATCAGATTGAGGATACAGATAGATTCTAGAATATCTCAAGAGCCTGGGGAATGTCAGTTAGCAGAGAACTATGCTAGAATTGGATTTGTGGTACCTCAAACAAAACCGCAGATCCAGCAAGACTCGGATAATTTTCCCCTCCAGAATCAAAAGCAAATGTCTCCGATTCGACCTGTTGTATGTCTCCGCGTTCCTTTTAATGATGAATGATACCCAAGGTCTCGACTGGTTCTGGTAAAAAAATCAAGTTGCCACTTCCGAGTTGCCTTAATTGATTGTGTTGTAAAGCATGGCAGGAAAAGATACTCTTCTCAGATGGTCGAGGATCGCTGTGACACAGACTACAGTCAGGATACGATGCACCACAGTATATGTGACTGAAATCAGAGATTGATCCCTACCAAGTCGCTGGCAGGCGCAATGCATCCAGCAGTATTTAATCCCAACCTGCACCGTATCAAATGGCCTAGTCTGCTGCAGTGACAATTTCCTTGTGGGGTAGATAGCCGTCGAATGGCTGATATGAGGCTGTCGAGGCGTTGCGAGCATTTTCCTGGGGCCATTGTCGGTGAACCATCGCTGATATGAAGTAAATGGCTCTTCACAGTCTCCACAGACCGCCTCTGGCGGCCAGTAGAAGAGCCGTTTGTTTGAACACGGTGCTGAGTCTGGAGATGGCTCGCCCGGTTCATGACGAGTCTCGACGTCCAAATTCCGTCTGGTGTCATCCATCCAATTCTATAACGGCAGTAACCGAACATACCCCTGCTGTTAATCATCGCCATGTCCTTCGCTCTCGCACACCTGTCTTCCCTTCAGATCAACAGAGATGTTCGTGAAAGTGACTTTTCAATTACCAAGATATAGAAGGTGAGTAGCCCCGATATCCTTCTCCAAGGACTTGCATCTGTCCTGTTTCTTTGACAGTATGGGGGTATACTCCCCTTGGGTAGCTTCCCATGCTCGCCGAGGGTTTCCCAGTGGAAGATCGCCAATAACGAAACATGAGTCGGGAACTCCCAGCTTATTCCCACAGAAACTGACTTCCACAGGCATCTTCATCAAGACATTCTACTCAAATTGAACACAGAACGTATCGACCCAAGGTGGGGAACGTCTTGGGGATATGAAAACAACCACACAAAATGCATGAACAGAGCGAAAACTTGCAGACCGAATATTGAGCGACTGCATGGAAGCAAAATGCCAATTGATTCTGCTGCAATACAGTTGCGTCCAAAGAAGAAATATTCGAGAAATCCGCCAGTTCTCATTGAGGGGGACTTTGCGAACCACCTCAAATAAGGTGAAGAGAAACACGGGGAGGAACGGACGGGGTGGCTTGAGAAGCGAGACCCTTTCAACCCCCCTGAAAAAACAGCGTTCGCAATATTTGGGACAAGATGACTTCGGCAAAAGCGAGCAGCGAATCTCATCAGAAGACGGACCCTCCAACATATAACTTGGCCCTGAGTGGTGGACAGCAGCCTTCCCGCTTCTGCAGGTCGATGCATCTGATCACACTGTGCAGCACCGATGAGTGTGGACACGGCCTTGCCGTCTCTCATGGCACCACCACCCTGAAGCTGCGCACTTGAGCAACTCGATAGAGAAGGTGCTCCGTCACCATTCTTGAAGGCAGTGAAAATTGACGAATCAAGGACGATCCTAAGGAATGTATGCTGGTTTGAGCAGGAGAGAAGGGAAACTGCCGAGGAAAAGCAACATACATACGTTGCTCTTAAAACAAGATTTTGAGACCCTTGTTCCATAACAAGAGCTAATTTAAGCGGGCGATATAAAAGGTGGAGGCTCATACCAATATGCCGTCGTCTAAGAGTCCGTTAGTCCGAAAGCTACCGAGCGATAGATGTGCTGAGTCGTTCGCACGTGAAAGTTGGGATGGCAGCAGATAGACGGTTGCAGATGGGAGAAGAGGGAGGAAGAGAGGACAGAGAGGGCGATCCGCTATATACCCTTCCTCGCAAGCGCCCGCCCGGTTCGACTGGAAAGAATTTTGCTGTGCAACGTTCATCGGAAAGCCACAGGTTTTGGTTAGGGCGGCCGTGCAGGCTGGGTGCTCAAGCATACTTTTACATGCCCTTATCCATGATCTAAACTGAAGGAGATGGCTCTATCCTAGCATTATTTGCTCTGGGTTTCCTGTTCCAGCTACTGACACACCCCTTCAGGCGGAAGATCTCTCTAGATTGGGCACCTATTACAGCCCATATACGATGGATATTGTTTCCTCGAATCAGACAATAGACTAGAACAGTACTCTAAGCCTCCCAGTCACCTCCAACTGCTGGTACTGGAGGGCAAGGTGTACGCCATGCGGCCAAAATCATGCATCAAAGAGCGCTTCGCCCAATCAGAGACAGTACACACTCAGCCAGGGAAAAGGAGCTTGTTCCCGAACTGTATTTCTACTTGATGATACAACCGTGGCTTATGATCGGGAGACAGACGATCAAAGTTGAAGGGGAAATCGTCTCCCAAGACACCAGAATATCATTGCATCCTGCTGTAAGTGTTCTTCATCTCTCGTGGCCTGCATCTGGCACTTCCAGTGGTCAGCTTGTTCGGTGAGGTAGCAGGTCTGAAATCCTCCTGTCACCACGATACATAATAGCCTGTAAGTTCCCGTGTTTTGAATCAAGAGAAATTGGCTTTGCGAGATTCAGGGGACCCTCGGAAGGTGTCCGGGAGCAGTTCACCACAACCTATTCTACAAGATACAACTTCACAGTCCATTGGCACGATCTGGCAAGCTACTGTACAGACGTCTTTGATGAGCAGATAAGTCCATCTTTCTTTTCCAATGCCGTAGCTTAATTCAGCACCGGGTTTTTGCTACGGATTACGCCTGCTCTCCGAAGACCCACCGAGCAAGCAAGCTTCTCAGCTTATTTGCTTCCTTGAAAGTCAATGAAAGTCGGTCCCTCGCACTTCTCAACAGATAATCAACAACAAGAACTTCTCCGAGCCTGTGCAAGCAACATGCGGCAGGTTTCATCAGCCGTATTCCAGTAAGTCAGCTTTCTCCCCTGGATTGCTTCTTTTAGGTTTTTACAGATGAAGCGGTTTGAAGAGCAACTAAACACCGACCAGGCACAAGCGGAAGTGAAGGGCAAGAGAAGTGCTTCAACGACAGCCTTCTACGTTTCCACCTCGTTGAAAGATGCTCGAGTGTATCCTTCGAATCCCTCCTCCTTTTCCTCAATTGTCCTTCGTACTCGAGAATACACGCAAGCCGATTTTTGATTCTCGAGACAAACAAGACTATAGCGGGGCTCTAGAAACATCGGTACAAGTCAATCATGTCCAGACATGAGTAGAAGTGGTATCGCAGTGCAAATTCGCTACATCATCATGATGCTGGAGGTTACCTGTTGCTGGGGCGGAGACTGAACGAAAATATACCATGGGCTGGCCATACGAGAAAAAAGTACTGCAATCAGTACGGACGGCACAACTTAATTTCAACCGGATATATCGATTACCTTGTCTTCATTTCCCGCACCTACTCCTTCGTCAAAACCAGGTTGAGTGCCTTTGACGGCTACACCGAGCGAGCGAGCGAGCGAGCACATCAGTACGCAGAAGCCTCTCTCATAAGGCTCGTGGGACAACATAGCCCAATCACTCCTATGATTCGATAGAGCAGACAGCCAGTATCTCCGCCTTCCTGTCCTTGTCTGATATAACGGACAATTGCAATACAGACATTATGTTTGGGTGATGTGGGCATATTGTGCACTTCTTCGCATCCTCGCTTCGGCCAGGGGGCAGGAGGGCGAATGCATAGCTTAACTCGGTACGCCCTGTCACATCAACCATGACACATACTCCTTCCTTCTTATCGCTTTCTTGTCGCAATCAGATTTGCGTTGCTATACAGTCGTATCTATCACCCTTCCCTCTATTTTGGCTGCGACTATATCTATATTTTGCTGAGACCATGAAGTGGTTGATTGTGGTGCACACGAGCTGGGGAAATTGAACAGTCATCAGCAATAAAGAAGAAATAATGCTTCCAAAGCAAGCCAAGGAGTTTGGTCTGACATCTGCGCTCTTTTATAGCTTGATGCAGATGGAGAAGTCGGTTCCTGGTGTTTGAGCGGCGCGGCCCACAAGTGTCCGAAGGTGGCAGCGTACGTCGAAGGGCGCAATGATGAGGCTATAAAGAAAGTGTTTTGAGCTTTTGATATACTGGCCATTTAGGGATAACAAACCAATGATAAGATTTTAGGATGCTTCCTGGCAGCCGCAAACCCCACTCGGCATCCACCCCACAGAGCTCAGAGCAGGTGTTGAGATGAGCTGCCGTCTCTGACTACGTACAGGAGTAGTTCCATGGATGATTTTCGAAAGGCTCAGATTGCGTACAACAAATATTGGTGCGCGGTATGTGACATTGCCTTGAGCCAGCGACGGCCATCAGCAGCTGCAACTTGTCTTGTCTCAATTTCATTCTAGGATATCCCTCCACCTGTGCCGGATCCCGCTGCCCGCTGTTCCCCATTCTTTCCCAATACGAACTCCAACTGCGCGTTCAAGCAATTCCTCCTATCGACATGCTCCCATTTCTACCTGCTCTGCGTCATGAGGTCTGACGCCAAGTCAACACGATGCCCCCTTCTTAAGCGAATCTTACATCAATGGGAGGACTTTTTCGTGGGGGTCTGGAGCGTTTTGTTTATTCAAGGGTAGAGATTTTATAGATGGTTTATAGGTAAGCTGCGTTAAATGGTGGTTGTATCTAGGGATCAGCCTCTAGAGACTGGTAGGAGCCGCGGTTCTCTGCTATGTACCTGTAATTCGGAAAGAATCTCCTGGTGTCAACAGGAGAGAACCGAATATATCAAGTATTTCTCCGCTATCTTTCGTAAATCGATTAGAGAGTTACGTTTCCTAGGCGGCGATGCATGTTGCGCAAATGCTCAACTTGGAAGATGGCCGAGGTGAGGTCACACGAGCGCTTAACCAGTTCGCGTCCCATAATTAAAAAGACCTGCAGACCATTATAACATTTTCCACTTCACAGTAGACTCGAAACCACCATTCTGTTGAAGTTCTGTATTCGAGCACCGCTACCATGTCTACCAGTGGCGAGGCTATTCTGGCACGTGAAGGCACGAGAACAAATGCCTCCCTCATATCCCAAAGAGACTCGCTCATCCGCAAGAGGCGGTGAAGCTTTCACTTTTATCTACCAAAACGCCGAAAGAACAACTTTCCCATCAAACTCAAATTGCAAAATACCCAATATATCGTCTTTTTTGATTTTTCTGCTAAGAGATGCATGCTTCCAATGATTGTTGGGTTACCCAAGTGCCGAAAGCAATCCTCTCATGAAAGGGCGGGCTGGCGCGTATCACCAAAATTCGACAGCAGTGTCACAAGAACTGCAGAGTATCTATCTGAGTCAGCACACAGATAGCTAAAATTTCTCAAGGCATATTTACCCGACGATGACAATGAAGATATCGTGGGGTGTGATGTCAACAATCACAGACATTATCACCAGGAAGACCAGCACGAAGATGCCGACGATACATGACATCTTGCCTCTGCTGAGATCGGCCAAGTACAACAGGAATATCGGGGTGAAGAGAGCGCCAGTACCAAGGCATACTGCTGCGATCTTGGGTGCGAGACCTAGTCGGAATGTTGATAGGTGGACGACGTTGGACGCTGTGCTTGACTTGGTTTTTTCATCTTTACCTACGAAAAGTCTCTTCATTTGGCAGGAAGTCAGCACCAGAAGTCAAGCGGTATATTCATTAGAGCCTCAATTCTTGAAGTGGCGTATGGGTCGAGAATACTTACGTGTAGTCTAGACTCGGGATTTTTCTGCAGATATGATTCAATCATATCCTCAACATGATTGCTTTTGGCAGAACCTGCCGACTTCTTGGCCGTGACGAAGTCGTCAATCTCGAAAAGGAACGCATCTTCACCTCCTTCAAACGAGCGGTTGTTAATGTTGAAGTCATAGACGCTCCGGTGATGACGTGCTTTCACTCCGTCCAAGTCTCGGATCCTAGTATATCGTTCGAGCAACTTGTCTATATCCCGTCAGCCACCGCATCATAGCCAATAATCCTTTCAAGAAATCTCACAGTAGGCAGTCAACTTCTTTTCGATTGTGTCCAACAGGTCTTTCTGTGTCGAGTCCCACTTCTCGTGATATTCGATGCTGCTCAGCCGATATCTCTTTGTTTCATCAGCAGCGTCTTTCCTGTCGAGGTCTCGGAGCTCGGTAATGAGTGCCCATAGCTCTACCTGCTTCGTTTCGAGGATGCGCGTGGCGGTGTCTCCGAATCTGCGGAAGATGCAGAAGCTGTCATTTGAGTTTTGGAATGCTGCGAAGCGCGGTATGCCTTGTTCGTGATCCTCGACTGTGTTGAGTCATCTGTCAGCAATTGGCACTAGGTGGAGTTGATAAGCTGGTGAGCATTACGTTTGTTTGGTTTTATCCTGTCATATCCTCGATCGTGTTCAGGCTCTTTGGTACTCTCAGATGGAGCGCGCACCGAGGGGTGGTGTGGCAGACTGGCGAGGAAACGGCGCCAGCCATCTTGGGCAGCTGGCGATTCTGACGCTTCGCAATCGTAAGCACCAACATGGACGCTACAGGTTTGAAGGAGGATTTTGTTACCTTGAGGCTGGTCCCCTACGCTTGAATCTGGCGTCAATGTATCCGACGCCGTCGAGCTTTGACCTTCGCTTATTGTTGATGTTGATAGTCTTGGATGCTGGCGGTTTCGGATCTCCGAGTCCTGAGGTAGCATGGCTGGGAGAGGATTTACTAAGGCTCTTTCAGCGCTGTCATGATTGGGGGCGTAAGTTTCTGGTGGGTATGTCAAAGCATAGCAGCTCAATATTGGAGCAGTGGCCGCTCTTACGAGAAGTCTCTCTGCCATAATGATTATGAGGACCATTTGAAGAAGTCAATACACTTGTAAAGAGCCTCTGGCATTATGATATCTATGTACAAATTTCATGGAGATTGAAGCCTGATGCCGTGTGCCCAATGTGGTACGAACAGGTTGGTAAATCATCGTCGTAGGCTCGCAGCACACACACCTTTTGTCACTCTTTTGGGAAACGAGCTAATCACAAGGGAAACACCTGACGATCTATTATTGTAGTCACCTGAGAGCCTGCGAGGCTGCGTGTTTTGGCGATGTGAATTCTGGCGGTGAAGAGATGGGAGGGTGGGTGATCTTAAGAGGTCGAGTTCTGCGCGGCCAGCATCATTTACGCGAGATGTTTGGTAGAAAGGAGTGAAGGATGGAAGGGCACATGCTGAGCCACAGGGGAAGTACGCTGTCTTATATGCCTGGGACCAACCTACCAGCATGGAACGGGAAATTCCTTGTCGTCATTGGATGGCTTCAGATGGCTTTGTGACACACGACATGTGGGCAAATCAGGATGTGGAAACGTGGGCAACTTCAGAAATACGAGGCTGAACGTATTTTATAAACGAGCCCCTGACAAATTTCTCGTTGCCGAGTCCTTGTCTGTTTTGTTGTTTACAAAGTTTTTGTGTGTACCCAGCGCATATATTAGAAGCTTTTCACACAAGAAAATCTGCCATCACTATTGTCCCTTCTTCTCGACTCAAAAACTAACCCAATCTCCTTGAATTTTAAATCGCCCAAGTGTGTCGATTTTGGACAATCGCCTCCCAACACTCGATCTCAAGACAATCGATAGTTGGACTTTGGTTTCCTAAGGGTCGGTTTATTTCACGGGTTTTGTGGGTGGGGGATGCTAGAATCGTAATCAATATGGCATTTTGGAACAGCTTGGGAGCACAAACAGTGGGTGGAGGTGTTGGGTTCACGTATCCTGCACCACACCCGTGTTTTCTGTTTTGCTCCCGAGGCCCGTGGGCGCCTTGAAGTACATATACAACTGGACCATTGTCGCCATATTGAACGGTTTGGAAGCCTGCATTTCTTGGAATGTTCTTCATGTTGATGCTATGAATCTCTGCGCATCTTCGAATCAATTAGCAAATATTCTGCTGAAGCCCTCGTCTCCCTCGTCTGGCTGTTCTCTGACGTTGAAATAAGAAGCGAGGATCACGGGGCAGAAATTCTTGACTAGGACGCTTCTTAGAGCACCAGGGACTGAGTGACCCTTCAGAAAGCCTTACCTGTCTCGTATGACTCAAAGTAATCCTTTCTGTAATCGTTCGAGCTTCCGGCGGCTGTTGTGTTCCGTTTGATGCACCGCAATCACTCCCCGAGAACGTGATCTCAGCAGAACTTCCAGGGGGTTCGAGAAGAACGACCGTTTGCACTCGCTGAGAAACCTCGACGACCATGATAAGCTAGCTGGAAGGAGAATCACGGTAAGGAAGAGAGACCCACTAATATGTCATATAATGCATAGAGGCATGTGATAAGATGTGAGGCGACCGGTTCATCTTGCTTTGGAAGCAGGGAGTCGTTAGTCGGTAGACGGAGGAAGACATGCTGCACTAGTCCTCAGTAAAATGCCCCTACCTAGCGCCATAGCATCGGATTTCTCGTCGCCTTTCGCACAAGCATCTTCAGCGATATCGCCAGAATCTCTGCCAGACTCGAATAGCTATGTGGAATCTTGACTACCAAGCATGATGTCCAACCTGCTCAGGTGTAACATCTCAGAGGCTCTTCGTCCTGTCTGGCTTCGGAAAGGATTGTCCTCGCACACCATGAGGACGGCAAAAGTTGCTATGAAAGCCCAAAGAGGGGTCATAGTGGGGTGGACTGCGCCTTCGATGAAACAAAGACGCCCGGTTTGTGTGACTGCCTGGCTCAAGCGAGTGTGCATCACAGTTGCGAGCCCACTCAAACGAGCAGAAGAACCATGAGACACAGTACACAAACGCTTGTGGGAGGGCCTCTGTTTTGCATGGCCTTCAACATTAGATCGTTCGAGGCAGGCTTGTCTCTTATGTATTCAAGACGAGACATGATTCTGTATCTCAAAATCTCATCCTTGTACTCTTCCCTCACCCGCAGAAAATTTCAGGTCTGTTCAGACGTCGTAAAACGAAGAGGGGTCCATTGAGCAGTCAGCATTTGAGACCAGGCCCAAACGCCTGCATGGACTGATTGTGCGGGCATTGCAGTCCAGTGACCAGAAATCAAGCTCACTGAGCCTTGCCAATACTTCAATACACCATTTGAAGAATGAGATTTTGGAATCAAAGAATCTTCAGGTGGAATCTACCAACAACTTTAATCGCTCTGGTCGAGGCGGGTCGATTTCGTGACCGGGTGAAGCGACCTTTTTTTGGGTGACCAAAGCGCTCGCTTCACCAGAGACGAATTTGAACAGCCTCGGGTTGTTGCTGTCGACCATGCACACAGCTGTCCATGCGCCCCGGCCACAACACAAAAATCGAAACCGTGCTTCAGCAAATGCGATAGAAAAATTCTCTTGAAAGAAGAAGACCTTAATAAGACCCGAGGAATAGAAAGTACGCAATATCATACAAATATTGAGTTCTGTGCTGCAATTTTCTCGCTAGAGAAGCAAGATAAGTGGCAAAGAGGCAAAGAGCAAACAAAGATGCCGTCTCAACTTGAGCGCACAAAAACAAATAAAAACACATAAATTGCCGAGAGAGATAAAAAGAATACTCACAGCCAAAGACGTTCTCTCAAATACGATAAGGGGCGGATTGTAGGAGCTAAATGTAAATTTCCTCTCAGCGATGCCTCGGTCAAGCCAGGGGTTCTCCATCCCGCCCGTCCCGCTCCACCCGCTGAAGAAACCTAGAAGAATGGACATAACTCCACAATTCTGAGGAATTGAGAAGGTGCTTAAGGATAACCGGGCCTCTTATGGGAGCAGCCGTGGATGTGCGTTCCGTAAGTTCGAGCACGACATCAGTGCATTTGCAGAAATAGCATCCTATCGCAGTGGATTTCCCCGCATCACCACAGTTGTTACACCTCATGCAGCACCCAACGGCAGTTGGGCAAGGTAGATATCGAAACACTCAGGAAAAGCAAGCTTCCGATGAATGAGGTAGGTTGAAGTCTCAACGCTCAGGCGCTGGCTTCCATCCTCGTCTGGCCTCGGAAAGAGAATGCTCTCAACAGCAGTTAGCATTTTCGATCGCGCTGACAGTCCCTTGTGTTATGTACCACGCCTAGCCGGAAACCACTGATGTATTGGCTGCTTCTTTCTGAAATTGATCAGCTCGCTCGGTTGCATGCGTTGTCATCTATCTTCAATTTTCCTCCTCAGACCCGCCTACAATCCTATCGAACCTATCAAACACTCTAGATGCTTCAGCTTCAAGCAGCGATGCGCTAAGTTCAGGGATGTCTTGCTCAAAATGAAGACATGTCACATTGATGCCCAGTCGGTGGCATTGTCAAGCCGGGAATATCGAGTCTTATTCGCTACTCACTAGCCAGCGGCGGGAAGCAGCTAAACAAGCAAGTCAGTGGGGGGTGTGGTCAGGACACAGTAATGGAGCCAGCATTGACCTTCTGCACCGTCAAGAAGTGATTGCTGATTTATTCCCGAGACTTACGAGTCAGCTGGATGGGTTGAGTATCGGGAAGTGAGTGGAGCTGATAGTAAATCTAAGGCCAAATCAAAGAACGATACTCGCATGTTCACTGTCGAGGAAGATCAACTCGGTACAGATATGGAATTGGCATTCGAACCTCAATGGTTAAGATTATGTCTAGCGGCAACACTGGACTGGTCCATTCCTCCGCTGTGGGAAGGGCCTGGTCTGTTCTCCCAACGCTCTCTCGGTATACGAAGTACCCGAGTCTTCCCCTAGAACACGCTGAGGGCATTCTGGCTTTCGAGGATGATTCACCAGCTGCAGTCACCAAGAGAAGATCCGTGGTTCTCTCTTTGACATTGAGCAATACACCTTGTATTACGGTGCTATCAAGATACCCTGGTAAGTAGCTTTTATCTGCAAGTATGTGAGTTGCAGATGTCTAGCAGGATCCCAAAACTCGAAATGTTGACAGTGCACCGGTAAGGCGATTCTATCTTATCTAACAACGAAAATGTTCTTGTATTGTGGGAAAGGCTTACGAAAGATAGTAATTTTTGCAACGAGTTCCGATATGCTTCCATATTTCCCACTCTTGTTCATGCAAGAAGTCGTTCAGTAATACTCAGCAAGGGTGTGAAACCAAGTCTCGTTACTTGCCACGAACAACTCGACAAGACCTCCCTTCAAGTCGCAGACGACAGCGATTCAATGCCCCGATCCTCAGTAGAGGAAGATGCAATATGCGAACTCCCCAGCAGATTCAATCTTGTGGTGGAAGCTTAGGATCACGACTTACAATTGTGTTTGGTTTTGGATTCGAATGGTACGAGCTCGTACTTTGAAAGCCCAACAGCAATGGCATGCAGCACCAAAAGTTCTGAAACACGTTTCTGGATACAATTTGGTACACGTGGTCTAGTTGGATAGTGGTGTCGAAGTGTCTTGGGGTGGAATTGCTCCACCTTTGCCACGCCGCTGGGAATTTGGCCAGGTGTGATTCCACATATACATACAGACTAAAAAAGACGGGGGAGATGTATTGATAGACTGGCATACAATTTATCTCCAACCTAAGCTTACTTTCGAATGGCTGTAGTGTGAGGAGGAAATCATGCCTGGAGGCCAGAAAGCTAAGACCTTCTGATCTTATTCCTTCCGTCGTCCATGTTCTAGTTTCGTAAATGCATGTAGTGTTCCTTCAGGCCGTGTGTGAAGAGTTCAATGAAATGGCGTCGCCATGGCCATTTCAATGGTCCAGATTACTATGGCTTTTGTTCTTGATTCTGTGGTTCGTAGATCCTGGGGCGAGCTAGAAGTCGTACTCGAAGACGACCATATCTAGTAAACTGCCCCTTTTCCTGGAGCTCGAACATTGAAAGGGTATGGATGGAGTGAGGGAAATAACGCTTTACTGGGTATCAATAGGAATAGGCGGGATACGTTTTCTTGTCAGGCACATTACCATGTAACTTGTTCCCCACAAACGCCAACGATCCCAGCAAATATCAGACACGCAGAAAGCAGACGGCATCCACAATCATGAACTGATCAATGTTTGTCACTTAAAAATCGTCGATGCATTCGTGTATTACATCAAGGAGACTGTAACAGAGAGATATATCATTTGAAGAATGGTCTTTTGTGTGACCACTCGACAATGGGCCTGAACAGAGCCGTAGATACATGCGATCCGGTAGGGCTGGGGAATTCGGTAGGAGAGTAAACATCACGTGTCGAGGGACATGTGGCTCGTGGTTCCGCCCCCACTTTTCTCCTGAGCTTTACTGTAGCTTGCCATTCCAGACCTCAACATTCAGAGCCGCATCGGATTGCAGCAACACCAATTGGCAGGTCTTGCATACAACTTGAAAAATGGCCATCAGTAGTGATACAGCAAAAACTTCTATCTTTTCACCGTGTATAAGGCTGTGCAGGAGCAGGATTGACAGTTTCCATTCGGTACCATTACAAACCCCCTTTGACAGAGAAACCACGCCTGGTCAGGATTGGTAATGACTGTGCCAGATCTATCCAATCTTTCCGCAAGCTCACCTAATGATACTATAGCCATAGCATGCATTTTACATAACGCCACGGGATCCGGGCTCCATTTTCCTGCTTGCTCACCGCTCAATTCCATTCAAACGCTCACCCTACTCAAGAACGTCTTCAAGCGGCTTGGACAGGTCCGGACTGGTTGATATTGCCCAAGAACATGATGATCACCGCAGCATACCTACTGGCAGTTAGCTTTATGGGTTTCGAAGGCGGAGAGGGAGGGGCATACGCAGAGGTTCCAAAAAAGACCTCCTGAATTTTTGCTCCGGTCATGAACGAGACAGCCGCCGTGAAGACAAGGACAAATACTGAAGCAGTCACAGCCATAACTGCTCGGCTTGTCGGGACTAAGAATAAGATGAACACTGGCACGAGGAACAAGACCGCGACCACTACGACTTGGAGAATAATGGCAAGCAAGGCGAGCCGATGCTTGGAGTAGTGGTCGACGGCTTCGTTGTTAGTCTTTCTGCGTTCCTCCGCAGTCTTTAGGAAACTCTATTGGATTGTTAGTATTAATGCCCACAGCTCCTCTCCGAGTGGAGTGGTTCGTCAAGGAAGCACCTTGATGAAGAAGTTTGGCCCTTTACTATCGAGCCAGGACACTATAAAGTCTTCGAATCGACGCTCAGAGTGTCTGCTGATACATACGAAGTCATCTGGATGGTTGAGAAAGTCCCGTTGCTCCTTGTTTAACGCTTTCTCGTTGTTCATCCAGGTGAAATTCGCCATGTGGTTTCTGCGGGGTGCCTTACCCAAACCGCGAATGCTGGCATCTTTTAGAAGAACATCCGCTTGCCATTTATCAGTTGTCTATTATGAATTTGTTGCAGCCAAAGTTTCCTTTGTCATGACATACCGTATTCTACATACTTCTTATGTATATCGGCACACAATTTCTGGTACTTGTCATCTCGTCCGCCAGAGATCTTAAAGCCTCTAAGTCTGTACTTCATAGTATCATCTTGTGCGTCTTGCTTGTCAAGATCATCAAGCATTTTCTCTAGATCGTTCAATCCGTTCTGCATATGGAGGAGTATTCGAGTGGATAATCGACCGAAACGGCGATAGTTTGCGAATGTGTCGTTGCTGTCGATGAAAGCTGCGAGCTGGGGGTAACCTTCCTCGAAGTCCTCCACTATCAGGCTTGATTAGCAGCGAACGTGTAGCGAGGCATGCTAGCCTAGGATATATCACACACCTCTGTCATATTTTAAATTGTCATACCCACGGGACTCGTTGTGTCGCTTCAGCTCATCTGGGTCTGGGGCGGACCAGGAGCCAGTAGTGATCAAGGCTTGAAGACCTTTGGATCCAGTTCGAACCAAAGATGCGAGGCGAGGAGCATCTATCTCGATTGTTAAAAAAGCATCTCCTGTGAGGAACACCCATTCTCTCAACACGTACCTGGAGACGGTCCTCCATCACTAGAAAGGTCAGGGGCTGCTCCTCCAGATTCCGGTGCGCCATCGCCTCCCACAAGTGTTGAAGGCGGCGCCGTTGGGTTTCGGTTTCGTAATCCGGACTCCATTTGCGGCAGTTCTGCAAGTACGATGGACGGACCCTGTTCAATACTCCTAGACTCATGAAGATAAGCATTTTGCGGAGCTTGTAGTGCTGGAATTTCTGCTCCAGCAGCCGCTTCTATGTCCCTGTTGGCCATATCGACGACTTTGTGAGAACATCTGGAGCCTCATAACACTTGGAAAGAAGACAGCCATGAACTGTAACTGTCTCTTGGACAGCTTGGGCAGCATGCGGCCTGAAGCATGGCTGACTACCAACATTCTAAAAGGGGCGATGGATTTCACCCACACACCCACACGCTCTCCGTCACCCGTACCCTGGACACAACTAGCGAGTTAAAAACGCGAGAGTCAATACCTTTCACTTTGCTACTACTTCACTACACAATCTCTGGATTTTCTGCTCTGCTTTGAGTTCTTTCGTCGAGGGGGACTGCGTGGGAGACGATCTGATGTTGACTTCTGACTCGTCAAGGCTACGCGACGACAGGGAATTTGAGAGTTGAAAACTATGGGCGGGAGCCCAAGTACTTATGTTCGGAGCGCCTGTACTGCGTAACCTCAACTGAACTAACAGTCACATGTTACTGCATGCACAGTTGGTCAACGTCAATATTTCAGATGGAGGATTAAAGGCGGGGATATTTAAGTAGTTTTGTTATCTAAACCTGGATTTACGCTTATGTTTTCTCTACAATCACCCAGTACCTATTGAGACTCTAGATAGCTACTTATGTTGAATGAATTACTTAATGAAATGCCTTTTTGTAAACGATCCAGTTGTCTCCCATTACCCCTTCACCACCTTAGTAGTCTCGGTCAGGCCTTACCACTCAGAAATGCCAGCCTGGCCCCAATCAAGCATTTCAATATTCCATTCTTCGCATTTTGTTCCATCATTCGAGCCCTCATCATCAGAAGCTGGCGGAGAATTCGGCTCCTTCTTCAGGTATTAGTACACTACCCTGGGCTTCGAGTATTGACAACCTACTGGCTTTGGGTTTGTCAATGGCATGACCCCTCCAATATCTTCCGGTACATTGTCCGAGACTTCCATCTGTTGGTCATGATGTCTGCGTGCATGCGTGCTCCTTGACTTTCCCATTTTGGGCTCCAGATATACTTGTGTTTGGGGAAGGACGCTAAGGTCGACTCTAGCAAAGGAAGAGCAAGCTAGCTTTCTGGAGAATCTTTAGACATGAATTATATGCGGACGATATTGGAACTGACCCGATTGCTGTGCAGACCTGGGATTGCTGAGACGGGCTTCCACGGAGGAGCCTGGAAAAAGACGTCCTGGGGAACTGACGATGGGTCATACACCGACGTTCCTTCCCCTCTTCGAATCTAGGATATCCGAAGACCTAATGCTGGATAGTCGGTTTGGCTCTGATGCTTGTATCTGCTTCGTAATTTCAACAGTAGGAGTTGTGGGATTGCTGGAAAAGTTGGTCGTCAAATCCTAGCGATATTGATAACGCCGCCGCTGGAAGCCATGCCGATGCATCAGCAGCGCACCCAATCAGGGAGTATAAACCTTCGCAGAAGCACCGCAGTTACATCGTCCCAGCAGTCTCACTATCCAATCGTTGATACTATGCTTGTCGTCTTCGCTGAGCTGGCTGGCTCTCAAGGAGATCATCGTGAGGCTGGATTGGCATGGAGGTGAGTCGAGAGCGAACTGTGCAGGGATTCGGTGCGTGGTATGAGGCGGAAAAGTGCTTCCCCAGACCTGCTCACCGTCCCCAAAGACCAATAGGGAATATTCCGACTTGAGTGCAGTGTCAAATTTGGCATATTCTCGCCCGGCTTCTTGGGAGTGTCGATATCTGCACTGTTCTTACTTGTTGAGGTCCCGTATTTCTTTGCAGGTCACCGCAACAAGCCGACACCCTGGTTCATAATATCGTCCTTTCCACACATCCATGGAAAAGAAAGAAAACTGTTCCTCTTCTCACCACAGCTGAGAGGCTTCTTGATCAATGATCGAGGAATTCAACAAGAAATTGGAAAGTTTCAAACGGCTTGCAGTATCCAGTGGCCCAACGGCACAGCAATACTCCATTTCGCGCCTCAGGCTCCCCAGTGGGATAGAGTCCGTTCAGCATTGCCTTGGCACTTACATTTCAGCTCAAATCAAGCCGTTCCCACTGAAAACCGCGATTATTGTTTTGTTTTTGCGGATCTTCTACCCGGATCGAGATCTCTTTCATGCGAACAGACCTAAAGTTAGGACTGTTAAAACTCTAGAAAATAGACATTTGAAACGACTCGCAAGCAAGGCAAAGAACATGCGAAAAAGAAAGAGGGGCTTGAGCGATGTACGAATTTTTATGACACTCGCTGATGGTGTGGGGGTTTTATATGCGAACTGTAAAGTGCAGACCACTTTGGCCGCATCTCAAGATTCAAGACAAGGCAAACCTGGGGTAATGGATTTTAGGAAGCGGGAAGTCCCGAAGCATTGGAAAATAATAATAGACCAAATGAAACGTCGCAGCTGGATACATCCAACAAAATGATGGCGTGCCGACCTCCTGACTGGCTGGCTGCATGTGTTGTTGTCGTGCAGGTGTGGGGTTCCTGAGCACGAAGTGCATTTCCAACTGCATTTCTGCGCACTCTAACCTTCCTTTGGACACTCGTACATCTCCTTGGCCCGAAGTAACTCCTTCTTGAAGATGGTACCATGTGCAAAGTGTGGGGGTAAGCTACCATATCAGTCTCGATGCCTTCGGCGTTGGAAGATGTCAAGATGGACTTTTGCGGTACTTTTGATCTCGATACAGGGGATGCTTCGCTTGATGTACACCTAGGGACTTGCTGAGGGGTTTTCGGGCCGTCATCCATGGGAACTAGACTTGGAAATCTATGACGAGTTTGACCTTGCGAGGCTTCGATTGATACCTTGCAACCTTGTCGTGGGGAGGAGCAGGAGAAGAAGAGAAAAAGTTCGAGGAAAGGGAGCGGGCGATGACTTCTTTATACCTGTCCTCGCGTCGGGCGGCCTACCATGGCATACCAACCTATGGGACCGACGACGTTAAAGCAGCTTTGCCTCTCAATATCAACCAACAGATCTCAAGTGGAGTTTCCCCAAGCGGGAGACTCGGCCGAGGTCTAGCAGTCTCACATGTACCGCAGCTCTTCTATTAGTATGCCAGTATTTCAAACCCTGAAAAGAAGGAGTCTTAGTCTGAGTCCGTACTAATGCTCTTCCTACTGTGTTTGTTACGAAGGCCATCTATGCGAGGTGGGCTGTGCGAGGCGACGGGCGGCAAGCCATGTCAATAGAACGATATCTCATGGCCTCGTTAACTGGTAGAAGCTGAGTACGTGGGTAGATACACTATGCCGCATGCTCCCGAGACGCGTCCAGGGAGCCGAAACGCAGTCCTACTTGTCCTATCCAAGACAGAATGTAATCCGGATTTCCAAACATTATCAGAGACTCGGTCTCGGTGAAGGAACGGCTTCGAAATGTTCACCGGTCAGCATCCATATACCAGAGTGACGGAAGGCCTTATTTCGCGATCCAGATCATCGGATACCGTTTCTTCAACCCCTAACTTGCGCCATCGCTTGGGAAGTATAACTTAATCTTCGGCCGGAAGCCCATCCAATTCTTCCATGACGGCGGCAACTCGACTTTGGAGCCGTAGTGCTTCTTTGCCTAGACTACGAGCAATAGACCTACAGCATGCCAGATAGAACCCCCTCGACTGTGCAAATGGCAGGACTTCGTCTTCTTTCGCTATCTCGAGGATGTTGTTGACTTCCAAGGACAGACTAGAAGCTCGATCATCAAACTTCGAAGCTGTCGATCAATCTACTTCGGACAAGACCTGATTTCTGGAAATCCATCCACGGTAAAGCAATCGACACATTTTGGACTAGTATGGCCAGTCTTAGATTGCCAACTGTTTGCGTCGAAAAGTTCAAACTACCGTTGAGATTGCGAGCTTGGTCCTCGAACTTCGAAGCTCCTAGTTTCCACCTCGAAGAAGGCCGCAACCCAGACTGCGTTACAGGAAACCCTAACTGACCGTTTCTTGATACTAATAAAAGCTAGCCACTCTTGTTGCAGATGGATCGAATAGGCCACTCTTCGTTTTCTGCATAATTGGTCTTCAACTACGGCAAGGAGGAACGACTTGCGGTGCCACTCTCTCGAAACGGATGTCGAGTCCGCCTACTCGATTCACAACTACGACCTGCAATACCTAGCGTATTATTGCTAAGCTAGCAATTGATGTCTTTCCTCTCTCTCGACCTATACAGCCTCAGATCCAGCAGTTGAGATCAAGTCCAGAGCATGATCAAATGTGTTGGTATCAAAGCAACCTCCTACACCACAGAAAGTAGAGCATTAGTGGCCCCAACACCTGGTTTACAGTGGATATTATACCAAGCAAGGTAGGCACTGAAATCACTTCTATGGTGGAACATTCACCAAACAATCCAGTCGAAGTTCGATCCCAAGCTCCCAAGCGAACAGAACAGATGTCGGGAAAACAATGCCGCAGTCAGGTCTACAAGTGCATACCACAATTTTCTTCTAGCAAGGCCCAGCCGAGAAGTGCCTGTATCGAGTGTCAATGCAAGCCTTTCCATCTCCTCGTCGATTAATCTTCACTTATCCTCGAAACCAATTCGAATTTCGAACTTCGAGGCAAGCTCGACGATGATGGTCTCGGGTCTGAATGGAAACAAAAATCGATGGTACCTCGACACATACTTTGGCATACTGATGCGGACGGAAATACACTGTGTCTTGTTGATGCTGGGGCTGCGTTTGACAAATGTGCGGGGATGGGATTATCAACCTGGACAAGGTCCGCGGGAAGTGCGATCCGCCGTCGCAGATATCCCAACATATACATACATTACTGTCGTATCAGAGAATCCATCTTTTGACGGTCTTGGGCATCAAACGCAAGTGTTTTGCTACCTGTCTAAACCTCTTCCTTAGGTTTTTCATTTACACAAACATTTACTTACAAGTGAGGTAAGGATTGGGACATTTGCAAAGCACCCAGGCCAAGGACAATAGTTTATTTCAGAATTTATTGTGTACGCAAGCCTACAACACCACATATGTGCGTAGGTGAATATGGCGCAGTGAAGGAAATGTACGTCTGTTCGCTTCTCCCTGACTCTCGCTTCAAATAGGGGTAGGAGGGCGAGTGCATGAGCTGGTCTAAGTAAAAATTATCGAGACAACAAGTACTTCACTTCTACTACATGCTATTAACAATGTCGTTTACGAAGAGGGTTCTGGAAGTTCTAATCGACTACGTAGTATACAGCCATCCTTCTCTCCTTGCGCCTGGGTCCAGCTTCGTTTGCGGAAATCAAGCATGTGCGCCTGCCAACGATTTTGACCAGCACGAGCGAGCACATGACAAGATGGGGTCTCTTCTCTACCTACGTATTGAATCCCTATTGAACCTTAGAAAGAATTGGGATTCTACAACACCAAATCTGCATATAGAATGTGTTATGTTGTTGTTGTGTAGGTGTGCCAGTGATCATCTCCGCTGCAAGTAACGTTGTCTCAATTTCTCCACGAATATCTGTCTCTCCAGCCTCGCCGACCACTCAAGGTTTTTCTTTCTTCAGAATACGAAGTCGAACTGCGTGTTCAAGCAATTCCTCCTATCGACATGCTCCCATTTCTACCTCCTCTGCGTCAGGAGGTCTGACGCCAAGTCAAGTGGCTGCAGTGACACTTCGTATCCCATTATCCCGATTTATCCTCGGCCCGGATCCAGGGGACAAAAGTATTTTGAGAACACAGCAAAATTCGCCTATTGCACGAGCATTCATATATCCACTCAACTCAACTGCTTCAACTTATCGTCATATTCTCCACCGTCTGGTATTGTGTTCTAAAGACTTGTCTCTCCTCACCTGGTTAACCAATTTTGCTATTCACCGTAATGCTTCTCAACAATTTGCCTCTAGTTGCGGCCGCCCTCTTCTCCACAGCAACAGCTATGGAGTATTTTTGTGGACCGAATACCAAAGGAGGGTGCTGTACGCAGTTCTTCACGAATCCATTTGACCAGTATGCTTCTGGGGTTGGCTGTTCGTACCCATTTCATTCTGTTTTTGTGCACATCCATCGCGAACTGCGCTCAACTTCGAGGATACAACGGGGTAGCTAATATTATCTCAAGGCGAGTTTGCTACATCAATCATACCTTCAACATCGACAGCAGGTGACATGGAGTGGCATTGCAGAGATGGATTGACCCCAGGGTGTTGTAGTTTGGATGTGAGTTTCTTAGTCTCCTTGAACTGACCTGAAAATCCCACGATTTTATCTCAAAGAGACAAGAGTTGACATTAACACAACCGGAAGGGAGTAGATAGACCACCCAGCCCTTGGCTCTGCGACTTGAGGCTCCATGCAGCGGACGGCTCAATCCCAACCTCTTCCACTAGCTCCAGTTCAACAAGATCTTCGAGCTCAACCACTTCATCGAGAACTTCAAGTTCAGCAAAGAGCTCTACGACGAAGAAATGTACCTCGACCCGGAGATGGTAAGAGTGGAAATGGAAGCGAAGGGCAGGTATTTTCCATCAAGATGTGGCGCTTTGTAATTCTGCCATTGCACTATCATCTATGATTGAAGAAGACGTCATGCAGGCACCCCAGAAATGAGACCTCTTTCCTGCTTTCCTCCAGAAATCCATATCGCCAGGGCAGGCAGGCATGACGTGGGGTTCAGTTTTGTTTTGTTGGTCGTGGTTAAGCGAAAAATATGTTTGTGGTTCTCGCCGCGAACTTTTTTTTACCAACTCATCAACATTGAGATTGTTTCACTTATTTGCAATTCTTTGACTCAACGATTAAAAGTTGTCTGTTCTTTGCCGCTGGATATTCACACTACTCATTCAAACCCCCTTTTCCATTCTTCGCCATACTCGCCTCATCATATCCATCCATGCCCCCACTTATCATAACTCATTATGCCAGTCTCTTGCTCGCCAATGATCTATTGACTACCAATCAACATTTGATAGCAATTTCAGTTCCGCCCATTGTCTTGACACTGCGTGTATCCAGTCTGCCAAAAGCCCACGCGATATCCCTCATGGTAGTCGGCAAAGCATGGCCATGCATCTCACCTCCAAAAACGCGAAATGCGTGCTTCAATAACCGGTATCCAGTTCTCAACCACAAATATACACCACTTTTGTTTCGCAGGGCCAGTTGCAGTACTGTTAAAAGATAGGACCCAACAAATGAAACTTCCAAATTCGAGGTATTCGCTCCGCTTCTGATACCAGGTAGGTGATTATGTAGCCCTCGAATGGCTAGTATGTAATGTCGAATTATATGGCGTTGATTATGGATGCTCAATGAGTCCCACGAATTCGATCCGTTTCGAATGTTTTGACGCAGTCCAGCTATTGCTAGGACAAGGTGGCGAACGCAAGGCTCAACATGACACAATTGGAGAAGTAAGCCCCATATTGGGTCCATGAACTCGTGTAGTCCGTATTCATCCGAATGTGCCAAGACTAGCCATCGAAATGACGTGCCATCTATTCGAGTAAAGTTGAAGTGGGGCAAAGGCGCTGATGGATTGGCAGTAAACGCTAATTGTCGGAGCTGTTTGAAGAATGGGAGGGAGGAGTTTCGAAGAGGTGGTTTGGGAGGCTGGGTCCTCGTTATCGGGAGATATTTTGGATTCGATGAATTCAATCTGGCTGGCTCGGGTGAGCAGGGCGGCAATGAAGTTTCAATGCCTTCAATCTTCTTGTACTTGATTCTTGAAACTGTCAGCCTGTACCGGGACAGTATCTCAAAATGGGAAGCTTACTTGCATAACTGGCAAGAGTTTTTGCCCCTCCATGACGACTGTCTCGTCTTTATCGCTGGTGGTGTGACGGAAAAGTAGTCCTTCCTGGAATTCTCCTCCCAACGATTCCCATCTTTTTCAGGGTCCACGATAGGCACCTTTGGGGCTTTCCTCCTTACACTTCGACTTCTTTTCACCACTGACAATATCACCCTAGTCTGTGCAGCAACCCTCCAAAGCAGATTGGCAGAATAGAACGCGCACCCAAGTGATGAAGGCTCCTCGCCCATCCTCAATGAAGCACCAACCAAGAAAAATGCACCGAAATAAGCAAGCAAACATAAAGAAAGTCTTAGCCAATATAAAAAACACGCGGGCGAACCGTTAAAAGCCACTGTCGAAAGGACGGGATTGCTCCATTATGAAATCTAATACAGTGCCGATGAACCATAAACAAAACAGCGCATGGAAAGGAAACAGAGGGGGAAGAAAAACAGAGAAGTAGAATCGCGGTACCGCGTGCGGCTTACCACCAACGGCAGCATCAAATTTAAGCTCCCCTGCGCTGCTACTAGAAGAGCATGGAGGGGTACGTGCCGGGATTGGATACCAGAACATAAGGTTGTAGCGCTCAGACTTGATTGGGAGGATCTGCGTCAGGGGAGAGAAGTGCGTGCGTTTGAACACGCGCCCGATAGGGATCTGGGTGCCGAAATTAGGGGCGAGACATGGCTTATGCAGTGGGAGTGCGGGGTGAGGTTTGGAACGGGCTATTGGACGAACTGGGTGCTTTGGTTGATGACTGAGATTGGATTTGAGTGTATGGAGATGGTTCGTCCGAAGGAAGAAAGAGGTTGTTGAAGATTGTATTGAGATATTGAATGGCCAAGGCGAGGAGATGAGTATAGATCATTGGACACTTGGTGGGGTGCTGTAGATCTCATTATGCGTTGAAATTACTTGTGTTTCTGTCCGGGCGCTTTTGGCACCGATGCATACATGTAGGTACAGGAGGAACCCATCGAGAGATTGTTCTGTTGACGGAGTTCTGCATAACGAGGTTATCAGTGAGAAACGAAATGGAGGTGGAAACTCCGAGGACCTCTGGTTTGCTTTTTTTTAATTCATGCGGATGTGAGCAACTTGACAGATGCCACTGACAGAAACATCAGTCAGCATCTGATTGAGGTTGGTTACAAGGTACTAACACAAAATCGAGAGATACCCATGTCCAATGGAACCCTTCTTCGTTACCAAAATTGTTCGCTGCCAGGATTGAGGAGGCTCATGCACAGACATCCATATATTTCCGAAGATTCTCGACCAATCATCGCGTGGTCGACATCTGAAGACAAATTCTGATTCATGCTTTGGAACATGCATATGGAAAGAAAGTCGGTGAGCGATAGCGTACCAAAAAGGATGTAGGATTGGCATTGAACTGCATTGAGATCGCGATGCGAGAGGCAACAACACAACAAGGAGCCGTTCTGATTTAGACGAGCAGACCTTGCTGAATAAATGAAGAAAAAAACTTACTTTCTTCTTTGAATCAGAAGGTTTAAGAGACCTCATGCTAGATACAATGCTTCGCAATTGAGTCTGATACCTTCGGTAGTTAGGTTGAGCAGTTTAGTGATCAAACACTGAAAGTGCATTACAAGAACAGGAACTGGCGAATATTCTGTGCTGCAAAATTTCGACATCCTTAATAGAGTGTTTCTAACTTGTAAGAACGGACATTCTTTTATGTCCCTTCTGACAACAGAGATAAAGTTCTTTGCAAAATCAAGTCTAGACTTCCTAGACTTCATCAGGCATCTCGCTTCGACACTCACTCCTTGCTCAAGCGAGCCTACTCAACAACAAGCGCAACAGCAAAACCATCCCACCCCTTCGGACCAACAGTCTGCAAAGCCGTAGCCTCTACCCTCCTTTCCCCTCCAATCCTCCCAAAGACATCCCAAACCCCCTTCCTAGCCCTCTCCTGAGTCTCATCCATCGTCTCGCCATCAACCCTCAAGACCCGTCCCTGCCTCACCACATTATCAACCACAATCACAGTACCCACCCGACTGAACTTAAGCGCATACTCGAAATAGCCCACATTATTCTCCTTGTCCGCATCGATGAACACCATATCAAAAGGTTCCGTCCCGTTGGCTTCCATAGCAGCGAGTGTCGTGAGAGCAGCTCCGACTTTCACTTCAACAACGTCGGAGAAGTTAGCTCGTGAGATATTCCCACGAGCTACATCCGCATGTCTTTGGTCTACTTCCAGCGTGACCACAGTACCGTCTTTACCTACTGCTTTGGCGAACCAAATGGCGGAGTAGCCGCCCAGAGTACCGATCTCGAGAATGCGTTTGGAGTTATTAATGCGTGCGAGGAGGTGTAGGAATTTGCCTTCATTGGGATTCACGTCTATGGCGTCGAGGTTGGATGTGGCGTTTGTTTGGAGCGTGGAGGTGAGGGCTTTGTCGGGTTTGAGGAGGGATGAGGAGATCCAGTCGTCGACGGCATTGAATTTGGCGTAGGTTTCAGCTGGGAAGATGTGTGCTGGCATTTTGGCTGGAGAAGTTATTTATGAGGTGAAGTTATTCATGTGTCCGAAGAGAAGATTGATCTGAGATTGGCAAGTATTTTTATGCGATACTATATATTGGATCAGCTTAGGAACTGGAATGAGGGGAGGAAGAGAAGACTAGGAAACCACTCTTATATTTTCTCATCTCATCCAAACACAGTGCTAGGACCTCGAACTTTCACCGATCTTACATACACGAAAGCCCCATAGCTCTATATTTTCCAGTCACGATCCAACCTGACTCACTTTCATGCACACCTACGGCTACGGAGTTGGATCCTTTGGTTCCGAAGCTCTACTCCGTACGCCTTCACCCAATCAAGAACAAGAATGTACAATTGACGTCTGCAGACTCTCCCGCGAAGATCAATCTGATAAGATCACCCTTCCCGAAACAATCAGGGCTTACGCGGCAATATTATGATGATTGTGTTGAATGAATTGTAGTTGCCTACATGGTAAGTGGGTTTGTGTAGGATGTTGAAGAGCGAGAATTCCTGTGAAGTATCATCCCTGGAGCTATGAGAGTTTAGGTAGACTTCGATCTTCCTAAGTGAGACGAGATGGCCACAAGAAGTTGCCAGAGCGTGGAAGTCTAGAAGTGATCCAAAAGGACCTCATCTTGTAAGAACAGTAGCACTACGAGCTACTACTACAAACGTCTGGGCTTTTGGGGAATAGGATCCTTCAAGAAGACTGGTACTAGGGGGAAGAAATGAACAGTAGTGAGGAAAAAAGGAAAGTTGAGTGCGCCGAGGAACTGGTATGTGTAAACTCGAATGTATTGAGTTGACAGTACATATCGGATATGATGCTCTTGTATCTATATTCATCCCTTCTGGATGACCATCCCTATTTCACATAACCCTCTTGAGCCTACATGTGTCTCGAGAACGAAACATCGTGAATTGCTTGCGAGTCAAGCTTTATGCCCCTATTCTCGACCTCTTGTTCATGGATATGCGTTGGAAAGTCAACCCCTTCTTCCCCTCAAGTCTTGCCGAGTAGACTTGATATCCAACCCCTCACACCATTCCCACCCCCAAGCAGCCCACTAACCACTCAAAACTCCTTCAGCGCCCTCGTAGCATACTTCTTCGGCACCACAAAAAGTGCTCTGCTCTCCACACAAACCCTCCCCTCCATCGTCTCCAAGCGACCTTGTACCCAACACTTCCTCTCCGTAACACCTTGCTCAGGCACCGCTCTAATAACATAAAAGCTATTCGTCACAACTGGCTTCAGGTAATTCAACTCCAAGTTAGCAGTGACGCCTGACCTGCCAGGAAACTGCCTGATAGCACACCGACCGAGCGATTCGTCCATCACAGTTGCTATTACACCGCCGTGCGTAACGCCTGGCCAGCCTGCTATCGCGCCACCGAACCATATGACCGTGATAGTCTCCCCGGTCTCTGCGTTCTGGAAGACGCGCTGGTAGCCTCCCAGGGCGCGAGCGCCTGCTAATGGGCCGGTTGTGAGGCGGCCGGAGCGCTCGGAGACGGGGAGGCTGGTGTAGGCGTCGTGGGAGGTCCAGGAGGGGTCTATGGAAAGCGATTGTACGATGGGGAGTTTGGAGGCTTGTGATATGAGGTATTCTACCATTAGGTCATCGTCTTTTGTGCCTGCTGGAGGAAGAGGGGGTGGGGCGAGGATCAGGCGTGTGTATTGGCCTGCTGTGAGGCCGATGAAGAGGAATATGGTTGCGTAGATGTAGGGTCGGAGGGAGCGTTTTGGGGTAGGTTGGATGGAGGGAGATACAGGTTGGGAGGGCTCGGAGGATGCGAATTGGGAGCGTAGGTCGGAGGGAGGTGGTATTGTGGGAGGACGTGTTGAGTATTGGCGGATGTGGTGTTGGAGGAGAGAGGGTCTGCCGGAAGATATCGTTTTAGAGCTACGTAGACAACGCTGTATAGCTCGTGATGTCGTTGCCCGCATCGCAGATTCCGCGCAAGCGCGTACAGGTAATTGTGTGATCATGGCGCAAGTGTAGACGCTCGGTGGGTGGGATTGAAGGGAGTAGAGATTGGAATGGAGGATCTCCTTGAATTGACCCTTAGATCAATTGTCTCCGGGTTCGGCCTATCCTATGAATCACGGGGAGATGATGATCGATTCGGGTAGTCAAAAGGGCTTCCGCTTGTTGGCTACTCTGCTGTTCAAATGTGGCGATGATACACAACTGTCGCAACCGTTATTCTGAAGTTCGAAGCTCTCCAAGCTTCCGAGTAAATTTAGCCTCGGTCTCCTCGGATTCGTACTCGCTTGTTTCGGCTCCCCCTCCGTTTTACTAGGGAAGAAGTCTCTTCGAAGTAAACAAAAGTGCATGGTAAACTCAATAAAATTAGACACAATCGAAGGATTCACTTCTTGGTTTATACCACAGACCTGGACAATAGTTTACTCGCAGAAGCGCAAGAAAGTCGAAAGTCCCCAGAGCCTTCAAACCATGTCTTTCGTTTTCCATTTCCACATCTTCCTCATATCATGTCATCCTCCCCTAAGCCAAATACATCTTCTCGCCCTCGCCCTGCCTCTCTCTCCCCTCTCTCCGCACCAAGAACCCTCTCCTCTCCTCCCTCTCCACCTCCCTACTCCCTTCCCCTCGCTCAAACCCAGGACGATCCAAATACCAACAAACAAGATCACTCGTCTTCCCGCCATCCACAAACAGCTTCAAAACGTCCTTCAGCACCTCTCCCCTCCTCGCTCCGCACTTCAGTAGGATGTTTTGACTCGCTATATTATTTGGGCTGGTTTTGCCCACAAGGCGAGTGATGTATTTACGTTCTGAAGAAGGGGTGATACAGTCAGCCAAGAGAAGAAAAAAATCAGGAAGGAAAACCAGAAGAAAAAGAAAAATTCATGATTATGTGAATTCTTCGGTCCGAGAGGAGGGACAGGAGGAACAGGATAAGTAAGAACGAACCATCCATTGCCCAATACATATCCAAAAACAACCTCATCCCCTCCGTCGCGAACCCCCTCCCCCAAAACCGTCGATTGATCACATACCCAACCTCCATACCCTGCTCTTTATACCGATTAGTGCCCACGAAACCTACCATTTCTCCTTCTCCCCTTTCCGCTCTCCCTTCCTCTGGGATTAACATCATAGCGAACTTTTCGATATCAGGATTCTCCTCGTTGGGCAGGATCTTAAGTAGGAATTCTCGGGACTCGGAGATGGAAGTTTTGACGGGAAAGGGACTGTTACTGATGAGTACTAAGCGTTGAAAATCCATATTTCCTACGAAACGAAATTGAGCGATAGAGGGAAAGAGTAAATTGTGGTTTATAAGAATGAATATTGGGAGATAAATGTGCTGTGTCGGGTGCATGAGAGATGAGAGATGGGAGGGAAGGAGGGAAGGGGAGAGGAAGGATGGGACATACAACCAAACCAACGTCTCCTCGTCAGTCCATAATTCATGAAAGCCCTCCATATGTTTCTCTGGATCCAGGGGCTCGAGATATATGCGTGGCTTTTTGACGGCTGCTGTTGTTCCCGCTAACTCTGACACCTGGGCCTGTTCTGACATGTCTGTATGTGTCTTCTTTCCTTGCTCTTTCGTTGCCTCTCAGCCTCCTTCTCACTCAAGTAGCTAGAATTAAATAGCCGAGATGGAAGGTGTCGTGATTTCTTCTTTGGAGAGAGCTTAGCGCAATTAGAGAAAGGCTCTGCGGTGATATAGACGAGACGCATGCCAGGAGGTAGGAAGTGGTGAAAGGGAAGTAAACAACAAAAGTGGGATAGAGTGTTACGCGAGAGTGAGTCAATCATAGCGGTCGTTCGTCTGTCAGGGGGGGCAAAGAAACATGCCGTGCGTACAGTAAATTACGATTTTCGGAGCGCCCGCATCGGGATTATTTAAAATTGGGAGCACAAAAGGCAGACCCAACATTGTCGTAGCGTCGGACCGGAATTGGAGATGAGTACAAAATAGGAGATGGGTTGGTTGGGTTAGAGGTTTGAGGTTCGAGATACTCCAGACCAAGATGGAGGGGTAATCACAGGTGAGTGGGGCATTCGTACCGCAAGTACTAGGTTACTTTGGAAGGGAGTGTGGAGCTTCAAAGGAGCGTGTCGTTCATTCGTTATCTTGTATCTGTACATATTAATGTACACATGCTACGTAAGGAGTGCTAGGCAAACCGATGCCTACCCCCACCAGCCCATTCCAATTCCACTGCTCCGTTTCCAGTCCCAGCCAAGCCTGTATTTCGTTTCCATCAAATCTCCTTTTCACCTTCACACCTACAACTCCTGCACAAACGGCATCAATCTCTCTTTCAACTGCTCAACATCCATGGCCTCCTCCGCCTCCTGCGCAGCACCAGGAGTCTTAGGCGGGATGAGCACGGAGCTGACCACATGAATGACACCATCCTTTGCGACCCCATCTTGAACAGCGACGCTGGAGAAGCCATTGATCTTGATGCTTATCAAACCACCATATCGCGCCACATCAATGCTGAGACTCTTATCCTCCAACAGCGTCGGGAGATCAACATGGAAATATCCCTTCGGGATACCCTCTTGTCCAACCTCCCCCGCCTCGCTCTCACCCTCAGACTTCTCCTTATAGAAAGCATCAGAATACAAAGTCTGATTGGCAACAACATGGTATTCCAATAGTGCCTTCAGGTATTTCTCTCCATATTTCGAGAACAGGAAGGCGTTGATCCTAGGGCCAAGTTTCTTGAATGCCCAGTTCGATGGCGCGAAGAGGGTCCCGCCTGCGTGGGGTGCGTCTGCGATGGCGTCTGCGAGGCCTGTTTTGACGAGTGCTAGTTCGAGGGTACTGAATTCGCCGGGGACAAGTTCGACGATCTTGAGGGCTGGGGGAGGGGGGAGGATAATGGAATCGACGCCGTGGATCACGCCGTTCGTTCCGAACTAAGGGGATTGTCAGAGGTGATCAAAGGTGAGAAGGAGATGATGTGGATGAGAACATACAATGTTGATAGCTACTATACGACTGTAGAAGTTGACGTTGATGCCATTGAGACCGAGCCCAAGACGTAGTCTTTGTGGGCTTCCTCCGAGAGAATCCTCGCCGAGAGCAGTGGGGATGGTATGAGTGACCAGGACTCTGCCAGCGGGGTAGAAGTCTGGGGAGACGTGGTAGGAGAGGACTTTCTTAATCAACTCCTTGGAAGGCTTCTTGTGTCCCTTTGGTAGCTTCTCGAATGCTTTGTCTGTTGGTGCGAAGACGGTGTAGTTGGCTGCTGTGCCGTTCAATGTCTTCACCAAGTCTGGATACTCGTTGATGAGCTTTGCGAGTTTAGTGGTGTACTTGCTGCTGGCGATGAGCTCGTAGACAGTCTTATTTGGGCTGTGGTGGCCATGTCTGTGATGGGGTGGCTTGTGGTGCGGAGGCCCATGGTGAGGAGGCTTGTGGTGAGGGTGGTCGAAGATGTCGACATCTTCAACAGTGGACACAGCAGAGTCAAGCCAGGCCTTAGCATCGAATTTCATCATCGAGGCGTGGCACTCGAACGTGGTCTTTGCCTTCTCAGAGACCTCTGAGGCGGCATTGATGGCAGTATCGATGGCATTCTCGGAGAAAGCTACAGTGTCCTTGAATGTCTCTTCGACGCCTGCCCAGACAGAGTCAATATTGCCAGAGATTCTGTCGAAGAAGGTCTGGGGTTCCCTTTGGGATTCGGCAACAATCTGGTTGGTGAGCTCCTCGTCTGGAATGACGAAGGCTGTAGAGATGACCGCAAGCGGTAGGAGAGTAGTAGCGAACTTCATGTTGATCGACTGGTGATGGGGAAAGAGGAAGATGGAATAAAGGGGGAGAAGAGGTTAGGTGAGGTTAGGAATGAAATAAGCTAAGCTTGATGACGCTGACGCCGAAGCTTCCTCGTAACGAATGAGACGGCACGACTGTCTCGCAAGGAAGTAAAAGTAAACGGACGGATGAATCGGATGGTATCCTGTCTACCAAGCTTTACTTAGAAGAAGAGATGAGGTATTGAAGAGTCTTTGTACTTGAAGAAGGAAAAGGATACGAAACACTGTTGACTGACTGCCCACTCGGACTCTCAACCAAATCATATTCCATCACCTCATGAGGGTGCAAGCTTGCGCGTCTTTTATGAGACGGGAACAGGAATGGTGGCATCAGCATCGGGATCTCATCATCACCAATGCCCATGCTCACATCCATTGGTGTGGGGAGTCTGGGAGACCTTGGCGTACGAGAATCCTTGTAGATTACCCCTCGATCGGTACAATCAAAATGCCGATGCTACTAGAATTCCATATTCTCGCACAAAAGAGAAATGCAAACAGAAGAATAAGGAGATGCGCAATGACTTATTGATCAAGGTGCATGTTTATATTGAGGACAAATACACAAACGAAGCGAGTGGGAAGGATATGAGGATATAGATATAAGTCGTGAGGAATACATCGTGTTAAGAGAGGCAGAAACAGAACCACCACCACGTCATCGAACTGATAGCGATAAACGATAAGAGCTTCCGCCAAGAACCAAGCCAAGGAATGCGGGGGATAAAAGTGACCTTGCATCTTGGTCTTTATATCTTCATTCTCATTCATTTCCCGTAATAACCAAGACAGACCCCCTCAATTCATGTTTCCTACATATTTTCATCCATCGTTTTACCCAGCTTAAATCACGTTTCCCTTCCAGGTCCCCCAGCAAGGATCACAATCAAGCATTTCCAAGCGGGGCATATTCTCTTCAAAGCCATTACGTCGTGTGCATTCCCTCGCTTCCGATTCGATACTGAACGTACAACTGTTCTCGAATTGACCAATTAAGTTCATGAAACTGAGGTGGTAAACAGTGGTAGTTTTCCTATTTGTGTTCTGCATTCTAGGATTGCCTTCAAGTGGGGTGCGTCGTCATTGCTTTGAAGCTCAAGAACTGGTAAATAAGTATCTGAAGCATTTCATAGTTCTCTTGTCTGTTTTGACACTCCATTTCTCTTTCCCATCAATCCCAGATTCAGAATTTACTCAAGTACAATTCAACTCCTCGCCCAATCCATCAAATTAATAGCAATCCACAATGTCTCTCGCACGCCACGTTCGTCTGCGCCCCCCCTCCACCTTCACCCTCTTCCTTCAACCACACCTATTTCTAACACACCTAGGTCGACCCCGACTCCATAATCCAGAACCTCCGCTCCCTCCATATCAGAGATGCTTCTAAGAAGCATATCCACAGCCACGGCGGCACATCTCACATAACGCCCTACAGCACACGCTACGCCAGCAGGCAGGAGATCTCGAAATTCGAGATTCCCATACATGGGGCTCCGGCCGATGCCGTACATCAGATGCTCAAGGATGAGCTGGATCTTGATGGGAGGCCGAATTTGAATCTAGCTAGGTACTTACATTTTGCTTTTGTGAAAACCTTCTGCCTTCTACTCCCGAATGAATGATGTGCACATAAGACAATCCAGTTAACGTCCCCCTCCCAGTTTCGTAGGCACGTACATGGAGACCCACGCCGAACAGCTAATGTTCGAAAACATCTCCAAGAACATGTCCGACGCCGACGAATACCCCGCCATGATGGCCATGCACGCCCGCTGCATCAGCATAATCGCCAATCTCTGGGGGGCCTCGAAATCCGAGAAAGCAATCGGATCCGCTACCACCGGCTCCAGCGAAGCCATCCACCTCGGCGGGTTAGCCATGAAGCGTCGCTGGCAGGAGAAGATGAAGGAGCAGGGCAAGAGCACCGAGAAACCGAACATCATCATGGGCGCCAACGCACAAGTTGCCCTTGAGAAATTCGCGCGGTATTTCGAGGTCGAAGCTAGGATCCTACCTGTTTCTGAGGAGAGTAACTTCCGACTTGACCCTGAGCTGGTGAAGAAGAACATTGACGAGAATACTATCGGGGTATTTGTCATCCTGGGGAGCACGTATACGGGCCATTACGAGCCTGTGGAAGAGATCTCGGCTATTCTAGATGCGTATGAGAAGGAGACGGGAGTGGATATCCCGATCCATGTCGATGCTGCGAGTGGGGGGTTCGTGGCGCCGTTCACGCATGCTGGAGCTGGGAAGCAGGGACAGACGAAGTGGAATTTCGAGCTACCTCGTGTGAAGAGTATTAATACGTCGGGTCATAAGTTCGGATTGGTGTACGCTGGTGTGGGCTGGATTATCTGGAGAGATGAGAAGTTCTTGCCGAAACACCTAGTTTTCGAACTTCATTACTTGGGTGGAACGGAGGAATCGTATACTCTGAACTTCTCGCGGCCGGGCGCGCAGGTTATTGCGCAGTACTATAACCTGATCCATCTTGGCTTCTCGGGGTATAGATCCATTATGGAGAATTGCATGGCAAATGCGAGATTGTTGTCGAAATCACTTGAGGCGACTGGGTGGTATACTTGCGTCTCGGATATCCACCGTAAGGAAGGCGTGCACAAGCTTGAGAAGGGAGAGGTTGATGTACAGGGGGATGAGGATGAGACGAGTGCGGATTACAATGCTGGCCTCCCTGTGGTCGCGTTCCGCTTCTCTGATGAGTTCAAGAAGGAGTTTCCACATATCAAGCAGGAGAACATCAGTAATCTGCTGAGGGCGAAACAGTATATCATTCCCAGTAAGTGGACCTATTCACCCTTCTAATAATCCAGTATCTGCTTTTCAAAGGTGTTAGATTATGGAGTTGAAAGGTGTTTGTGTCTGGGGAGGGAAAGATAACCGAGGATGTGTTTTGATGCGCTGATTCAGTACTCTACTGACAGACAATGCGCATAACAGACTACCCCCTCCCACCAAATGAAGACAAAATCGAAATCCTCCGCGTCGTGGTCCGAGAGAGTATGTCATTCGACCTCCTCGACAGGCTTATCAGCGATGTCTGCGTCACGACTCAGAATCTCATTGTACGTTCCCCTCTCTCTCTCTCTCTATCACTCCCTTGATCTCTTCCAACATCCTCTCCTCTACTCTTCCCAAAACATCTTGTACTAACATGATATTGAAACAGGATTCCGATACGCAAGACTTGAGCGTCTTAGCACAGGGTAAGAATAATAGCGTTGAGAAGGAACATGGCACGGTTGGTACGCAGCACAATAAGGGGCAAGGGAAGGGAGGAAAGAGACCAATGAGTGAAGGTGTACATAGGACTGTTTGCTAGAGGGACTCAACTGTAAGTTGGAGGGAGCGTTAGGAATGGGAGGGAAAAGGGGGAAGGGTCAGAAGCTATGCATTTGGTTGTCTAGGTTTAATAATGCTTGGAATAGAGGAATAGCTTATGAGTTCACGGTTCACAAGATTTTCTCACCTTGATTCGAGAGTCTTAACTTGGTCAGTATTGTCTTGAATCATGTACTCTTGCTGTCTTGTCTACCAGCGGGGATCAAGATGGAAAATAGGGTTGTTTTACTAAGGGCGAACTCGAGATGATTGACATGTCCAGTAAACACTTTTCTAAATCGCTTAGTCCGTCAAGGCGGAGGTGGGAGGAGCCGAAAGCCTCTGGTGGCGCTAGTAGGTTGTTTCGTGTTATGCCTGTGTTCATCCGCCATTTATCTTTCCTTCTATAACGATGTCAGAATGTCACTAACGCCAACCCCTAGCGTATTTAGATACGCTAAGTTTAATATTAATGCTCTCATTAAACATGCAGAGGAGCTTCGCAGCGCGCGATGTTCCTGTGATGTTTCACAGGAACCTATGGCTGGTAGTCACAACTGGGCCATTGTTCTGACATTTGATGACGATGAGGAGGATTGGATCTTTCGTTCTCCTCGGTTGGACAGTGGTTTCTCCGAGGAGACTATCGCCATAATAGTTGACAGCGAGGTCACATCGATACAGGTTTCCAAGCTAAATTGCATCCCTGTTGTAGAGGTAAAAAGCTATTGGTAAGCTATCGATGACCAAAATATGTTGCTATGATATTAATAGACTCACCAAGCGCTTCTGCGATAAATACTATTGAGATACCCTATATGCTGACCACGAGGGCTCCTGGGTTCTCTATTAGTAGCAAATATCTGTGGAACCCTTATGTAGAGGGCATTAAGTTACCCCGCAATCCACTTCTTTGCCTTTTAATAGCAGCTAAGGAAAAGATTATGAGACAGCTTGGATTTCTGATCGCAAGAATCTTATAGTCACCTTTTGAGGAGATTGGATCGCTTTATGAAAGGGAGGGAAAGGTCCGTGTAGGGCGATGTCTTTTTCGTACCTTCACGTGGTCTGGGCGAGATCTTTGTGGGGAAATCGCTAGGGGGCCATTTAGTAACGACAAAGATTACTACGACTCCGTACTTTTAGCACTACGCTATCACGCCGGACAGCTACCTCAGAGTCACCACTCTTTCTCGCTCCTGTTCCGAAAGCCAAAGACTTTAAGACTGTATCTAATTATAGGTCTGCCGTTTAGCTCTAGAATAATTTCGCCATTGTCGACCAGAAGATCGATGGCAGCAAGAATCGACTGGACTATATCGCATGGCATACCTTATGCGCGACATTATACCGTTAATTTCAATTTCTTAGCAAAAGTACTACTTAAAACCTCTAGACCTCAGTATGTTAAATATCTTTATTGACGATGCTTTTAACATTACTTGCATCATCGACTGGACATCTTGTTTTATTGTTCCTCTTCCGACACTCTTGATCACCCTAAGCTTTCCTCATCCGAGAGACGATGTGGATGCAGACATGGCATCCATCTTTAAAGAGAGCGTCATTAGTCACTCTTCTTAGATGAAAGACGTGTTGGAAAATCCTTTGTTTTGGGATCTTGCTCAAAAGTCCCGGTTGTTTATGCAACTAGCTGATCTCGATGGCTACGAAGACTACCATCACTTCATTGAGTTGTATACATTAGTTCATACAGATCTTAGAGTGACTGATGTGCGGGGGCTGTTTGATGCCCTCCGTATTAACGATACTTTTACTAGCTAAGCTAAATCGCGAGTCACTGAAGATTTACCTGCAAGCGAGATCTAGAGAAAGGAGAAGGAGTATTTTACTCACTCTCGACCTGGCGCTGAAGATTTAGCAAGAAAACTTTCGGATAAGGCAGGAATAGAAGTAGGTTTTGTTGTAGATTGCAGTATATGGAGTAGTGTTCAGCTGGCTAGAGCTCCGAAAGCGGTGACAGCGTAGCGATTTGCCATCCCGAAGAAGAACCTTTCCATATACATTTTTCTAAATAAAGACTGAAAAGTCGAAGGGCAAGGCGAGCGATGTGACCTAGTATCTTTTTAGACGCCCTCGTAATTTTACGCTGCTAGTTCTGCTGTTAAAGCTGTTCTAACAAGGAGCCAGCTTTATCGTCACATCTTTCTATTCAGTCCGGAGGCCTCCACTTGCCCTTGTTGCTCGAGTCAGGACTATCAATGCCCTTGTCCTTTTATTTAATGTTCAAGTTGATCGCCCTACTAGCTAGGTACATGTGACATGACCCATTTTCCAAGTCGCAGTGCTTTGTTTTGTCTAGACAGCTTACAGAGCATGCTGCCCAGTCCAGAGTCCACAGAATCTAGTCTCAGAATAAAATGACATACAGAGAGTTATAAAATATGCAATTATCCGTCTTTTAATCCCTACCGCAACCAACGAAGAATTTTAGTGTTAGAAACATTAGGTCCGAAAGTAGGCCTTAATGGAAGGGGGTATGACAAGGCTAGGTATCCAAAGGATACATTTGCATACGCCACGTTATCTGTAAGTAGATGATAGTTGCAGAGTTTTTCAATTTGCAGCGTAGACAACATCATGCCATTAGGAACCGCACCTGATCTGCATTTGCAAACCAGACGGGGGGTAAGATACAGTACAGGGGTTGGCACCGTCTTCGTCCATGAAAGTCCGACGCGAAAAGGCAACTCTCGCCATCACATACTTGGTCAGACAGCTACACTGTGCCCAAGTGAATGCACATGTGCCAATTTTTGCGCTTTCAGAATGTATAGCCAGTTCTGGGCAGGAGTTACCATCCTCCCCAATCCCCTTTGTTATGTGTAGCAAGCGACTCCTAATCCAAGTCCCTAAGGGTATATGCGGCAGCTTTTCATCTTAAAAATGAAAAAAGTTTGCTATTGGCAGGAGATCTTTTGCAATCTCGCTGGGTAGTTCGTATCTCAGCACGACTACGGTTCAGGTGCATCTGAAAGTCTTTTTGAACGCCACCTTGTGAAATCACAATAATCTTTCAACTTTACAGTAAACATGAGGTTCGAATGTCCAGTCTGCCGCAATCCACCATTCAGACGGGCTGAACAGCTTGATGAGGTACAAGGCTTGCTTTGTTGAGACGACATCGGAAGAAGCCTAAAATGTATGTACCCTGCCAAAAGTAATTCATTTAATGATGAACTGTCCTCATAGGTGGCTGTAGATCTGTATTGATTTTCAGTTGTTTATTTAGGTAATTAGGAAAGGTGCGCTGAAGGCGGGGCATGCCTTAGAATATGAAGCTCCCAAACTGCCCGAGTATTATAAATCACGTAGCGATATCAGCTTCAACTCTCTACACATCTTTTGCCTTCATCTTCTTCTTCTCTAAGGGAATCAACCACCGCTCCACTTTCCACAAGCACCAGCTCATCAACTCTGTCCATAACATACTCGACCCGCTTCCAAGTCGTCAAGCTCCCAGTACTTGTATCGAGTTCCCAAACCCGCGTTCGTCGGTGGAATCGCTTCCTGCCATAAGAACAATATCCCCCGAACCCACTGCAACCTCCGTAGCATAGCCAAGGGCCAGGCTGAGTTTTGTCGCCATCCTGCTGCGTTTGTTGTGGCAGCAAAGCGCAAAAGTCATTCACGTGATCGTGCCCGCAGCCTAATGCTGATATGCCTCCTTTGACCAAAGCGTCGTAGAAATGGGAATTAAAGCTAGGGCACTCAGTTGGTTCCCTCCGATGGCCGTTACGTATGCTAAGATGACGGTCTCTGAACTCAGGAGGAGGGATGTGTTGAAAAGCTAGAGATAGATGAATGCGATTGTTAGTAATGTCCTTCTCACGCACTCTTCGTTGCGCATGGGAAATATTCTCAAACCAGTCGATTTGGCTTTGCTTAATAGGGTCATAATCGGGATTGTGTATCTTGCTCGGTATTTGACCGTGCGAATCTAGGCAATATATAGTCGATAACGGGAGCTGTGACGGGGCGGGAGCCAGGATCTGAAGGTAAAAGTTGCCTATGCCGTCGACCTGCTCTGGGCCTGGCTCGCAGAGGCTAAAGGGGAGATTCTGAAGTATTGACATCTGTGCCGTGCCTGTAATCCAGTCAGCAAGAATGGACAACTATCATTTCCAAGGCCCAGCTTATTAGGATTGCATATTTATCTTGCGAAGCAAAGTAGGGTTTGAGAGAGAGTGGCAACTCCCAGTCTGTTATCGACCGCTAGCTCTGTAATTGGCTACCTTATGAAAGAAGTTACTCACGTGATAATGCGTGAATGCCCTCACTATCATGATTGCCAAAGACGGCTGCGAACGGGATCGAACGCTCGATAATAGGAGCAACTGCCTTGAAGAGGGCAGATTGGCTGTCGGGTATGTCGTGGTGCAACTGATCTCCAGTGAGAATCACAAGGTCTGGTTTCTCAACATCCAAGATCTTTCCAACGAAGTCTACCGTAAGTGGGTCGGCCTCGCTTTCTGGCAGATTCTTCCCATAAGCATCAATAGCATCTTTGCATACCCCAACACCAGTGACCATGTGCATGTCAGAGATCTGGATAATCTTGAATTTGCCATCCTCCCTGACTCTCAAAGCTGCTAGAGCATCTGGTCTCTGCTTGGCCCTGCCGTAGAGTACGGTTAGTCTTGCAACCGGTACCTCTGGCTGAGCGTCAAGTTGGAGCGATGATCGCATGAGAGCCCATTGTGGGCGTGGGTCAATAGCATCTGTACCAAAGAGAACATCCACTTCTGTCACAGCCTGATCAATCTTGCCAGAGAATTTGCTTCTCAGCACCCAGATCCCACCAGGTCGGCTCTCCCACGAATGACTTGAGCTAGAGTTGAGAGGCAGCTCGCCGACTCTAATATCTGTAACCAGTAGGTCCTCAGCTGCAAGCTCTTCCTCACCCGCTTGCGCTACATACAGCCAAGCACGCTGCTGAGATGTATATAGGTAGAGCTCTTTCTCTATGCGGTACCATATTCTGGGGTCTAGTTTGCAGGTAGAAGGAGAAACTGTCGGAGAGAAGATGCATACGGTCAGATCCGTGACAACTGGGCGAGCAACAACGGTCATAATATAGGGAGTGGATGATGTCGCCGTTTTGAAGGGGAAGATTCTAAGAAACTCAAGAACACGAAGCATTATGGCTAGGAAGACAACTAATTACTGCTGAGGCAAGCAAGTTTTTCTTTTTTATACACCTTTTTTTTTTTACTTTCTTTCTTACGTAATTAAATATTCTAAGCGACTTTATTATATTTATACATTTCTCCGTAGAATATAAGACGCTAATTACACGTGATTACCGTCTTTTATAAAGCAAGGCGTCACAAAAAGACTTTTAAAAATTTATAATTATGTTAAAAAAAAGGCAAAATAGAAAGAGGTTGTATACAAAAGAGCGCTTTATAAAAGCTTGGTTAATCTCAGTATTTGTTAATTAAGAAAGTGGGCTTGCCAAGCCTAAAAATAAGGCCTTGCAAACTTTTTTACCGTCAAATATAACCTTTTATTTTACGTAAGACGTTCTTATGAGTTTCGGCCATAATAAATACAATTAAAGCTTTAAAATGATATAATTTCCAAGTCGTTCCGACATTATTTCGTTAAGTTATAAATTTCATTGTAGTTTAGGAGCAGGGGGAGGGGTAAAAAATAAGAGGCGTCAGGGCGGGGAAATAGACCGATTTATCTTGAACAATGAACATGAAAAGGCATAGTATATGGGCTGAGGTTGCGTGTTACGATTCCATGAGCCTCGTATTCTAACCAAGCGAGCTCGGCATCGCTCGTAGCATTGCCTTGGCATAGCAACCATGGCGCTAAGCCTAATCGGGAAAAGCTAGGAGGACCCTTTGTGTATTTATACTAGAGCTCCCTCTTACAGAAAGCTCTCCTTTTCTCCTTATCTTTTCTTCTCGATTCTGAGCGTAGTATAAGGCCTAAATATAAAGCTAGAGTCAACTCGCCGTATTAACCTCTTATAAGCCGTAATATAAGAAAAGACTAATAACCCCTTCGCTATAAAGCGTTATATCTCATTAAGTCTTGCGCGTCGCGTCTCCCTGCCCTCGTAGCAAGTTGACGACGAACCTCAATACTTTAGCCTATTCGACAGATAAGTATTTCTCTGCCTTAATAATAGATTGCCTTAAAGAAAGCTGGAAAACCTCCTGCCGTTAACCTGCCTTATGCAATTTAACGCGCGCTATTCGACTTCGAACTTCGACTTCGACTTATATTTGATTAATAAATCGATTAATAACCTCAAATACTTCTTTACCCCGTATTACTACCACTTCCGACTTCTCCCCCCCGTCGGCGAAGCTCTAGAGAAAGAAGCGCCCCTTTACGACTAAGCTTCACCGATACCCTTATCCCTTCGGTCGAGACCCTTGCAGAAGAACCCGACAACTTCGAAGAACTCGATTCCGACTTAGAAAACAAACCTCAGAACTTCTTCGACGCCTCGCCAGAGCCTATTACTACTATAAAAGGCCTTACCCCCGCTTAATAAGCAAAGGTAGATTAGTTGATCGAGATCTCCGTCAGCTCTGCTATTACTGCCGCTATTAAGCAAGCCCTCGACTAGTATATTATTAATAACCCCCGCTAAGAGACTCGTACTCCTTTCTCTCCTCACGACCGATTAATGCGTGCTCTTACGGCGGACTTCTAATTAACTACCGGCTATTACCTCCTTAAGCTAAACCCTACTATCCCTGCCGTCGAGCTTAATAAGGTTAAATACCCCCGTACTCCTTTCAGCGATTATAAAGGCGAAATCGAATACAATACTTAAAAAATAAATATAAAGCTCTTTATTTAAAAGTACTCGGGCAACTTCTTTATTAGCGAATCGCAAATCTATACTTACTTTGAATATATAATAAAAGAGGCTAAGACTATTATTCTCTAGCGAATAGACCCCGATTTCGCCGGAGATTTTAATAAAGTCGCCGACGTATTAAAGGCTTTAAACTAGCGCTTTTTCGACTATAATCGAATATAAGCAGTTAAGCTTAAATATAATCAATTATATATAAGTAATATAACGTATAACGAGTTCCGTACGAAGTTCACGATATATACGACTATTAGAAAGATCTCACCCGACCGCTAATTCGACGATATATATAAGAAAGTCTTAAATAAACTTAAGTACGATATCCGCACTAAGAAGTATGAACTCGCCGGAGATTATATAGCTCTTAACGAGTTCCTAGCTATATTAGATTATAAGCTAAGAAATATTACTATTAGACGAGCTTATAGACGTGTTACTGCCGCTGCTCGCGAGCCCCCTCGAGTCTCTTTTTATAATATAAATACTAACAACTCGCGTAGCATCTTAAAGAAGGAAAACTAGCGTATAACCTCCCCTTCGCCGGCTACTAGCGCATAAAGACCCTTAACCTTAAGACAGTTATTGAATATCCGCCAGCGTACGCCTTCTCTTTCGCCTGTCCTACGCCGACCTAAATCCCCCGTACCTCTTCTAGCACTTAAAGACGTCTCCTCCGATACCTGCCTCTATTACAATAAGACCGGCTATTAAGCTAACGACTGTCCTAAGCGCCGCAAAGACTAAGCTCTCGATAAGTCGATTTCCTAACTAATTGTCGGCGAAGACCTAAAGACTAATAAACTATTAAAAAACTCTTAAGCCGTAATAAAGACTCATACCTCGGCGTAAGCTATAACTTATAAAAGAACTTAGTATTTGATTTCCGTACTTTTATTAAAAGACGATAATTCTTAATTAATATTAAATTAAAAAAGAATAAATTCTTTACTAAAACACTTATATATATTAATAATAAAGCAAATATTTTTAATATAATTAAAACCTCCCTCGCATACCGACTCGTTAAGTAATTTAATATTTCTTTTATAACACTCCCTTAGCCAATCGTCCCAACTGGCTACAATAGCAGGAAAAGCAAGCCAATCGATACGGCTATTTTACTTACCTTAACTATTAACCGCCGGCGAATCAACTTCCTTTTCCTAATAACTGACTTAAGAAATACCGACGTCTTAATTAATCGGAAGTTCCTTGAGCATTATAACTTAAAATAATTATATATAAAAAACCGTAACCGGTTAAAATAGCTATTAAATATACTTATATAGCCGTACTTTAATCAGCGAGTCTTCGTCGATATAAACCGTTTTAATAAGCTAATCGTCAAGTCTTACTAGCTTAATACGGAACGAAAGGACGCCCTTATAAATATAAATAATTATCGCCGGAAATAAGCTAACCTTGCGGCATTCGACGATTCCCTTAAAATAAATATCTTTATACGACCTACTGCTAGCGTCTCGCCGACTCGCTCCTCGAGCTTCGCTAGAGAAGTCAAAAAGCGCTTATATATTATAAAAGATTAATTAAATCTTTTAATATTCCGTATTCCGAGATTATTACTTAAAGACAAGAAAACCTCTAGAACTCCTTTAGTAAATTACTAGCTAAAAGTACTTATAACGAAGATTTTCTTAATATCGGCAGCAGCGATATTTACGATATACTTCCGACTTAAAAAAGCTAAGAAGAATAAAGTAAAAACCTTCGTAATATCGGTGTATGAAATCGACTAAGAGCTAACTCGCCGCCGACGAGAAGCCTTAAATTAATTAAATATCGAACTCGCATCGATGAATAAAGACCTGATTTTAAAAGAAGCCCTCGAGGCCAAGTACGCGCAGGATAACGAGCTAATAAGCAAGAAGCTCCTTAATAAGTACTAGGAATATACTCCTCTTTTCTCCCGGCGAGCCTCCGATAAGCTATTAATATATCGCTAAAGCGTAAACTATTAAATTAAGCTTATTAAAGAAAACGACTTATTCTTTAAACCTCTTCGGCGTATAATTAAAGAATAGCTATTGAAGACTAAGTAATATATTATCGATAACTTATATAAAGATTTTATCGAGCCTTTCGGCGCGCTATATGCGGCTCCTATTCTCTTCGCTAAAAAAGCCGATAATAGTTTCCGGTTATACGTCGATTATCGGAAGCTAAATACCTTATTTAAGAAAGACTCGTACCTAATTCCTTTAATCGATAAGATAATAATACGTATTTATAAAGTAAAAGTCTTTATTAAACTTAATATATAATAAGCTTTTTATTATATTTGTATATCTTTTAAAAGCGAAGATTATACGACCTTCCGCACTCGATACGGCACGTATAAGTATAAGGTTCTTCTTTTTAACTTAATTAACGATCTAGCGACCTTTTAGTAATTTATTAATAATATCTTAATAAAACATTTAAACGACTTTTACGCGGCTTATATAAATAATATCCTTATATACTCGTTAACTCTTAAGGAGCACGAGGTTCATATTAAGAAAGTAATAGTAATATTATAAATATACGGACTTTAAACCGATATTAAAAAATCTGAATTTAACGTATAAAAGATAAAGTTCTTAAGATTTATAATTAAAATCGACGGCATAAAAGTAAACTCGGAAAAAGTTAACATAATTAAAAACTAACGATACGCCGGTAATATATAAGGTATATAAAGCTACTTTAGTTTTTGTAACTTTTATTACTAGTTTATTAAAAACTATAATCGCATCGCTCGACCCCTTATAATACTCACCGGGAAAGACGTTCTTTTTAACTTCGATTACGCTTATAAAAACGCATAAGAAACTCTCCGAGAATCCTTTTAATTTGCGCCGGTTCTTTACTACTACGACCTAGTAAAGCAAACGCGACTAAAGACTAATTCGTTTAACGAAATTATCGCTAAGATCTTATTTCAACTTTAAGAAAACAATACCTTTTATTTTATAAAATACTTTTTTAAAACTATAATAAATCTTAAGCTTAATTACTTAATTTATAATAAGGAAATATTAGCGATTTTTTAATTACTTAAATAATATTAGCCAAAGCTATTAAGCGCTTAAAAGAACGTTTTCGTTTATATAAACCACCGGGCCTTAAAGTACTTTATAACTATTAAAGACTTTACAGCTAAACAAGCTCGATAAGCCGAGTTTTTCGCGGATTTCTATTTTACGATTATATATCGTACCGGGACTACTAATACGCTAGCTGATACCTTATCTCGACAAGATTAAGACTTCACGGTCATAAAGGCACGAAAGCGAGCTATTCGTAATTAATAATTAATTCTAATTAACAAGATCGATTAGAAAATCGCTAGCGATTTCTAGCTTCCCGCCGGCGATTTTATAAACGCTTATATCGAGGTTATAGAGACGATACCTTTAGTACTTATTAAAGCCCTAATCCTAAGAGACGAATTAAAGCTTAAGCTAGACGCAGGAATACTAATAGACCTAAAGACTTTTACTGCGAAAGAGTTTGACTCTAACTCTATAATAGCTTATAATATCGCGGAATACGATATTATTAATTAAATGCTCTTAGCTAATAAGTCCTCGTCTTCGTTAAAGCCTTTCCGATAAAAAGCTAAGGAATAATTATTAAATTACGAATTAATAAATAATAAATTACTTTTTTAAGAACGCCTAAAAATGCCTTTAAAACCGCCGGAGCTTCGCACGATACTAATTCGATACGTATACTCTTAGTTATTAATAGTATATATAAGAATTAAAAAGATAAAAGCATTATTAAGCCGTAAATATTATTAAAATAGCCTTATTACGGACGTAACTCGATACGTAGCAAATTGCAGTTGCTCTTAATAGAAGGCTAAAAGAAATAAAACTCCTGGTTTCTTATATTTTTTACTAATCCCTACTCGTTTATATTAATACCTCACAATAGACTTTACGAAGTTATTATTAAATAAGCACGGTTATAACTTCGCTATAATTATTATTAATTACTTATTTAAGAAACCGGTCTTAATACCTTATAACGACACAATTACCGCCAAAAGTATAGCTATTTTCTTTCTCGTTTATTAGACTCGCTATTTCGGCATATCGGATTTTATTATCTTAGACTAAAGGCCTTAATTCGTCTCTTCTTTTTAGAAAAAATACTATTATATTCTCGGAATTAAAATAAAGCTTACGACGGCGTATAACCCGAACGTCGACGGCTAAACGGAAGTAACGAATTAGTATATTAAGTAACGGCTTCGTCCCTTTTGCTACTATTACTAAGATAATTAAAATAACCTCTTATTAATTATAAATATCGCTTAATTAATACTATTACACGAATCCCTAAGTAACTTATTCTCTTTTCGGCTATTTAATAGCGTTAAGCCACGGACTTCTTAGGATTTAATTAACCTAGAACCTCCGGCTATAACAATAAAGAAACTCAATTATAAGGAGGCTCTGTAAATAGTATTACAAATGAAAGAGATTACGGAAATCGTATAATTATCTCTAAAAGATTAATAAGAAAAAATAAAGCGACTAGCGAACCGGGGGCGACGCGCCGTCGATTAGGACGTTAGCGACTTAATACTAGTCGATACTCGGAACTGGAATATCGACCGACCTTTAAAGAAACTCTTTAATAAGTAGTATAGCTTAATTAAGATATTCGCGAAAAAAGAAGAAAATTAGAGAGTTAAGCTCTTAAAGGACTAGTAAATGCATCCCGTCTTCCATTCTCACTCGCTTCGCAAGTATATTAACGACCCCCTGCTTAAACAAGCCAGAGCTACGCCGGCACCTATCTAGCTATTACTTAAGCAAGATAAGTAAGAAATTAAAAGTATTCTTAACTTTAAAGTTATAAAGAATAAGCTATTCTACTATATTAAGTAATTAAGCGCCGACGAGGACTTATAATAATATTCGTGCTTAAATATTATAACCGCACCTTATATAATTAAGAATTTCTATTTTAATAATAAAGCGGCTAAAAGGCCTCTAAGAGTATTACCTTAATAATTAAAGGCATATAATATTAATATCGACGATTACAACGAACTAGAAGACGATACAATTATAACTATAACTACGCGGACGCAGTTTTTCGGGAAGAGAAAGTAATATTACGATTTTATAAGCCTCGTATTCTAACCGAGCGAGCTCGGCATCGCTCGTAGCATTGCCTTAGCATGGCAACCATAGCGCTAGGCCTAATCGGGAAAGGCTAAGGGGACCTTTTATGTATTTATACTAGAGCTCCCTCTTATAGAGAGCTCTCCTTTTCTCCTTGTCTTTTCTTCTCGATTCTGAGCGTAGCATGAGGCTTAAATACAAAGCTAGAGTCAACTCGCCGTATCAACCTCTTGCAAGCCGTAACATTGCGAGGAGCAATCGCGTTACGAATATTCCGGCCGTTGTCGCCTTTTTTTTTTATTTATTTATTTATTTATTTATTTATTTATTTATTTATTTATTTATTTATTTATTTATTTATTTATTTATTTATTTATTTATTTATTTATTTATTTATTTATTTATTTATTTATTTATTTATTTATTTATTTATTTATTTATTTATTTATTTATTTATTTATTTATTTATTTATTTATTTATTTATTTATTTATTTATTTATTTATTTATTTATTTATTTATTTATTTATTTATTTATTTAGTTATACTGGGCGTGAAGCTTTCTGCTGCAGTTACGAGGGATATATGTTGTTCTCTGCTCCGATGGGTTAAGGTTATTTTCGTACCAGTTGGCGGCTGCTGCCTAAGAATATTGGTTCCACAAGGGCTTGCGACCCCAAGAGCTTCTCCTTCAGATGCATCGACAATCCAAAAGCCTCTCTTCTGATCATTAACTTATCATACGACATTCACGCATTTGCGAGCGGGGAAACTGCAACATCCTCTATTTTCTACATGCTGCAGAACCCCAATATATTACTGGCCCAGTGCTCTGCCGGGTTCAAATCCCCTTCACGCGATGGCTCGTATTAATATTACGACATTAAAATCTGCTTTGGAAGCGGAAAACACCATGGCCTTAGCTCATATCAATCTTGATTTCACACTCGTCAAGATTGATCCCCCCATGAGTTCCAAGGCCTCGGTATGGCACTTTCGACAAAGAGAAAGGCGGATGCTGAGTCTGGAGATCTCCACCGAACGGCGAGAAAACTGTCGTCTCTCTTTCAAAACGTTATACCAAATGTAGAAGGTCTTTTCAGAGCATACGGTACTCGAGTATCGGAAATTTCCTCCTCCCTCCAAGTCAACCGAAATTCCAACTCCTCTAGCTTCTTTACAGGCGAAGTCGGTGTTGACTCAGCTAGCATATGGGCAGCAGTTACCTCTGGGTCTGGGGCAATTGCAATGAACCTACTCGCTTGTATGCTTGCTCATTGTTTTAAGGCGCCAGAAGCTGTAAGCATCTGGACAGAGCTGGTTGCAGAACAGCGGCGTCTTTTAGACAGTGAAGGTGGCAATAGATCTGCTGAACAGAACAAGGCGGTTTCTATATTAGCGGATTTCTTGGAAATTACCCACTCTGAACTCTCGCTTTGGGACGCCGGTGCAAGATCGTGGATTCAAACGGCAGACACTGCTAAATTGCGAGAGCATAAGCGGTTCATGCTTATAATACAGAACATCATTTTGCCAGTGAATAGGGAGACAGAATCATGTCAACGCATCCTTGGAACGTTCAGACATGCTTTGGAGATTACGAATAATCTCCTCCTTGGGATACCGCAACAAGACAATGGTGGAGCTCTGGTTGCAATGTCAGCGTGGCATCTCTATCCTGATATGCTGCTTTTGGGGCATGGTGGCGTTGTCACTGTGAAGCACAAGAATCCATTATTCACCTGGTCTGCTATCCTCACGGTTGGTCTCCTGGGAGGCGGAGCTAGAAATGAAAGCGAGTCCTGGTCACTATCATTAAGCCACCTGGACGTTTTGTTGATCCATCTCATTCTTCAAAATCAATGATAGTGATCGATTCAAGAATAACCTTTGGCCAATTTCATTTCGTCGTAATGGGCTGCATATTCAGTGGCTGGAACCTTGCGCCAGGATGGGAGGGCTTTGAATGCACACTCATAAACGGAATTCGCTGGACCGAAAAGGTTTCTCGATGTTTCTACAAGGACAATGTCACAGGTGCTGCTGATTCTGTTATTGGCAACCAACCTACGAGCCCCCCCTTGCCTTATTGGCTCCACTGTCTACACTCCGCTGGCCAAACTTTTGTCAGATGTGAAAATCAGCTCGAAAGAAGCAGGATGCGACAACTATTTCGACTAGGTGTACAGAAGCGTGAGTTCTGGCTCCCGGAATCTGATCAATCACCCTTCTTTGGCCTTTCACTTAGGTCCGTCATGAGAGGATTACTCCACAAATCGGCTCTCGAAGAAAAGGTTGTACTCAGTCACGAGTCGACTAATTCCAAAATTCATCTTACCATGGAAGAAGCGGAAGGTATATTCATGCAAGAAGTCGACGTAAAGAAAGTCACTGCGTACTTCCGGAATCTAGGGAAGGAGCCACCAGTGTCGGGAATGTCTTTCCAAAGCCTTCAAGCATTCGCCGCAGCAGCGAAATTGTATGAGGTAATGCCAGACGCAAGAGTTTCATTGTTGCTACTAGATGGCAAACCATTTAGCTCGTATCAATGGTGCATCGCACATCGCAACGCTTACCTCCAAGTATCATTGTCTCGAACACATGCCTTATCTTGCATAAGCATGTTTGATTGCGCATCTGATATACATCCAGACTTACTTGAGGATGTATTCGCGATATCTTCAGGAGATTCCATATACATCGCTGCAGAATTGCTACTGGATCCGTCTTGTACGCCACACGCAGCCATCAGGAGGTTGACGGGAAACATAGGTCGGCCAGGTCTTTCACTTCTTATCGCACCTCCTAAACAACAGGTCCGAACCCCGGGGATAGATTCTTGGGCTTCAATTCAATATGCTCCGTTTAATGGAAGAGCCGAAGATTGGTTTAAGGAAACCTCCCTGCACATGTCATTTGGAGAGTATAACCGGCCGCTACAGGATAGAAGTGCTCATAGACTTGGTTCAGCTCCTACATTCATAGAGACTATCCTGTCCGTGTACGATCGCGGTAGATGGGTAGCAGATCTTGATGTCCTCGGAGCTCTGGATGCGAAACGCAATACTCTTTTACGAGTTAATTGTGCACACAGCGGACATCACAACGAGCAGCTAAGTCTTCGGGAGGAATTGGTATCCATAGACTCCTGGAATGAGCTTTTGGAAGCCCCTGCTGGCAACCTTGTTATTCGAGCTAGTGGGAACGCTCCTGCAAGGCTAGCCGCAACAGTATTATCTGTCCAGCTAGGATATGAGACGCTTGTTCTTCCAGATGAATTTTGCTGGGCATGTTGCTGTGCGATTCTCAACGCAAAATCTGGCATTGGCGAGAGACCTCGGGGCCAAGTTGAGAATGGTACCTCTGGTGCTCGGCTAAAGGCGATCATACTTGGAAGTCGAATGATAGATGGGTGAGTCGCTTTCTCCACGAAGATTCTGTCATCGTTCGGCTGCTGTACTTGCTGACTTTTTGAAAACCAGTCCTCAGAACAGGTCTACTGGAATTGATGGCTCTAAATCTGAATCTGCCACGTTGATGGAAGCTGAAAATCTTTCGACTGCCATCTCTTTCGAAGATGAACAAAAGTCGTCTACGAGCATCCCTGTCGAAATCAGTTCTGAGCACATAGAGATTGAAGATATCCCGGCTGGCACATCCGAGCCCACTTTGCAAGAACGTATCGAGTTAAAGAAATCAGAAGTTCTCGCGAACTTGCAGCTTGCACTAGAGAGGAGAGGCTTGAAGAGTGGTAAGATGGCCCAATCTACTTCCTTCTTTCTGAATAAACAAAATAGTATTTCTAAAGACCTTGATCGGGAATGCCAATGAGAGCAAATGTAGAGTGGAATCTGTGTCCCATTTATCGCTTGGTAATCAACTCTGGGCATATAAGATTTTCTACTACTGTTACGACTATTCGTCTCCCGATTACCGCTCCTGCTACTAGTTGCTAGTGAAATATACAACTGGCCCTTCCATATCAATTGCTCTGCTCTGCCCTATACTAGCCTGGTACTCATCTCACGGAAGCATGCGGCCGCTAAACACAGAGACGCTGCATCTGGAACTCTTCGATGAAGAACCCTTCCCAGAGTACGCAATTTTATCCCATCGATAGGGTAACGACGAAATTTCCTTCCAGGAGTTCAATACTGGTTAGGCAAAAGATAAGAATGGGTACGAGAAGATTGTTTTGTTTTGCGCTAAGGTAAAACAGCGGAGCTTTAATTGGTGTTAGGTTGATACGTGTGGAATCGACAAGACCAGCAGTGCCGAACTCTCCGAAGCAATCAATTCCATGTATAAATGGTACGAAAACAGCGCTACCTGCTTCGCCTACCTGCCCGATGTGACAGCTCAGACGCAGCCAGACGGCTCCTACTGTTTTCAGAACTTCCGTTCTAGCTGCTGGTTCACCAGAGGCTGGACATTGCAAGAAATGATTGCGCCTCGCTCTGTGGAATTCTACTCCTCAGAGTGGATTGTCGAAGCTTAAGAGCTTAAGACTCGAGACCTATAATGTACTGAGTCTAGGTCTTATAGATACTTTATCGACTTTCGCAGGTCAGAAGTCAGGAGCTTTAAGCAGCAAGTTGTGAGGGATATTTGTTTATGAACGACGCTCTCTCCGGGTCTATGTCTAGACCAGGTCAATGTAAAAATACCAAAAAGATTAGTGATAAAGGGGAAATAGAAGACTGATTCTAATCGCAACAAAAATCAAAACATGGATCGAATTTCCACGTATCGAGAAGTGAACGCAACAAGAGCCATATCTGTTGGGCATGATTTTGGCTGCGGGGGCTGTCTACGTATCATAGTACGTTGCCCTTCTATCTCTGCACCGCCCTTCCATATCAAACATCCACACTCCCACAATTTTGGGCATTACCCATATTGGCGTTTCGTCCCTAGATTCCAACAGGTTGCGATATCTAGTGCTATTCATTTATTGTTAGTGTTGCTTACGCAAAAACCACCACCGAGATTTCCCATATGGCGGGGGAGAAAGAGCACTTACAGTAGAGAAAGGCCTCGAATTTACAAGACGAATAGATGTGAGTCTTGTGCGTGTTCCAAGCATTCCGATTTCTGTGTAGTCTGAATACGTAGAGCAGGACAAATGTGACGTGCGAGACGACTTGGAAAAAACAATCCTGTGATCATGATATCAGTTCGTGTATCGACATATTCTCGCTTTACCAGCACCTTACTCAACATTGGAAGTGAGCTTTGTAGGGTTCTGATATCATCTTGAGTGGTAGCAACCGAAACAATTGCCCCTCCCGCAGCCTACATGATCAAGCCGACCAAATCTGAGCCGCAAAATAGAATCATATGTGTCCTAGGTTTGAACCTCGAAAGAGTCGACGCATATAGCAGAACGATCCGCAACAGAAAGCTGTAAGTCCCCGCGCATATGAAGGCTGGAGGAATCGTGAGGAAGATCAGACACACGATGAAATCGTCTTTGTTGAAAATGGAGTAATGCGTCAGAATCCGCATAACGTAACCCCACAGTGTATCTTAACAGATATACCTATCTTCTGTTTGACCGAATAGATCAAGAAAGGGACTCCGCCCTGACACCGGCCGGCCGGTCAGACGATTGAAGCCTTTGAGACGGTAGTGACGATCAACAGGGTCAAGCTGTGGAGTGGGTCCGGAGTAGTGTCAACAAAGACAAGCGAAGCGGAAACGGGAGAAAGCTATACGAAAAGCTTCTTTCACAAGCGGCTGTAGGAAGTCTGTCAAGAGCGCGCTGATGAAATCAAATTCCGATTTCATGACCTGTCAATCTTTAGATAAGTTTCCATGGTTCACCCACAGAATCTCCCGTCCACCCCGCCCCCTTACCCCCCACATTCGCATCACATATAGAATCAATAGAATTCTCTTCTAACTGCGATCATGCAGAACATGAACAGTCTTGACCATTTGTCAAGAATACAGCATTCACAGCAGCAAATCTATTTCAGTGACCCCCGTTAGCATGTGCTCCTCGAGATGGATCGTTGTGACCACTTACGCGGCAGTAGCTGCAAACACCTCGATCCTCCTTGCATTGGTCATGAGCGCCAAAGCAAGAGCAAAACATGCAGAGAAAACTGCAATCATGCCGAGTCGCAGTCCATTAGATTTGATGAGATAAAGAGCAACCACAGAACAAATCGGAAGAAGCGACGCTACTACTGTCACCAAAATACCAAGGACGGAATCAAGAGCTGATTCTTCGTAGTTGTATATGCCGGAACCAGCCTCTTCTGATATCGGTTCCTGCATCGCTCATCAGTAACAAGAAGGAGTTTGATAAGCCTACGCTCGTGCAGGACTCACTATGAGTGTCCTTCCAAGACAACCATGATAGCGAGGAACAAGCTTCTCGGTGAACCACTCCGAGAATAAATCTTGTGGGGAGCGAGGCTTGATGGCTATCAAGTCGTTCTCATTCTTCGTATCCCAGGAGTCACGGTCGACGCCGAGGAGAGGAAATGACCCCATGCTTGGTCTCTGGAACCAGTCTCTTAAGAATTCGAGATCATACTTCCGGGGTTGCTCTAGCTTGGCAAGAGAAACCTGTTTCAATAGCAAGTCATCTGGTAAAATCAAACTATGTTCATGGATCCAATTGGAGTGCTATTTACGAAGAGAGCTTACTGTAGAGATCCAACTTTTCGCTGAGCTCAGAAAACACTCGCCATTGCTCTGTGTCCTCGCTTTCGTCAGCCTGACTCAAGGACCACCAATCTTTCGCATGATAGATCCGGTCATCGTGAGCCGAGTCTCTTTCTGCCAACTGCTTGACTTCATACTCAAGGTGTGTAATTTCAGCCTGTAAATACAAAAGCCTTTGAAGGTTGAGCTTCCGGAATCGTCGCAGTATGGCGGTTTCTTTCTGGCTTGCCATCAAATGCGCCACTTTTGCATATCCTTCCATGGTCGCGTTGATGGCCAGGCTATGGCGTTCGTGGACTCCTGGGGTAGGAGCTTCGGGTTTCCATTATGAGGTTGGATGTTTCCTAGTCGGTGTGATTAAAGCCAGGCGAGGCTGCGTGATACCCAACACGCCGTTACGCCCGCATGAAAGGTTGCATAAGGCTGGCGTGCCGCCCGGCTGTGCAGAACAAGATGCACCGCTTTCACATGTATTCCCAACTAAGGAGGGCTCTGGCGTCAATTTCCAAGTATCCTAGTAGAGCCTTTTGACTTTTGATATGAGCGCATGTTTTTGTGGTCAATTTGGTAAATTGAGGCGATGCGACTCCGACACGCCTAAAGGAAAGTCTGCACAAGGCTGGCGAATCCAAGGCTGTATGAAAGACAAAGGGCTTTTCTAGCCATACTTTTATGTTGGGAAACATGGCGGAAGGCTATAGTGTTCCAGACGATTCCGTACAGCGCATTTACACCGCTTCTTAGTGGCACAAATCTTTGACTTTGGTTTAGCAAAGTGAGATGAACATACGTTCAGCCTGCAGGAAAGACTGTGCAAGGCTGGCGAACTAAGAGTCTGTGTGAGGCTAAACGCTCCTGAATGCAACATCTCGACAGAATTTTATAGCGTGCGGCAGACTTGACGCAGCCTGATCACAGACGAAGGCCGACGTGGCACCAGTATATTTAACGGCACACCCTCTTAGAAAACCGAGCGGTGCCCAAAAGGAAAGCAGGTAAGGAAGGCATCAGCAGGCTGGCAAGTAGAGTTACTAATAGCAACCAATAAGAGAATATCTTCTATCCATGTCTCATAATCAGGTAGTGGTCTACAAGTATGGGGTTCCGCCCCGCCATGGTATGCCAATTCTGATCCCGAGAGAGTACCAAATTTTGATCGTTGACGTATCATTCTAGCCTCGTGGAACGACTATACACTTGTCGCTCGACAATTCCCCTCGCACTTACGGACGCTCGAAACGTGTCGGCCGCTATCTTCTTCGCGAATCAACATGTCGAGTAATTATGGCGCTTATGACGGGGCCATGCTGAATTTGACTTCAGACCAACGTCGAGAGTTCGACAGCAATAGGTTGGATAGAAAGCGTTGGCTTCGTATGGGTTACTCAATCACTGGTGTTGCTGAATCGCCAGAACAAGAAGCCTACAACAACTACTTGGACGAGCAAGAAAGGCGAAGGACTAGTGCATCCAACTACCAGGCAGCTGCTGTAAGACTTCCTAATGATGAGATCTCCAACAAGGGCAAGCTGACGCTCGATACACGATCAGAATGATGATCAAAACTACGAGCAAGCAGAGGAGGATTGCGAAGATGACACTGGGGACATAGAGTACAAAGTGGCCAGGGTACACAATGCAAGGACGGGTCGATTTGAAGAAGTGACTGTCATGGTGGACTCTGGATGCCAGGAAAACTTCATGTCCCCGAACGTAGCCCAACAGTGCAACTTGACTATAGAGCCGACCCAACCAATCGAGATGCTGAGTTGGTCAGGCGAATTCACAGCAGACCGAAAGGCTTCGGTAAGTTGGGTTGGAAAGGATGGTAAAAGAAGGGACACCTCGTTCTACATCAGCCCTGAATCTGGTCCGACTGATGTGATGGCTTTTGGGGCAAGATTTGCAAAGAAATACCCAGATGCATTCGAAGAACGGAGAGCATTACCGCCAGCTCTGCTGACTGTTGCAGCGAAAGCGAGAGTAAGTCAGACATTATTGCACCTTGGCGAGGGAACTACGCTAACTTGCTCTTGAAGAAAGACGAGCAGTTGCAAATGGAGGCTTCCAGAGAGAAAGCCAACGGACAGGCAGACGAGATCGAGAAGAGCAAAAGGCAGGCCAAGGAGAAGCGAGAAGGAGGAAAACGACGACGAGGAGAACAGAAACATAATCGAGGTTAGTGGGGAGAGCAGTGAGCTCGCAAGAGTCCTGCCCGGCCTAGCAAGAAGCATTGGACTGAGCACAAAGAATGTAGCCAGATGGCTAAGGAAGTGTCAATTAACTAAGCTCGGTTTCCATGCAGTACTAGTAAAACCTCATTGAGGGGCGTTCAATGTATCGAATTGTAAAGTCAAGGAGTATCTGCCATAGGGTACGGTCCGGCCGCCAACCTTGAATTGAATGGTATGGTACGTGGAGATTGAATCAGGATTGGATGCCAAATAGTCAAAAAGCTTCTCAGCATTGATTCCTACGAAGGTGGGATGCGTAACATTAAGAGCAAGTGAACACTGAGGCTGATTGCTGCTACAACGACTCGTGGTCGTTTAGGTGCTTTGTCAACAGTCGGGAGATTCCGACAGTCCGAGTTAGGTAATAGTACCTCCCATTCTGATTGGTTTCAGTCTGAGAGGTCCAAGCGTTCTACCTCGCTGACCGAGTACACCGCTTTTTTCTGCCGGTCAGAATACTGAAGCCTCGAGACCTTCATTGCTTTGTTGCTTTGTCGGCCGCAACTCTTCCCTCCCCTTGTCACTGCCGTACATTAATTCATCCATTCATTTATTCATCAACTCGCCTATTAAAATACGCATTCATTTATCGACCAATTGGTATTTTCGTTCTAAATCGCGCGGCACAATCGCCGGGCTGTCTTATCATACAGGTCTGCCACTATTACCCCGCGTACTGGAGCCAGCCTGAAGCATTGGAGACCTTGCGACTCGTCTTCTTACCACGATTCCTTGGGCAAAACAAGGAGCCAGCCTCATTGCACGACGCCGTATGACTGTACAAGGTATACGCGGCGACGATATCAATCGAGCCACTTGGAACTTCTGGACCCCTTAAGCGCATGCCTTCGAGATGAAATAAGCTTTGGTCTGGATGCCTCCCCCAGGATCGCGCATGAAGACAGCTCAGAAGAGCATGATCAGATCTGCCCTAGATATTGCAATCAAAGAGGGCGAGAGATTCATATCTTATGAGGGTGTAAGCGAGTATCTAGAGGATGCCGGTGTAAAGGAAACCGTCCTCACGGAACACAGCAAAGAGGTCTTTAACTGCTATCTAAGCCTCGCGGATGAGTATCGTACTCTCCAAGACGAGCAACGGAAGGGGAAAACTCTATCGCCTCCCCCTAGCGAAGTGTCACCCACGCGCGGTGAAGGCTTCAAAGTAGATGATGATCGCACCCAAGCTGGCGGCATTGCCCCTCCTGTATTCTGCTCAGAGGTAACAATCCTGCCATCCTCAATGTTGCGAGACACAGCGTGTGCATCCTGCTGACCGTATCTTCTTCTAGAAGATAGTCAACATCAGCTTATTTCGGCCACGGTTTGGTGACTTCGGGCTCGGAGATGCGAAGAATTGTGAGGGAAAGATCAGTTATATATCAGAGCGATTTTTGCGCGAACGAATCCACGATAGCGACAAGCCAAGCGTGGTCCTGAAATGGTACCATATCGAACAAAACGTATCAGCATATACTCGATTCATTGTCGTCAAGTCAGAATTTCTCTCTGGCTGTGAGGTCGCGCTCGGCGAAGACTGTGGGAAGCAAGACATAGAGGATGAGGATGACGGAGAAAGCTTCACAGACGAAGAACACGATGCTAATGATGATGACACTTCGGATTCACCAGAGCAGTCGATAGGTAACAATATGAGTGAGTAGCATTCCAGGGCCACCGAGATCTTGCGCTAATTAAAATTCAAGTCAGACATGAACAGTTTGGAGCACTACCAATCCGAGACGTCTCACCAGCCGAGGCTGCTTTCGCAGCAAGCATAGTTGCCGAAATGAATCTCTCATCGGCTCTGTTACTCGCGAGGAGAGTCACGCCACAGCCACAGCATCCTCCTTCCAGTTCGCACCAACATCGTGAGCGGTCGGGGCGACGAACGACGCGCTGACTTTGCTACCAGAGGAGGGGAGGAGAGGTCCACATACAGAACTAGGATGATTTCCCTTCCTCCCTCGATCATTCGCAGGCTGGGAAGTTCTCCAACAGACACAACCACGAATACCACGATTACCACGAATATCACAGTACAGTAAGGAGGATACGTAGAGGCGTTTTCAGGGATATAATGGCTGGTCAAAAATTCGGTCCGGGATGTTGATCTCTGGGCAAGACAGAGATCGGCGTTATGGGGCCGGTATCTTGATCTGCCCAGCTGGGGAAAGCTGGAGGAGAGGGGAGTTCATATGATATTTCTCTGGCGCTTGGTTTCAGATCGGCACCGGTGGCCGCAGCTTACTTTCTTGTATATATATGTATGTGTATTTGTGTGTGACGCATGAAAATCTGCAAGCTGCATATCGATAATTGCTTGGGTTGCGACGTGTCTCGAGATTGCTTTCGTGGCACGCTCTGCATGCAGTGGGCCTCCCTGCATCTCCTTCCTACAATCGAAGTCCAACCAAACGATTCGCTTAATCGGATCCGCCCTGAGAACCTTCAAGACAGCTGCACCGTTTATATTCTACGGAGTATCTATTGGCTCGTCAACAAAGATGATGAAGTTGACGACGATATGCCTCTGGTCCTGTCGTGGACCCGGCTATCCGCCTCGAGAAACTCCACACCTCCAAGTTGAATACAGTATCTTCTTCTTTGAACCACTAGCTATAAGGCATTCGCGTACACTGCATGCCGACTCTTCAAGAGACTCGTACAACTCATCAGACGGAGCATTAGTGCACTCACACATTCGTCAGGCACCTGATGACACCAGCTGATCTGCAGACCCAAACACTTGGAGTGAACCACCCCAGCCAAAAAGACATTGTTTGGGTGCGACTTGTACGGTAGCCACCTCGACATCCACAATGCCGGTCCTCGAGCTCGACTAAAATTGCCTCGCGATCCGTACCAACCTCCGGCCCCTTCATCATGTTGACTTCGAGGAAGTGAACGCCAAGCAAATCACGCAAGAAACACTTGACAATTTCTCAGCAACTATAGATCGATACACAATCAACTCGCTTCATGATACCCTCTACGTCCCAGTAAAGGTATTATGTAATTCTGTTTCCATTTCGCTGCTCTTGTGGTACCCATGCCTTAAAGTCCGACTTACAGAGCCCAGAGTCGAGACTTGATCGCGATCGAAAACCGCGTGAACCAGCTGTAGCCCTCGAGGAAGAAAATGAATCGTTTTTTTCCAAAGTGTAAGATAGACTCCTTCAATCATTCCAACGACGGTGCTCACGTCCAATTACAGTGCAGACATTGCATAGGGGCGGGCTGGTTCTTTCGTATTTCTTAACGGATGACCGGAATATCATGACCAGGGTGTCTTTCATTCCCGGTCATGTCGTGTTTTCTCATGATGAAGTAGTATCATGTGAGCTCAGCCTAACTCCCACGTTATATGTCGCTGCCTCATAGTTTCACTGAATCGACGGAATCAAGCGTTCTTGACATTGTGATGTAAAGATTATCATTGGTTCGATTCTGTGCCTAATCTTGTATCTGGGGACGTTCTGTCAGAAGCCGTGAAGGGGAATTCTTTCTTGCTATGTTAGGCAGCTAATCCTCCCTAAGAAACGATCTGTTCGAAGCAGACGCAGAACTGTCATTGGATTGAATCATGGGTATGAGTAAAACTTGAACTTTGAAGCGTTTCAGGCTTATACAAGTATCTTTCTATATTGCCTCTAGTTCCAATTCGCAAGGACTTGAACCAAGTCTTTGAAATAGACCGAGAATCAAGAAGTAAAGCCCATAAGAACCGTTTTTGCCGAGACATCACAGTCTAGATCAAGCTCTCGTGCAGATTCACACCGTCCTACCAATCCTCCAAACGAAAACTAGTAATACTAAAGAACAAGTCACACCAAGCAGCGTCTCATTCATTTTCCTTTCGGAAATTGCAGCCAATCCTGTTCATGTTGCAAAAATCTACATCCAGCCAAAGTCATGTTAAGAATCAGTAGCAAACACTCCATGTTTACCCTGGAAGTGACTTGGCGGGCTTTGAACTTCAAGCTCGACTCATCCATGATTCACTTGCCCTGTAGTCTCGCCTCTCCAGCCCCCACAGGCCTTGTGGTCGTTTCTAACTTCCAGCCGTGATGTGCGAACAGAAAGCAATGTCATTGCTGACCGGTCCTATGAAATCGGTGCTGTTCAATTCGCTTGTTTTGTTTCGGTAACAGGGAGCTTATCCTGATCCCCGGGAACCCGTTCTAGCTCTTCTGATCCTGCCTAGGGACTGCTCAGGCAGCTCAGGCAGCTTAGGCGGCTCGGGTGACGAGAGGGTGAGCCGAGGGTGATTAGCGCCTGAGTAGAAGCGGCGAGCTTCCTAACCGACCTTGGGACTAAGAAAAAAAAAGGTTGTGTTCAACTACCGCCGTAGAGAACCTCAAGGTACTAACGAAGTCGGGACATTTAGATACCCCAGATGAATCAGTTCTTCGAGCAGGAAGAATTCCAGAAGCTGCAGAAGAATTTCGGGAATTCGTTATAGTCTGGGAGCATGCGATTCTACCTTTTCTGGTTGAATTGGTGCCTCTCTGGTCCGGGCCTGGCTTGCGTCGCGGAAGGACCTCCAGGGAAAGGGCGATCAGCATTATAACGGAGGACCACATATCAGAAGACCGATGTGTAGAAATACAAAAGCACGTCCTCGAAATTCTCCCGACAAGCTTCCACAATTGCACAGGCTTTATCTTTCGACAAGGAACCATCAGAAAACTAGCTGCTGAGCTCGACGACATCTGCACGCCCCAAAACCCTTACTATTACCACCAGCCGACAATGGGAGACTCGGTTGGAGTATCGCTGGGCCAGGGAGGTGACAACAGTACTTCTACTCTTGGACCATGTGTTGTCATTGGCGATAGTCCATTCTGGCTCGTCAATTTTCACCCTCTCGAAGACGCAGCACTCCAACGCACGGAAGGTGCCATTGACTTAGTCCTTGATCATCCGTCGCCGGATGACAGATCTGTGTGCCGGCACTCTCGTCATGAGATATTCCAGGGCACGAGCCGAACTTTGCCTTGGGCAAGGTAGCTGCCATTTCTGGCACGAATTGCAAGACAACACGACAATCTAGCAATCCATATTGGATCGAAGCTGGCCTCGATGCCCAAAGTATTGTTGTCGACTGAGCCCTCTGCTCAGCCCGCTCTCATCAAGTTAATTTCTTGCGGATACCAGCTGGTGTTGGCGAAGGGCCGAAGGATCCAATAGATTCCATCAGCACCGTATTTTCCGGTGCCCCTGTGCATTCAACTGGAAGAACTAGTGGATTGCAACGAGGAAGTGTCTGCTTGAGTCCCGAAGTGGTCAGCCCCAAGATAAACGGAACAGGGAAACTCACCCGGGAATGGTTTGTCGAAGAGCCATACCCCTACGATGACGAGATCGGCTGGACAACATCCGGAATAGGGGTTAGCGGAGATTCAGGGGCAGCAATAGTAGACAGTGAGAATGATGCTCTGTGTGGCCAATTGTGGGGTCGGAACATTTACGAGAAGAGTCAGAGTGGACCGAGGATAACTTATTTCACACCGATCACAGACATTTTTGACGACATTCAAGAGAAGTACTCTGGGTCATCTCGCCCAGAGTTGCCCCTATGGAAAGGAAAGGAAATCTCGTAGTCACCACCACAGCCCGCTTGTCCTGATTGTTTTGAGAAGCACCGGTTTGGAGATACAACAACGTCAACAATATTATCAAACCATGACAACAAGGCTCTGACGAAGGCATTAGAAGAACAATCTACGAAATCTGATATCGTGTCACTAGGACAATCATCACAACTACAAGTCGAACAGGCACCTCTATCCTTCCAGACCGTATCAGGGGATCCGCCGGCACCGATCGATGCCCCAGCACTGCACAAGAAAATTTCAGATATGTTACAAGACACCGCGGTCGACATCTTGAACACCCCACCGTATCCCAAAGCCATGAACTTCGAAGATTTCATAGACGCGGAAGTTCAGCGGATGCCGAGCTATGTTCGCACGGGGACAATATTATAACGGTTGTGTGAAATGAAACGATGAAAGGGGGCTAAATGGACCCTGAAGACTGACAGCTGGGCTGAATGTTCGTTCCTAACTTCGTGGATCATAGGGAAGGCACCAGGCTTGAATGCTCTCACGCATCGTGTGGACTTTTAGTAAGTACCAGGCCATATTATAACGCCCGTAGCGGTTGTCGCGCCTGTTACATCATCAGAATGTCTGGGGAAACGGGTCTGATACGCTCCGACTGTCCCATCCCATCCAATCCCGAGCATGAAACACAGCAATGGTATTCCTGTCATGCTCCTCCCAGTCATCACATTGAAGTTCGTTTATCGGCATATACTATTTGCAGTATATGTTTGGTTACTAGATGTGTTGTTGTTTGGGCACCAATGGGTGCATTGGAAATTGGGGTGTTCGAGGTCTGCACGGGTCGGGCAGAGTTGGAAATGTAGATCTTGAGGAAGAGGAGGAAAGGAAGAACGCAGAAAAAGAATAGAAAGAAGGGAAAATAAATTATCCATCTTTGAATATCTTGACGTTAAAGGATTAGTATAGTACTTCTCGGAGGTGTGTAGGTGAACGCAGCAGCTGGGGATTGTGCCTACTTTGCGCAGCGTGGTACACGTATGAAGATCAAGAAGGCCCAAATTTCTCAGGAGTAGGAAGAAGAAATGTAAGGCCCGTAGACAAATAAGATTTTTCGAGGAGAGGAAAAATAGATTCACCTGTCTCGCTAGTGAATGTTGACAGCCAGTATCGGAAAAATGATGAAAAAGAGTACATGAGCGGATACCCGACGCAAGGGATAACAGTCAGCCGTGCCGAAATGAATCATGAAATGAACTTCCCGCTCGCCAAGTAGCCCAACATGACAAGACCAAAAATTATGGCTGGGAGAAATCAAGGAAAAAAGACAAGGGGGGAGAAGGAACGCCGCTTCTCTAGCTTGCGATGAGATAACTTTTAGTTTCAGACACCAACGCTTGCCTTGATGACGGAGATGGTGCCGAAGGGACTTTTGGACTAGAGATCTATAGTACGGAGATTCGTCTCAAAAGTCATAGGATTATAGGGGACAAGTACCCTGTAGAGGCTGAAAGGCCTTGTAATCTAGGTTAGTAATGGCTAAAGTGGCCTGTTTAAGCACCTATTAATACTCGCTAAAGCCCCCACCGGTCGCTGTAGTTGATATGCCAGCTTGCCGATCACTATAGAGGCTTACAGTGCCTCAAGCCTGAATTTATAGCGCCGTTCAGCGCCGTTCAGCGTCTTTCAGCACCTCGCTCCATAGTAACGAATAAGGACGCCCTGTAATAGCTCTGGGCCGAAGTACCTTGTAGTCCCGGGACTTTTGAGACGAATCTCCGTGGTGGTTGCCCCTCGCACTTCTCCGACTACAAAAGAGTCTCGGTGTCTTGAATTTTGGTGCTAGCCGCTTTGCTAGTTTTGCAAGTCGCTGGCCAGGCACTAGGGTGGGGAATGACCGTTGAGACGAGATTTAAATACAGTTCATGGCTGGACACCCTTGGATATGGGTATTTTCCGGTCCTAGAATCAGTCTACTCGTGATGCTACTGCGGATATCAACACGATTGCATTGCTTGGAGTCGTTCTTGACATCGACATGCACGTATGAAAGCGCAACAAGGAAGAAGGTATGTACCGTCCATACGCATGTGAGACATTTTCATGATCAACTTTTCTCGTGCATCGTGTTGAGTAATGTTGAACAGCGGCATTTCCTAGGCTTATGGAAACAGTCCGCCAAGTCATGTCGTATGACAACAGTGGCTCTCCAGTGGCTAACATTCGTTCGCTTGAACTCTCGTTACAACTTCCTACAGAGAGTTTAAGGCAAGCCCAACTGACAGATCTGTGTGACATTGACGGAGGGAGCCATCCTGAAACCATTCTGTCGGTACCATCAAATCCATTCCATGGGAATTGGTATTGGCGTAATCACAAGAATTGGGCATGAATGCGTCAAGCCACTGACTTTGTTTATTGTTTTCGGGATCCTCAGAGCCTCCGCGTATCACCAAATACAACCACGGGTTTCAAGCAGATTGGAGGAAAACTCTCCCAAGGTAACATTTGGGCAGAAACGTGATGGGATGGGACATTGAATAAATTTGACCCGCGGAGAACAAGACTGTCAAAGCCACGTGGGGCCTGTGTCCAGGTTAACTTACCCAAGCCAGATACGGACGCTCATGCTTAGTCCTAGGGTTATGTTAAGGAATGTGCAAGGTACAGCAGAAAAGAAAAATAGATACTATGGAAGAAGCCCAATTCAGCCCAGCTGCATGAGCTGAGTTGGACAATGCCAGGTGTATCCCGGATGAGCAAGGCATGAGCGAGCAGGTTTGTAATGAACGAGTGAGCACCGGTTGAAGTCTGGTTGCGAAAGAAAGCAGCTGCATGTGCGCGGCACACAACAGATATGAATAGACTGCTGGAAATATGGGAGCGAGATGGGAGAGTTCCCCACGCCAAGGCCATGGTTCTTTATTTTTGTTGTTTGCAGGATCTGAGGAATTGGAAAAGTTGATCTTAATATTCCCATTCGTTCCCAGAGAATGTGAAGTCTGGATAGAGTCAAGCGTAGTTGCATGCGAGATGACACCTGCTTGGCTCTGGACATCTCGACAGTCTTGCCGCGTAGAATGTGACAACATCGATGGATATAATCCGAAGATCCTTGGGACTGATGGGGGCTCCCAGTCGTCCGTCTCCGATAACTGTAGTGTAGCGGGTGGATGGGTGGGTAGGCAAGGAATTGGTCTGGCAGTCCGGTGTTGTAGCAGAGGGAGATGTTAGTAAAGGGTGTCAAGGAAATGGCAGTACCTGGTGTAAGGCAAAGTCGCACAAAATGAGGGACGTGGATATAGACGTGGACATGGGGGTAAGTAGTGCAACGAATGCCACGAGGCGAGAAGGGCAGGAAAATATATTATCACCAGAGATAGATAGATAGATGATGGAGAGCACCCGCAGAATCGAGGCAACGAAGGTGACGGGAAAGAAGCTGAACGAAAGGACAAAAGTAAAAACCGGGACAGCGACCGTCTTGAAGCACATGCATTTGACGCTACTCAGCCCAGTCCAGTCCAGTCCAGTCCAGTCCAGTCCAGGCCCTCCCAGGGCAGGGGCTTAGTACTACTTTAAGGAGGAACTAGTAGCGCCCACTAGTCCCCCGATCTACAGAGATCGCGCTAAGGGGCCCCACCAAACTCAGATCGATGGTTCGGCTAGAGTAGTCGTAGGCACGATATCATGGTCTTTGATTTGACCTGACGATCAGGATTCGCCTGCAGCACCAGATGGAGAATTCAAGATGAAGCCGCCTCTGCCATGTAGTATGTATGTATGTATGTATGTCTGTCGACTTCTACCGTATAGTATAGTACTAGGTAGGGCACGATAAACTTCATGGCCCGCCTTCATCGCAGCTGCCGTTCTACCGCCGTTCTACAGGAGAAGACGAAGAAGATGAAGAAGATGAAGACGAAGGTGATGGATGATGAAGAGAAAAGGGTAAGACTGTCTCCTGTGGACTCTACACCTCGAAAAGGGGACATATGATTAGATCCTTGAAGCGTCTGCCGCGGGAATGGATTCGATGCAGCAACAATGTAATTATGCGGCTACAGGGACTGATTATTTACCGAGGGAGAGACCAGTACTGTACTGTACCTATGATAGTTATGGTGAGATCGAGAGAAGAAGAAGGAGAAGGAGAAGAAGCAATGACCCAATTAGTTGTTTTGTTTTGCATGACTGCTTGCTTGCTTGCATGCATGCATCAGTTCGCAGTTCCGATCCCGGGATCACATCTCGATATTATTGACATCGGCGGTATATCAACTAACTACATACCACCCTCCCCCCCACCATCTACCTAGGTCAAGAGTATTACTTATCTAGTTAGTGTCTGCCTTCCTTCCCTGTCGGTGGATCTCGCTCGAGCTCCGACTCACATCTAGACCTACCACAGACCTGTCTAGGTAGGTAGGTACGTAGTAGGTACTGACTGTACTGTGCTATCCTATACTTATGTAAGACAGACACCTACTCAAATTAGTGCACATCCACCTTTTTCTCTAGTCCCATCCTCCTCCCTTTCCATCCGACTATTTCCCCATCCGATTCTCTTCCCAAATCCAATCTTCATTGATCTTTGGTAGCGAGGATCCACATCCCGAAAAGCTATCCCAAGTCTGGCATTCCGCAGTAGGGACCTCCTTCAACCCAAACCTAATACAGCGTCAATGAGCGCATGATTTATTTTCGCCTTCGAATTCCACGGCTCGAAACCACATCACCAGCACCACCACCCTTTCCCTCGTACCTCATCCCGCCCCGTCATACAAAGGCTTCCGTCCCCGAGCTTTGTTGTTTGAGCTGACTGGACTCGACTTTTACGGTTGCACTACACATCGACCCGTGCTCTACACTCTACCTGGGCACCATACCCTACATGCCCTGCTTCTCAAATACCTTGTCATCAGCTCAAGCGCATTCTTTGTATCCCCGACTCCCATCTCAACTTCGTGTCTGCGCTCACACCTCACTCAGCAAGGGGAGTTTCAAAGCTCCAGTTTTGTGCAGCGAGAATTGCCAGGCCAAGTACAAATACTACCCCCGTGGATGTCTGGTAGTAGCTTGTCATAAGGTCCGGATAGATTTCACTTCCGATTCGAGCATATGTACCGCTGCCTCAACCGAATTGGAACCCGGCAAGTACAATCTTCACCAGTCTCACTCTCGTCTAAATTCTGCATCTCCACAACCACGAAGATGCCAGACTCAAAGGTCTTAATCTATCTCATGCGGAGAGACCTCCGTGTTTCTGACAATCCCGTTCTCCACTCGCTCATGTCGTCTAAGAATCATGGATTCACCCATCTCTTGCCGCTTTACGTCTTCAGTGCCCAGCAGCTAGAGGTCAAGGGCTTCATTCCCGACAGCAATACCAAGAGTCCGTATCGTGAAGCCAGAAGCAAGGTTGGTGGTTTCTGGCGAACTGGTCCCCATCGTGTCTCTTTCTTGGCTGAATGTATATGGGATTTGAAGGAGGGGCTGGAAAAGGTGGGAAGTGGACTGTGTGTTCGCGTCGGAATGGTTGGCGAGGTCGTCGATGACATGTTACGGAAGATTGATGCAAAGGGTGAAATTAAGATTGGAGCCGTATGGATGGTTGGAGAGGAGGGGGTAGAGGAAAGTCAGGAGGAGTCACAGGTGAAGAAGGCTTGTAGAGAGGCCGATGTGGAGTTCAAGCTGTGGAATGATGAGAAGTACCTCATTGACGAGTGAGTATTCTTTGGAAGTTAACTTTGCATTTCACTAACTCGACTAGTCGTGATCTTCCTCTATCTAATATCGACGAATTATCTGACATCTTCACAAGCTTTCGAAAGACTATTGAACCGCTTCGTGAGCATCCTCGAGATGTTCTATCCACGCCAACCAAAGAATCTCTACCGCCCTTCCCACCAGAAGCCTCAATTCCCGACCAACGCTCCCCATTCACTATCCCGGATAGCCTCGACAACCTTCAACAGTCACTACTAAAGCCTCTGTCTGCGCACAATCTAGTTAAGAACCCTCCAACATACCCACCGTCGACCAAATCCGCACATCCCTTCCTAGGTGGCGAAACCCAAGCTCAAGACCGACTCAACTACCTCATCACAAGCGGCAACATCACCACCTACCACAGCACCCGCAATGGTCTTCTAGGCCATGACTTCTCCACCAAACTCTCCGCCTACCTCAGTCTAGGCTGCATCACCGCTCGCCAAATCCACGCTGGTCTTCTCGCTTTCGAAGACGGCACCAATCCCTCCTTCAGCTCCGTCACCGGCTACGGTCTCGGCCAAAACGACGGCACGAAGAGCATCCGCTTCGAGCTCCTCTGGCGTGACTACATGCGTCTCTGCACGCGAAAGTTCGGCCCAAAGCTCTTTCGCCTCAGCGGGTTCAAGGCCGAAGGCGAAGAGCGCTGGAGCTCTCCCTCCCGTCCATCACTCGGTTCCTCCACATCCGAGGTACGTCAACAGATTGAGCGCTTCCTCAACGGCACCACGGGAATGGGTCTCATCGACGCCAGTCTGAGAGAGATGTACCACACAGGCTACACATCCAACCGCGCTCGCCAGAACGTCGCTTCCTTCCTAGCCAAACATCTCAAGATCGATTGGCGCATCGGCGCGGAGTGGTACGAAAGCATGCTCGTCGACTACGACCTCTCTTCCAACTGGGGCAACTGGCAATACCTCGCCGGTGTAGGCAACGACCCACGCGGCGAAGCCCGCATCTTCAACCCCGTCAAGCAGGCTTTCGATTACGATCCCAGCGGCGATTATGTCAAGGCTTGGGTCCCGGAGTTGAGGAGCTTGAACGAACCGGCTGAGATCTTCCAGGCGTGGGCGGTGCGAGAAGATCGGAGAGACGCACTGGGTCTCAATGGTCTAGAGTGGGTCAAGGATCCTTTGCTGAAGATCAATTTCACAGTCAATAGGCGTGGACGGCACAATGGACGGCCGAGGGGTGAGAGGGGAGGGCGACGTGGTGATGGTGGTAGATTCTCTTCGCCGGAGGGGAGACGCTATTATTCGAATTCTGGTCGAGGGGGCGTTGACGGCGGTGGGTATGGAGGGAGAGGATACGGTAGCTCAAGGGGCCATATCCGTGGGTATGGTGGACGGGGTGGAGGAGGAGGACGCGAGAATAGGACGGGCATGATGGATAAAGTTGCGGAGTATGAGGCTGCGCAGAGTGGTGCTTAAAGACGACTTGAATTCCTGTTGTATGGCGGCATGTATTCTCATATCAGATCGGTTCGGTTCTCTTCGGTTCCATGGGCGTAATCGCATTACTGGCATGGCTAGGCTGGGCGTTTTGGGCGCATGGATGGCTGAGGGAACGTAAAAGGGCATCTATCATTTGATCCCTTGGCTTGCTGGTTGCTGGGAGCTGGCTGCTGGGATGGCATTTATGAGAAGAGATCAAATTCCTAGAGGAATGCTTTTTGGCGTAGATGAGGTGGGAGGAAAAGAAGCAAGGAAGGACGGAAGTAGACAAATATGTATTATAAGATTACCATTGCATAACGTAGCATAGCATACCTAGCTGAGAGCTACATAGATCTGTTATCTATATGAGCCTGATCAATCATTTGTGCAGCACAGCACAGCACGGCACAGCACATCGCATAATGATGTTCCATGCCTCCACACTTGCGGAATATCATGATGGGTTCAGGGATGGCGACTGCTCACTCACTCACTCACTCACTTCCATCCCTTGTATATCGTCCCCACGACCTCACCACACGCTACGTCTGGTTTGACGTTCAGCATCCCCGAGTAATCACCAAGATATCTTTCCAGTCGCAAGGACGTGAGTGCGGAAAGAGCTCGTTGGTGGGATGCTGCTGATACGTGCCTAGCTTGAGATTGCCGATGCATTAGTAACCCCTCCTCTTCTTAACTCTGCTCGTTGGAAGCGTCCAAGGTTTGGATGGGTTAAGGAGTGGAAGGCATTTTGGGGTGACCTGGGAATCGTTCGCGGAGGGGGGGAGTCGAGGACTTCTCAAGCAGAGATAGGTAGGCTTTGGTATTCTTTCCCCCTCCTTGACCTTGGGAGGGCTGAGGATGTGCGCCAATTCCATCATCCTCTGAAAGAGGCATCTGATGGAGCTCTCGTCCAGTAGTCTTTTCATGATCGTTCGAGCTGAGATCCAGGTAGTCCTCCTGGTCTAAGATGTGTAGATGGGTTAATTACATCTAGCATGCTTTCCATTTCTGGACTGTGCCTGGTTAGCATGGTATCTAAGCTGGTCGCGGGAAGCAGATGTGTTCTGGGCATTGTAAGTGATTGATTTTGAAGCCGGAACTCATCTGGGGAAGTGTGAGCTGGATTTTGCTCTGGCTTGAGATATGGGTATGTGTAAATAGAAGAAGATCTTCGAGTTTTGGCCTTGTTGTTTGTCTGCCACAGCCAACGTCCCGAGATTCTCTTGATATCCGCATTGTGGAATGACGGACCTGCTGGTCTAGAGACAGATTCAACCTACAAGTATACCGCTATTATCAACCCCTACTTCTTTCTGGTTCTGTGTTTTTTTCCGGGGGAAAGTGGTCGGTGTAGGTTCACTGGCTTTTGTTTTGGGTTTAGCCAAAATGGAATGGCTCGAGCGTATGCATACGCCCTCCTCCGCCTGCAAAACATACCAGGGGCAGAGGAAGCGAGAAATGAGTCTGCTTTCTCATGTGCACCTGTACGTATGGTCTTGATAACTTTGTATAGGGGTTTGAAGGGTAGGAAGTGTCGGTTGCGGAAGGTATGGGGACGTCTGTACGTCGTCTTGTCTTTTCGCATATTCCTCGTTTCGTGGCCAGGCGTTACGGCAAAGAGGGGAGGAGGTGGAAGACGCAGCAACTGCGCTGAAGGTGGATTTTCCAGGTGGATCTGTATAGCCAAGTTCTTCAAGGTGTTATTATTGGAGCTTTGGTAATATTTCGCGGGTGTGCGTCTTGCTGCAGTTTCGAGATCGCGAGTCGAGATCGCCGACAGATGCCAGATGTAAGCGCAACAGCAGAGAGAACGCAGAAGTATCGACTGCTTTATTCTGTAGTTGAGTGTCGAACTTTGTGTTTGTAGAGGGATGTAGGGTTCTTTCGGTGAGTTTGCATCATGGCCCGAAATCCACAATCATGTCGTTGAGGGTGGCGATGTTAAAGGACTATGGGAGCTTGCTAAGGAGACATAAAGGCAGTTTGATATTCATTGCTGGTGAAATAATATTGGCATTCTGTCCAAGCAGAGGATGTGACAGTGTCTGGTCCTGGTGTGGAAGCCATTGTTTGTCGGACGCTGCATTTTCATCTCTGGAAGTGGGATTGAGTACGAGAAGTGTCTGCAGATGACCCTCAAGACATGCCGACAATACTCAATTTTCGGGAAGACATTATAGCTTCCATGTGGTTGACACGGTCTAAGTTGTGCTAGTATGAGGGCATACAAAGAGGAGAAGTCGGTGTCGTAGTTTGATGGGTTCGTCACTATCCTCGAAGGTGTTTGCTTTCTCGTCGAGTAAATTCGGAGGCAGCCTGACAAGCTTCTCCCTAAAGCACCCCCCCCAAAAAAGCCTTTCTTGGTCTTCTGGTACTCGAAAAGCTTAGCGTTGCAAACTGCTGATGCAGAGATGCAGTTGCGTTCTTGGTCTTGTTGTTTATTGGGTTACTCACAGTTTCCTCCAGGAAGAGATACAGGAAGATACCCCTGAATAGAAGTGGCAGCTCTGACAACTCGGAGAAAGGAAGCAGAAGCAGTGATTCGGTCGACGCTCTTGACCAAACATTCTTTTCTCTTGGACAGATCATGGAAACGAACACCACGAGCTTGACATTTGATGGCGTTCTGTGTCGCTGAGGTATCCTCTTCTAGGAGGAAGCTGCTTGATCGCAAGACCTCCAGACTGTGTGACCTGATGGCAAGTAAGCGTTCCGTATATGGCGTTCGGGGTGTGGTAGCATGTGGCCAATTGGATGCAGCCAGCCCGTGGAATACCAACGTAAGTAGAAGCGGGCAAGCACATCAGAGCGGAAACATGGCGCTTTTACTGAAGTTTTTCATCTCCATGATAGCCAAGGTTTCATGTGATAAGAGACATGCTCTTGCTCTCCCACCAGTCGTCTTCTCCACGTCTAGTCTTGCAACCATCCCTGCCAATTTGAGTTCCTGAGTTGATGCCCAATCTACAACGGCAGATGTTTCTTCTCCTACCACTTGAGAGAGCCGAGTCGTTGTGAAGGTTTAGGCGTCCCAATCAGTGAGGCAGAAGAGATACACCAATCGCGATGCCTTCTGGAGCAGCCATCCACTCAGCCGTGGATACTCCGTACTTAGCATTGGTTAATATGACCCTAGGGAGATACGGGCGCTGTCCTGGCAGAGGTTGCACGGGGAGGCTTGTTCGGGGTATGTCGCGGAGCTATAAAAGCAGAGCAGGTTCCCTCACCTCACTCTAAATTTCTTCCAGATTATTTTTCCTTTTCTTTTCGGCAATACGGATGACGATGGTTTTGCGTAGGTGAGTCCATTCGCTTGAAATCAAACAGGTCCTCCGAAACGCATGGGAGCACCTGAACCTACGTACGGACAGCACATGCTGCCACACCTCGCTTGGGAGACATCCAAGCAATGTCCACGTATATCCATGGGCTATCGGGACATCCCAAATGAAGAGGTGCGTGTTTCTCCCTTCGAGAATTTTTCGATCTGTTGCAGCTTCAAAATCCAATCTCAAAGTTGCTAGACTTGTGCACTTTGCTTTTGTCCTAATCGGATAGATTCTCACTTGCAGCGGACCATCTTTGTTTCGAGCTGGGGGTAAGAGATGCAAGGAAGCTGTATCATGCAAGTGTGTGACTCAAAACATGACCTGCAGCTGCAGCTGCAGCTTCGGCGGTAAGAAACCATCCACCAAGGGCCGGCCCGTGGCCTCCATACTATTCTTCCTCCATATTTAGAGAGACGGGCAACGTTCCATCAGCTCATACAAACTCGGGGCCACTGGGAAGACCAGGCAGGGGCATCTCGCTAAACCATGTATTTCCCGCAATTAATCCGCCTTGTCTGAGATGGTTCGCAATTTTCTCACGATATCAGATTTTCCAACATCCATATCTCCATCTGCAATCGTCGCGAGCACTTGCTTGTTATTACTGTCCATTATCATCTTCTATCTCATAGCCGGGCATCGCCCTTGTCTTTCTCTGCTTGGCTTTTTATTCTTTTCTTTCTTTTCTTTTTTCTTTCTTTTTTTTCGTACTGGAAATCCATCTTCTTGAAAGCCAGGTGCACAAGTCTGTGTATGTTGAGAAGAAAACGCATCGAAAATTCAAATACATGATCGCCAATGAAATGTTGAGATAGAAAAGGCTTGCCGTAAGTTTGCGGACTTGGTTTAGGCCCTCGCAGTACCATTGGCTGTACTGAAGCCTCCACTTGGAAGCCTGTAACCATCAATGGGATGCGCCGCACGTATACCTATGGCACATGGTGTCATTGCATCAGCTTTGGCACTGCCGGGCTTCTGGGCGATGATTCTGATTGCAATTCTCTTGAACTCCGATCAAAATATTACTTCGAAAAGATCAGAACAGGAGGGGACCGGTTCATGAGATACTTTCCGTTGTGCGAAAGAATTGTTGGAAGGACTAGGGAAGGAATGTTTAGCGATGCATGGGTGGTGGCTTGCATTGACGGCTGCGCCGCTGAAGAAATGGATGGCAATAAACAGAACTCCGAGTTTCGAGAAGTGCTAAGGAGCACGACGCCTTTCATCGAGTTCAACGCCTTATACGAGGACCCAGTACCTTGAATGGTCGCCACAGTCTCTTTGTGGATCCGGGGAGCGGCATCTCTGTTTCTTCAGATCAGCCATGGCTCACGTTTACTGCGCAGATCGCCCCTGGCACGTATCTTCTCGGTGCTCCCACAGCCTCGCGATGACCCCTCAACGACGCGCCAACCCCAGTGTCAAGGGACATCCGCAGGGAGCGAGCAGGCCGATAGGTGTACTGGCGCGTACTGGCGCCAGGAGCCGCTAAAAGTCGTGTCATTGCAAGCAATCCCGGACGACGATTGTGTGCACCATCCATATCAAAGAACAGGCAGATCTTGGACCCAGACTTCAGCCCAGGGCATACAAATCCACAACGGCTCTACCAGAGCATTTCCTTGCTGCAGAAATAAGAGACAACTATCTAATCATCGTCTGCAAGCGTCATATCTCTTCAGCTCTACTCAATACATGCTTTGGCGGTGAAGAAAGATTCCAGCAACGCGAAACACCCAGACATCTAGAGTAACCCAGCATCCCACAATCACTCCATCTTGGGGCTGACTCTTGAAGACGAGGGGGAATTCGAACTGGTACCCAGGACTTGGATCTGCTGCTCCGTGGAAAGTACAGTACCCAGACCCAGACTCGGAGGATTATAGACCATCGACTAACGGTAGCTTACCACCAGAAATTCGCGCAGTTCTCCTAAGGCCAAGCGGTGGTTCCATCGCCTCGCCAATATCTCTCCGAACTTGAATCGAAATCGAAAGGCGAAGTTCGTTGTATTGCAGACCTTCACTTGAAAGTAGCCACGGATATCTGATCTCCAGACAAGATGGTCACCGAAGGACTGAGAAATACGGTGCTGGAATGGGTAGAGACTCAGAGCACAACTAGAGGAACGGTAGGCAAACTCTTCCCGCCAGCAAAGACGGCTAACTGAGAAGCCACAGTACCCGGACATAGGCTCGCCAACAGCAGGATCAGACTCGGAATCTGGGACAACCACCAATACAAGCTAGGGCATATATGAAGCTTGTGCGGATCTCGACATTCTCGGAATGTGAACTTGGAGGCAAGGACAAAAGGTTTGTTGTCACTAGTTACGGGACGATTTAAGCGATGGAACTAGAGGGCGAGGCAGGCAAAAAGAAAAGGGACTAATGGATGGGGAGGTTTGGCGTTATACATTAAATTGATAGGAATTGGTCGTGCAACTACAGTATATGGCATTAAAATAGATCTAGAGCCGTAAAATCATTGGAAATGGTCATGAGATTGGTATATAAAACCCATTTTGCTGTGCATCCGCGAACATCGACGAGCTGGTTCTCGCCTGAGTACTGTGACGTTGACATCTTGACACCCTTTCCTATCACACATGCTCGGCTACACGACCAATTGAGCAACCTGACTTATTCCAAGCACTGCTCCAGGCCTTTCTCTCTATAAAAGAAGCCCTCCCGCTGTACTGACTTTGCTGAACTTTCCGTCTCCAAATCCTCCGAAATCCAACCGTGACCGTGCACATCCCCATTACTTACCCCCTTTTCCGCGATCAAGAACGTCCAAAAGTCGGTGAATGAACGAAGAAAGAGCCTCACTGTTGACCAGTAGTGTCAGACGAGAGACCAAAATGTGCGTCTCTCATTTGTTCGCGTCGTAGAGTGTGGTGTGCAGACCCTTTTCCCGGCCCTCCTCAAACCGTACACTGCCTGCCTTTCTATGTACCACCACGCAAGGCAAACCAACAGGCTCTGAGGAGTTGGGCAGCAAAGCTGCTTCTAAATAGATAAGTTGTCGTCAACATGGAGCTTCTTGCAATGTTCTCTTCCTGCTCAAGTGCTTCACCATGGCTGGTCCTCTTTCCGTCGTCGCCGCGGGGCTGGCAAGCGCTGCTGTTGTGGTCAAGAGACTCTTTCGAGTTTTCTCGCAGCAGGTACATACTAACACGACTGATGACATTAGACTAGAAATGGGCGTTGGCTCGGGAGCCGTGGACCAGGCTCAAGAGTCTCATCTAAGGAATCGATTCAGTCCGAGCCCTCCGACATATATCTCCAACGAAGGGGAAGAAAGTAGTGTGACAACGGAAGAAGCACAGACTCCTGGATCGGGTGATGAGCCCTCTGAAACGAATGGCGCAGATGATTTGAAAGGTTGATACTGTTGCCCACTGGTGCAAGGAGTATAGTAGCTGACAGCGCTAATCACGAACAGAATCGTTCCTCAACATTACTCTGCGACGACTATCCACGGGCTTCGGATCGAGCACCCACACGCAAGAGAAGATAAAGAAGCGAGACAGCTTCGCAGAGTCAAGAGGCTATCATTTGTATGAGAATCACAGATGTGAGTCGGCTTGAAAAATATCGCACAAAGCATGGCAGACAACTGACGTCTTTGACGTAGACGAGAAATTTCCAGAAGGTTTCCCTCGACTTGCCGCTTGGGTCGCGAGCGATCGTGACCTCGAGATGACCCGCGGATTCAAATACCTCTATCAACGCACTCTCGTCCAAGACGTAGTCGAACTCACCGAGCTAGAGAAAAAATTGCTGGAAGCCGACAAGCACGAAGCTGCGCACCCCGCTCCAAACTTCAGTCTGAGACACACGAGAGAGGAACAGAATGGGAATACAAAGCATAGAGAGCTGCTCAAAACTATTCGAGAGGCATTGAAGAGGCACAGTAAGTCTCCATACATGTTGAGAGACTGCGAGGACATCCGATGTTATGGTAAGGACCTGCCAAGACTGAAATCGTCTTCTAGAAGAGACAGCCGCCGACTTTAGAGAACTCCAATCGTTCGGTAAACCCCTCAAGCGAAACCACGAAACATACTACAACTGGTTGTGGAGCAATCCGCAGCTCGCCGAGGGGTCTGATGACTATTTGAAGCATGTCGATGACATGATCAGCCTCAGGGCAGACCGGCTGAGTTTCTTCGACAACTTCATCGAAGAGTACGTGCACTACTTTCCGATCTCGATGTTCAAGGTATGTAGATCGAGCCGTTCTCAGGGAAATCTAGCAGTGCGATTGATGACGTTCTATATAGGGATGGCTTCAACCCGAGGAGGAGCGTGATAAGACCAAAAACATAAATGTCACATACCGCTCTGAGACTCGCCGTCGTATCCTTGCTGGAGGACTGTTGGTCCTTACTGCAGTCGGCACACTCATTATTCCTGTCTTCCTTCTGTCCTTGTTATCCCTGAGCCGTGTCCAAATGACCGTCATAGCTTCAACATTCATTCTCGCCTTCGCATGGATCCTGTATGTTGTAGAAGAGGGGGATGGGTACCGAGTCCTGCTGGGTACGGCGACGTAGGTTATTGCATCTGCCGTAAGTTGCTAGGCTGATATCTTCGTAGCTACAGCGCCATTCTTGTTGTCTTCCTTAACATCAACGCCGTGGACTTGCCTTCTGATGCTCTTCGAGTTGGCTAAACGCCAGACTTGGACCTAGGTACGGCGCTCTAACCTGGTCTACTGGAAAGGCGTTGGTATACGGGGGAATTTGGATGCCATAGAAGAAGTTGAGAGCTGGAAAAGTATATTCTTATTGATTTTTGGTGGGATAAAGGGTTGTTGCCGGGTTTGCGTAGTGATATTGACCGCTCTTTCACGAATTTTCTTCAACTCTACTGTTACCCTTCGCGTCGATAAGAAGGGAAGGGATGCTTGTGACTCTGATTGAGGTTTCATTGTATCCATGTGACGAAGGCAATAATGGGTCTTGATCAATGTTGGTGATGCATGTTGGAGGTTTAATGAAGTGTCGTTGAAGCCTCGCCCGCCACGATGGTACTGTAACCGGCTCGGGACGCACAAGCCACTACCGGGGTTAGCGCCGGCTAGCCCCTTTGTCTGTTTATGTTTGAGCAAATATCTTGTCTGCGGTTGGATATGTGCAAAGGAATAAGAAGTCTGCTATATTCTTCATATCTCATTCTAATGAAGCTCGATCCAAAAGTCTACCCTGATATAAATCTGTGTAACATCCACGAGCAAATGCATAACCCATGCTTGTTCGGTTACGATCTGCGCACTGTGATTGGAACAGGCTTATTGGCTAAGTCTCAGGAAATAGATGACCAAACCCAAGCTCTATGTATGATTCAAGACGCAACGTGGAGCCCTGGAAATTAACGACCTTGCAAGAATAAGGCTCACCCTTGAGAACGAAAGCTAGTGACTCTTCATTTATTAACTAGCATATTCGTTCGCAAGAAGTTCGATAACTGAAACAAAGCATCATAAAATTTCCTGTATCCCTGTTGAGAGTGCAGGACCTTGACGTGTATTGGGATGGGAGCGCTGCTAAAGGATCCATTGTGATGTGTCGATCATTTACTCGGCGAAGTTTTTGATGAGGGTCAGGCGTCCTGGATAAGCGAGAAAACCACCAAAAGTCACCAACTTTCAAGCCTTCTAAATCTAGAACTACAAAAGGCCTGTCTTTGATTTCTTTACGAAAGCTGTTAAGCTTTACTATTAGAATTAATATGACTGAGTTAGAATCGAATTTGTATTTCTTAGTCTTTAGCAATTGAGGATTCGGAGTAGCTACAGATTTGGCGCTAATTTCGCACTAAAAGTCTTCGAAATTGCCAGGGGTGCCCGCCCTCATCAAAAACACCACCAAGTAGTTGAGCTCTTGCAGTTCAAGCAAAACGCACTAATTACAGAAGCCTTCAAAATTCTGGTCCATCGAAGGAATTCCCCACTTAAGGCAATCTTCAAACTTAAGTGGATTATATTTTACACTCGGTTCTGCAATAACTTGAAGGGACTTCCCTCGATAGGAAACACTTTCGCGTATCGACACCTGTTATCCACTATGTCCAGGGGATGGAGCGGTGACATCAAAGCGTCCATGTTTGAACCGAAGAAGAGCGGGATTGACATCCGAGTCTCGGATGAATTGTGGATGACATGGTATCTCGTTGAAATCTAGAGATCGTTGGTCCATTTCGAAAGTATGCCGCTGAGATTCACCAATTAATTATAAATTATATATAAACTTAAACGCCTACTTACTCCCCACCTACTTCATGAGTGAGTTTATCAACAGAGAAGAGAAACTCTAGTGGTCTGTAAAGTTGAATTCTAACGGCCAAAGCCCGGTGCAAATCGACGATGCTAAAAATGACTATCTGGCCTGGGAAAACACGTGGATTTGGGTATTTCTTATCTCCATGCACGATGCGAGCGCTTTCTAACCTGAGATTATTTTGCAGCAGGATCAAAGCAATCAGTGCTAGTTGATACAAGCCGGCGGGTAAGTTCTAGCTAAGGCATAGGCATTCTGGCTCGGTTACTGGCATGATAAGGTGCTTGGTTCCGAGTGCTTATAAACGGCATACTAATAAAACGAATCGAATATCGTTAATAATAAAGAGTTAATTAGATAAAAGATATCTCTTTCTTATATATCGTTCTTACTATAGGATAAGAAAAGATACGTAAACTTAATTTAGTTAATCACAGAATATAATTTTTAAAGGTAAATATATAGTTTGAAACCGTGAAAGCTATTTAGATTACTGTACAGGGGACCGTGGGAAGAGCGAGAGTTTAGGGTTCAACGGGGAATTAAAAGAGAGTTCAGGATTGGCGCTATTCTAGGTGTTGGTTGGTAGAGTAAGCAGTTTACGAACTAAGTAGGAAGTCAACAATAGAGAGAAGAGTAGGAAACTGCCCACCCGTCAATACATAAATATCCGCGTACCTTAGCTATGAAGCCGGGAGAAATGTACTCGTATTTCCTCCCCCCCAAGGATCTTGTATCGCTCGCCACATTTTGGGGAGTGAGCGGCTTAGATTGGTGTAGGCATGCTGAACTGATTCTTCATCTGTGTTTTCGCTAGAATAACTCGAGCTCCATGCATACGCCTACTAGCTCGCACCATGAAAACAAAACAAAGCGCTTAGCGAGCGAGGATCAAGGAGCTGCTTCACTTACACCCTGCGAGGCAAATCTCAAGAACATTGTGTGATGTTGTGGAGAGTAGGAATTGTCGGTTACGAAAGGCATGGGTACGTCTGTCGTCTTGTCTTGTCGTTTCTCAAATTCCTCGTTGTCTGCCTGGCGTTATGGGAGTCAATGGCATCTCTTCTCTTGGACGCCATAGAGGTTTCGCTAACGTGAACTCTCATCCAAGAAGGGAATGTGTAGACAAGTTCCTCAGTGTCGTGTCGGTGGGGCTTCCTTTGGCGATGTTTCGCGGTTGTGTTTCTTGTTCAGGCTCAAATACGCGAATAACAAGCTCGAAGGGTCCAGGGATAAACATGACAGCAGTAAGATTATATAAACCTAGGCTTTTCATCTTGTAGTTTAGTTGTAGAGTTGGACTTGCTTGTGTAGAGGGACATTGGTTGGTTTGCGTCGAGGTGTTGAGGGTGAAGTTGTGCCCTCGAGGTCAGCGACGCCAAGGACCATGGGGGCTTGCGAAGGAGATATGGAGCTAGATTCGAACTTATGGCTGGAGATCTTTCAATGCTGCTTTGTCTGAGTTGATAATACGACAACCCATCAATCCATCCTTTGACGAACGTTGCGCTATCAATCTTGGGTTCCTCGAGTAGTTGGGTTCGTGGAGAGAAGGTGAGAACTGTTAAGAGGTGGCGATAAGTATCGCTCATTGCTCAGACCTCGATCGAGTGAGATAGATAGTCAAAATTATAGGGAAATCATGTCTCGTCGCAGAGTGTAGAGTGTTGAGGGAGTGCTGGTGCTGGTGTTTGTCATTTGCGAGCGAGTTATCCTGTGAAGGATTAAAATCGAAGATGCAAAATTTGACAGATACAAAAGCGGAGCCGGCACTGAAACCTGGGCCTATGCTTTGGTTTGTTTGAGAAGTGACCGATTTGATGCGTATACATGGTATCGATTGGGATCGTGTCTCTCCGTATCTGGCAGTTAATTAATCAGTGTTTTGATTGTGATAGCAGGTTTGGAGATGAACGGAAGGAAGGGTCGAGATTCAGCAAGACCAGTTTACAGAAGAACTTCAGGGTACGAGAACCCTGAAGAATGATGATGAGGTTTGCAGTTCCTATCTGTTCAATACAGATCCGGAGGAATTCGTTATCCAGACGGCCAGTTTATAATGGTACCATCGTATTCTAAGGTCGAAGCGTAGCACAAAATGCTGCAGATGCTGTGGGGTTGTTCTGAGATGCTGCCATTCCTTCAATGTAAACACCGCTATGGTTGCTAGAGCTAGAGCACAAAATCTCCACTGTAGCTGCTTGTTGCCTAGCTGAGACTCCGCGTGCTGTTTGCCTTGATAGCATCCAGACGGCTGTGTGTCGACCATGTTGAATCTGCCTGCAAGTGATTGTTTTGGTCCAAGGCAGTTGAGTCCAGGCAGATTGGAGAATTCACCCCGCCAGTCAGAACACCAGTCGGGTCATTCAAACCTAGAGACCCTTCAAGAGCTTCTTGATGATCGTTCATGAGTCGATCTGCAGTTCGTCTTGGAAGCCAGACTCCTGTGTTTTTGCCAAACTTAGTCCTTCTGCAGGTGATTAACTGTTGTGATCCAACGACAGTCGAACGACGATTCAACCTAAACAGTTTATGACAGTGTAAGAGCCCTTGTACTTCGAAGAGTAGGAGGAGTTGGTAGATAGGCCGAAGTATCGTGTTCAGGGCGACGGAGACAGGGTAGTGAAGACTTCGTACGTGGAGGATCAAATCTGTCATCTTGCAGAGATCCAGCCGTCGCCTCCAAAACTACAGCAGGGTGATCGAGGAATGGGAGGATTCTTGACTGTTGAAGTAAAGTCAGCCCGATTTGAAAGAGGCTCGCAAGAGGAAAATGCAGCACTGACGGGGCAAACTTAGGAGTCGGCACAGTTGTTTCCGGAACCCTAATCGCAAGTATAGGTAGGGGGCACGGCAGGTCGAGGATTGTAGTCCGGTCCCATAAAAATCCCTCAAATTTACCGGTGGTGATGGATTGCTCGAGTTTTGATGGGAATCCTGAGATGGAGATTGACTGATGTCGAAGATTGCTCCAATATGTCGGAATAGGGTCGAAGCGAGATGCTTGTTTGCTTCTCGGGAAGACAGGGTGAAGGACGACGAGTCAACTGACTATCCTAGAGCTGAAATCCCCTCTAGAACTGTACTGGCAGATCCCGATGTAACATCTAGAAATCAAGCTGGGGTGAACAGAGGGTTTCCAAGGTGGAGAAGTGATGGAGTTACGAGTCGCTATCAGCCCCAATACTTTCTCGTAGAGGCTCGAGCTGGATGTTTCATGGCAGTAACGCCTGAGAGCCATGCGAAAGGCGAGACAGCTAAGGCACTCATCCGGATCGTCAAGAGTATGCAAGTCTACCGACGATAACCATTTCGGAAATCATGGCTTGTATGAGTACAGTACATTCCACCGGGCATGGACTTGACGAAAATCGGGTAGACACGTCTTGTCTGCATGCACAGCTTGTCGCAAGTTATTGCAAACTGACTTCCAGTTGCAATAACCCAAGTCGCACTATATCTCAATAGGCAGTAAATCGTCATCCTGTGATTAGACCTCCGTAGAGCGCCATGCTGCACTGCAAGTTGGACCCGCACCTATGATAGTTCTCTTGAGTGTGACGGTGGCATAAATATAGACTTGTAAATGGACCACGCCCGAAGCCATGAAAGGAGTTTCTTCCCTTGGTTTTTCTCTTGAGCTCTGAGACAGGGGACCCTGTACCAAGGGGGATTGCCGAATACTGCACAAGAGAGGAGGGGGACGACCGCTAGCCGTGCCCTGTTGTTTGTTTGGCCTGGAGATGTGACCACATTCATCTGAGGCCGAGTGAGGCTAAGCTGGCGCCCTAGCCTCGTACTACAGCTGTACTGAGCACAGGAATTTACCACGGCCGCCGGGCAACACCGGTTTTTTATAAATATGACTGACTGCCTCTCTCATCGTTCCCAGCACTCCTTGTCTCCCTTCAACCCTCACTTATTTCATTTCCAGACCAACAACACGACCACATGGCTCGGCTCACACCAACGCCATGGCACTCGCTGAAAGCGAATGATTTTCTTCGCACCAACTCGTACTTATCCCATATCCACGATCGAAGCCGCGGCTTTGAAGTGAAAGAACGAACGAACCCAACATCGCACATCGCCCATCCAGACTTTGGATCGTCAGCCGAAGAAACGTAAATCTGATCTAGCAGAAGTCGGCAACGAGAGTCGGTAGCTGGACTTACTACCTTGGAACTCGCCTGCCCGCAAAACAGGGGGAATGGGAAGGGGGCGCACTGATGACATGCGTGGCCAGAGTGGAACCTACAGATGTTGTGCATCTAGTAATTATCTGATCCGTTCGAGCGAGCGGCATGCAGGGACGGGAAACGTGGCTCCGTTCCACAGCAAATACGCGCCGCGCAATGCAGCAAAGGGCAAGAAAGGACAAATCATGCTTCCCTTTCCCCCCTGCTGTTCTCTTTCCCTCCCCTTATCTCTACCATCGGCCTGGCCGCTCACGCAATGGCTTTCCAGAGACACTACCATATTGGACTGAGCTCGCTAATGCGTCCTCTTCCCGCTGGGTCAAGCCACTGGCTGCCTTTTGGGGAGTCGTGGTCGTGGTCCTGGTCGTGGTCGTGGTCGTGGTCGTGGTTCGCATAAATACGGGCAGCCTCGATCGCCCTGCATTGATTTCAGTTGCTCCGGCGTTGCTTTTTTGCTTCTTCTTTTTTCTCTCGTTCCCCGCGGCATATTCTTTCTTTCTTTGCCTTTCCGCGTCGTTTTCTCTCGGCTTCGAAGTTTTGCATCTGCCGTCGGTCTCTAGTCAAAATAGGTACTTGGCCTGTATGACACCGAGCATCCTATGCACAGCATGCATCAATTGCTCTGACACAGCTTGAGAAGAAAAATTGCGAAAATTGAAATACAGGTCGAGAGCACAAATTTGAAAGAAGAATGCTTGTCGCGCAAAACGGCGATGTTCCACTGGGAGGATGGCTGCTGACAAGCGAGCGCTTGCACGTACAGGTGATAAAGCTCGAAATTGGGAAGGTTGAATAGTTTCAATCCTCGTATGCTTGACCTCAAAGAATATGAGAAGCTTGAGTTCCGTTTCGTGTACCGACAAAGTCTTCCATAGAGGTTTGTTTCGGTGGGGGAGAGAGATGGCAGGGCTAGGCAGGATATGACTAGAGGGGCCAAAGCGTTGTCACGGTATCCAGTCCGGACAAGCATCCTGGAATCTTCGCGATGAGGACTCTTAGAAGCCGGGCGCCAGCTCAGTACAACTGACTGAACGCGCTTCTGGATTGCAAATGCTCCCCCATTGGTTAGCACGCGCGGCGACGTCGTCTGGAGAGAAGGTCCTCGTAGTCGGCCCACACAACATTCAAAATACCCCGATTTCAAGAGGTTTCGTTCTCCGACAGCCTCGATCCCAGGATTGGAATACCCCACACGAAAGGGTAACTACAGGTTACTGAGCAGGGACGGTGAAATACGATTGAGAGCCTTATTTCGAGCAGTTCTGCGAAGCAAGAGAACGGTACCAGACCTCTGCCGCGCCCCCAGGTAGTCCACGACATCCCAACATCATTCAACTGACGCCCAACTCCGGCCATCCATCCTGCACTGTGTCCCGGACAGCTGTTCGTGCCCCGATAGATCTCATAACAGGACGGATTTGGTGAAGATAGGAGACAGCGGGGTTCGTCGTTGCAACTCGACATTTTCGAATATTCGGGAGGCTGGGACGCAAAAATCGACCGCAGACGCGATACAGCTGAGCTCAACAGGACAAGCAGAACACGGAAACTAAGGGCTATTGATAGTGAAGACAAAGAAAGGTGTGTGGTTCCAAACGCCGGCTTTTCGGACTCCCTTCAAGGCATATTATGATGGAGGCTGGGCGGCACAAAAATGAGGCAATACTGACGGACAAACAGACCTTGTCTAGTACGCACAAGACCGACCAAAGCAGCTACCGATATCCAAATTGCCATCAGGCGAAAACCTGCTACTGTGGGTTTGGCAAAGCGTGCACGCTCCTGGCCAAAACATATTGTTCAACCCTAGTTAAGGAGCATTCAAAAAAGCGGCCTCGCGAGAAGGAACATCAGACAAAATGGTCAGCGACGACAAAAGAGCATGGCAGAAGCTACTGAAGTGCTCTGGAGAAACGAAGAGTACGCCGGAAGGGACAGTACGCAAATAATCTCACCATTCTGGGCATACCCACTGACCCTCAGCAGTACCCCCCACCAAGGAATCCGAAATGCCACATCGAAAATGTTGCAGCAAAGCTCATATTCTAGAGGGGCATGGTTTCTTGGTAAGTTTTTCACTGAGGTTCAGGCGGCGGCAATAATGTGGAAGGCGAAAAGAGTTCGGTTTGGAGTTTTCTGTTTACGGTTGGTATTTTCTAGCAGCAGAGGTGGTTCATCTGGGTCTGGGGACCCCCCAAAAAAATGTTGGATATCTCAATTAAAGCACGCTAGACATAGTTTTTGGAATGATACGGATCAAATAGAGGCTTAGTAATGATATTTGACCATAATTGACGTTCAAATGTGATTTTATACTGGAGATATATGCCCCGTCCCAGCCTCGTCTCCCATGCACGTTGACTTGACTTCCGCCACAGGTCGGTGGAAGGATCCAATGATCGTTTTCAGCAGCGTGCGAACAGAAGTCCAGGGCTCAGTTTCTCTATAAAGAGCTGTCTCCCCTCAGTGTTCTTCGTACCGATTTCCCGTCCTAAAATGCTTCAAATGACCATTTGCCCGTACGCGTTTCTGTGAATTGACCACCACCCAAGATTCCAAACATCCCAAAAGTCGGTGAAAGAATAGAACCAGAGCCTCACTCTGAAGTGTTAAAACAGCAGGAGGTTAAAAATCGTTGGTCTCCCATTTGCTCGCGTCTCTCGGGGTGGTGTGCGGCCTCGACCTTACACTGCCTACCTTCTATGTAGCACCACGTAAGGCGAACACAACGGCTCAACGCAGTTGGGCACCAAGATTGTGCTATTTACATAGGGGGCCGTCAAGATGATTATTCTCGCAAAGATTTTTCTTCTCCCAGAAGCCAGAAGATGGCCATGGTCTCCTTTATCGTCGCTGAAGCAATGGCGAGTCTCGCCAAGCTACCGAGGAAGCTCCTCGACGCTCTTCGAATGAATGGCAACTGTACTGACGAACCTAGTCTCGAGACAGGCTTGCCAATAGATATGGGAGCTGAAGGAATGAGGCACCGAGCTTCTGCTGGGCAACAAGCGACCTTTTCTGGCGAAGATGGAGGAAGTCCCACAACAACCAGCGGGACACTGACTCCTGGTTCGGGAGAGCCATCAACACCGACTGAAGAAAATGATGATACAAAAGGTAATATATCGAAGACATTAACTTACATTCTGTACACCGTGCTGACGCATGTCTTGCCGGCTCGGTAGGCTCCAGAGCATCCAATAAGTCAGCCAGTCAGCTAATCAGCTGAGTCAAAACTTCAACTGATTGACTTACAGCAAAACGATAACTGATTGACTTATGGGGACCAGCTTATAAGCAACTTAAAAGCTAGTACCTTAATTTTCTATTTACTGAAGTCAAGAAGTGCAGCGTTCCAACAAGTCTCCATTTGAATAGCGCCTCTTCTCTGCCAATTCTTGAGGCATTCCTGGTGCCACAGCATATTACCACCCAAATTAGAGCTCTGTGGAGTAGTCTGTAAAGCGCAAGAAGAGAAGACACGCTCACACTCAGAGCTCATTGCAGGGACAGAAAGGAAATCAAACGCTATTTTACATAACTGTGGCCACTGGACCTCTTTTGACAACCAATACTCCATAAGAGGCTGATCTGTTGGTGCCTCTTCAAGATATTGAGTCAACTGATCTTTGCGAGCTAAAGACCTACCCCGCGTGGAGCCAGAAGGTAAGGTAGGGGCTAACTGATCAAGAACTGACTCCATGTAAGACCTACGAGCCGACGGCTCCGGGGATACCTCAATTCTGGTAGCAGGCCCCTCTATTTCCTTGTATTCCCGCAGCCATAAGGCTCTGAGGTTTGCTTTGCCTTCTTTGACGAATCGAGCCATCGAGGGGCCACTTTACTGTTGATCAAAGTAGGCCTATTTCTATCGGGGGTGGAGTACTAGAGCCGCCATCCACGCTATTGAAGCGTCTGTTTTAGTGTAATATTCTTTGGTTTTCCCTCAGGCGTGTGTAATAGAGCTTTATATGCCTCCGTGGTTATTGAAGTCGGATTCGACAAGAGTCCTTTAGCTTGACTTGCGCCGAAGAAGCCGAAGATCCTATTATACGCCGAAACGCGCTCTGTATAGGTGCAGTGGTGCTTGCAGAAGGTATAGATGAAGTTTGTGACGCATTCTCGTCGATATTAATAGGAGAAGTTGATCGAGACATAATGGGTGGAGATATTGAGAAGTCAAAGCTAGAGTTAATAGTGGAAATAGCCAAAAGATGATTATGGGGAAATTCTACGATTCTGCCGGGTTTCACCGCCTAATTTGGGCTCCCGGGACCACTAAAACACACCAATTCAGTGGCCAAAAACACGCGAATTCAGCCCTATTAATGACCTTATTACAGTCAAAATTAAAGGTACTAGCTTATAAGCGCTTATAAGCTAACTTTTAAGCAAGCTGATTGGCTTATAAATATTCTACAGCTGACTGGCTTACGTCAAAAGCTCAGCTTACCGACTTGCTTATAAGCTAGCTGACTTATTGGATGCTCTGGTAGGCTCTTTCATTCGAGCAAGTCTACGACGTCTCTCCACCAACTTCAGCTCGAAGACATCATCTCAGGAAGCCCTCGATGCGAGAAGACTCTTTGAGAAGTCGCGAGGATATGATAAATTAAAGAAGCACGATTGTAAGTAGCTCCTTAATTCCAGAGCCTAGCTGGAGCACAGGAAACTGATAAGTCATTCCGGACTACAGATGAGAAGGCTCCGATGGGGTTCCCGAGGCTTGCCAAGTACATGTCCACCAACGAAGAGTACCAAGTCTTCCGCGGCTTCGCAAGCAGCCACATTCGACTTCTCCTGAGATACGAAGTAGAGATAACGGAACTGGAGAAGAGGCTAGAGCAGCTAGACGAAGAGGATATTGCCAACCCAGACATGACATACCGTTTGAGGAATACCATACACGGGCCAAAATGCGATACAAAGCGGAAGGAGCTTGAATATGAGCTAGAGGTAAAGTTGCTGAAGTACGGTAAGCACGACCATATTCCGAGCGTGACACTGGGAGAGCGGAAAATGCTGAAAACACGACAGACGAAATTCTTCTGAAGCATGCTCAGGCGCAGGGTCTTGCTCGGCCATCACAGCGCAATCATTACTCGGTGTTCAACTGGATTTGGACCAACAAGCCGCTTGACAAGGGGTTTGATGACTTCATATTCTTCGCCTATGACATGGTCACGACCAAGACAGCTGGAACTAACTATTTCGAAGAATTCATTGAAGACAACATACACACCTGGCCGATTTCCAAATTGAAGGTGCGTAGCCTATCCGCCGCCATGCTGATTGGTTTCAATAGGATCGAACGCTTTGGTGAACTCGCTGACTTTTGTTGCCAAGAAATACCTGACAACAGATGTCGAACGGGAAATGACCAGCGATGTTAACGTGACTTACTACTCTCAGAAGCAGCTCGAGACTTTTGCTGGTTATCTCCTCATAGGCACCACTGTCGTGACCTTGCTTCTTCCCGTCTTCCTGCTGTTCCTGATGCGTATGAGTCGTGTCCTGATGAGTCTCACGGCTTCCATGTTCATCGTAGCCCTTGCAAGCCTGTTGTTTGTCGTGACTAAGGGGAATGTGTATAGCGTCTTCGTTGGGACAGCAACGTGAGCGCTGGATGCCCTTGGTAGGAGATAGTGCTGATCTATTCGCAGATACGGTGCAGTTCTAGTTGTTTTCCTAGGCAATATTTCCGCCGGAGCCGGAGGCGTGAATTGAGGAGGCGGGTACTCAGAAGATTGAAAACAATGGCGCAGGGAGACACTTAGGTAGAAGGAGTTCGAGAATGAGGAGTTTGAGCAGGGTCAAAAATCTGGTTCCTAAGGTTTGGGAGTAGGTAGCAAAGGGTCGGTTTGGGGTTCTAGCGTGGTTCTGACCGCCATTTAACGAATTTTTTTCCCCTAGCCGCGCACAATCTTTTCCGATCCACAAGTGAGTGAATAGATATTGCTCTATGCGGTGTTGGCATCGATTAGAGACCGGAATTACCTTTCAGGACTCTTTGAATCTCTCTAGTGCTGGTGGACGTTGAGGAGATGATGTTGAAGCCAGCCCTGCCAACTCAGGACGCACAAGCGACTGCGGGGATAGTGTATCGTAGCGTTGACTAGTGAATTTTGTATTTCAACGACACAGTATCTTGAATTATGATTAATAAACTATCAGTAATGTGTTATTTACTTTCAAGTCCTGCTAAGCTATAGAAGGCTACCGATGCTCATGGCTTTCACCCTTGATCATCAATATCACGTCACGTGTCGCATCTGACCCGCCCCCTTTTCGTCGGTTAACGGCTCGTGTACCAGTGGTTTACGAAGGTAGAGAAACCATGTCAACATCGACGTGCCACCTACAACTTCGCAAGATCTTACTTGTCAAATGACCTTCCCCAGTTTAGACTAGAAATTAAATCTTCTGAGAGCCTGCAAGCGGCCTGACACAATGATACCTTGGAATCGAAGAGAGGAGGACTAACTGGTAGTCCCAGAAAATCTCTTTGTTAAGAGAAGACTTTTTTCTAATCCTTCGACACTATGCATCCTCGCGAACAATTTGCGAAAAGGCCCGTCGATCTTTCCTAGGGATTTTTGTTTCTACCCGAAAGGGTCAAATTCTCCCACCAGAGCAGGGCGTCGTGGCTCAGTCACAGGGGTTGTTGAGTCTCAATATCCACATCCGTGGCTTCTCTGGTAAACAAGATTTTTAGGACGGCTTCCACGTTCATCTAGACTACAAGCTGTTGGATCAGCGCAACATGTCTGATACGACTCGCTGCTTGAGCCGTGGTAATCTCATCCATTGCTGTGGCTGCTGTCCTTGAGTTGTGGATTCCCGCGATAGTTCAAAACCCAACAGCCCTAAAAAGCACGGGGCAGGAGGGCGATTGCATGAGACTCCTGAAACCGCTACCGCTTCCCACTATGAAGCTTAATGAGACGTACACTGAGGTGGGTAACCGGGAGATCCACGTGCAACCGTCACATGCAGGCTTGATACTGTGGCCTACGGTTTTTCGTCTAGAAACTGGAAGACCAGGACATGTACTTTGAAAGTAAAGGACCCTATAACGTGTTAAAACGCCTTACTGACTACTGTCGCAATATTCAAGGAGTCATTCACACTGTTCGTGCACAGTCTAATTATGGTGCAGCTGCGAAGGTAACTGGGCAGACCCAGAGGGAGTATCGTTTTACCTAATTTTCTGCAAGCGAGTAACACCTCTTACCCCTTAGGAACACTGCTGCTTGACATTAAAGCCAGTCAGTACCTTGATAGTTGAAAACGTGTCAAGATTTCCCTGCTGTCTCATTAATACGATATTTGAGGAACTCAGAGAATCAAAGCATGTGATGCCCTGAATTATTTAGTCCTTTAATCGTCTCAAGTCGTGAATCTGTAGCTAAATTCATCACAGTACTCTAAAGGAAGCTTCAGAATTTAGAGGAATTGACGTATGCAGTCAGTTCCTCCTTAGCCTGTACGAAGTTCTCTCGGTTAAAAAGCCCCTCATCCGCTGTACTGCTGCCATCCAGGGGAAGGAGCGGTGAGATCAACGCGTCCGTATTCGGATCGAAGAAGACCGGGATTCATATTCGAGGCTCGGAAGAATTACAGGTAATTCTGTGTCTCATTGAATCGCAGAGAACTGTAGGAATTTTCGAAAGCATGTCACTAAGATTCAGCACCTCACAGTTCTGGACAAAGTAATACACACGGCTACTTGCCAGCCACCTCCATCAACAACCAGTTCATAGACAGAGAATATTAACTCGATTACCTTGCGAAGTTGAACCCTAAACACTGCAGTCCGGCGCTGATCGACCATTTTCTAAATTACCATGAAGCCTAGGAAAGTACAACCATTTTGATCTACCTGGCCTCTGTGTACGACACAGAGAACTATTTATGAGCTAAGTCTGCTCTGCAGCATACTCAAGTTAATCAGTGCTTATTGCTGCAGACCAATTGGCAAGTTACAGCTCTAAGCTGGGCATTCTGGCTCGGGTACTGGCACGATGAGGTGCTTACTTTCGAATGCTCACAAAGCGTTATCTCAATGAGACAGGCCGAATATTCTTAATATTAAGGACTTAGCTAGTGGAAAGGTTATAGTTAAGGAGAGAGTAAATATCTATTTCTAATATCTAGGTCCTGTCGTCATATAAGAAGGGACAGGCAAACTTAGTTTAAGCTGATCACGAGACACGGTTTCCGAAAGTAAATAAATAGTTTAAAACCATAAAAGCGATTCGGGAGACCACGCAAGAGAGCGTGAGAATAGATATGATGTGATTAGGGAAATTAGGAGGAAGTTCGAGATTGGCATGGTAAGCAGTTTGACAGACTATACTTTGACTGTTGAGTAAGGGGTCAATAACAGAGAGAAGCATGAGTCGAAGCACATTAGAGCCTCTCTGCCCTAGGTTTCTTTGTAATGCTGCTGGATCAGAACATCTTCAAACATCTTGCAATTCCCAGTTATTGACATCATGTGATTGGTTTGAACCTCGCAGCGACTCTGTTATCATCTCTTTCATTGGTGTCATATTCTTTCACACAAGTGTTCATTGGATCATTAGTGAATGACCACGTCATTTGCAGTATTTATTCTTTGTACTTATGTACTTCTGCAGGTATATGCTTTCGAACGATAGGTTTTTCTTTTAGCTAACTATTCACAGAAATCACTAGACAGTATACTATTAACAGTCTACAACAATTTAGAACAAGACTAAAGAGAGTTAAGGCACGTGTAGCATGCTTGGGGTTACTTTCGGTGATTGCAATGCATTCTATTGTCCACCAAGTTAGGGCGAGTTTGCGGCGTCTCTAAAACATGCCAATAGGTACTAGAAAACTTGACCATTGCAAAATCAGTTTAAATAAAATGTTTGCCTTTGCTCAATCATGCTCAAACTTGAAAACTACTCAAAGAAAGGTGCTTCAAATGCCTGACATGTCTTGTCGCTGCTTAGTTCGAGTCGTGGAAGCCACAATTTTGAAGTGTTTGGCCCGATGACTTGACATTGCTCGTCCAGCTTCTCTGGAAGGTCAAAGCATGCATACTAGAGCACAGCGCATAATATTTGAGCATCCTCTGCATTATTATTGGCCTGGACATGATGTTTCTGCCACTTTGGTCTCTGCAGGCTGCAGAGGGGGCCGTAGCCTTGGTTTTGCCTTGAGGGCGCCCCCAAGTGGAAGTCACCTTCTTGTCGAACTCGCCTCCCGTCAAGGTCTTCTTCCCGCAACACCACTACAACACCTCCACAACTGACACCCATCATAGGTCTCTATCTTCTATTCCGCCCACTTTGTCTTTGCAATGCGCATGCCATCTTCGTACTTCAATTAAAGAGGATGACGCGATGATCGGAAACTTGCTCGACGATTCGACAACGCCACGAGGCTCTCCTCGCGCAGATCAGCGATCCCTGGTAAGTTTACTCTTCCCTTTCCATTCATGGCCACAGAGGCTGAACATCTTCATTAATAGATTTAGTCATAGACTGTCTACCGACAATACTGACAACTTCCAGAGATGTCTCTTGTAGCCACTGGCATTGACACCCGTCATTTAAGGACTCAAAAGACTTCTATCGGCGAAAAATTACGACCACAAAGACAACTATACAGAGGAACAACAGAGAAATCGCATGTACTGGTAGCTACTTGCTAGATCTTTGAAATACGTACTTCTAAGCAAGCAAGCCGGAAAGCGTCACCCTAGACCTATCAGTGCTTTTTGATCGACGTTGCTCCGTAAGTCCCAATACCAGCGCTTTGGCTCCAGTGGTATTCTCTTTGAGACCTCTACGAGTACGGTCAAGTAGCTGCAAATCTGTTGACACGATGATGGCGAGGAAGCCGAAGCTGACATGCTCGGATGACAGATAAAATCGGCTATGTGTCACTACGAATCGGTCTCGATAATAGAAATCATAGACGCCGATGCTTTCCGATTTATCTCTGCAGAATCTATTGTCTTCTTCAAGGCTGCCTAAAGTTTGACAAAAGCCAGTGGGAAACCGTTACAAGATACATGGAGCCTGGCTCGCGGCCCTTTATTCTCTGCCGCGGAAAGTTTCTACTTCAGAGATTGTCGGTCCTATGGAGCTACAGTACACTTGTCAAAGTTGAAGGTAACAACTACAGCAGATAACAGGGAACTCTCAGTCCAGTTCCCCTTGGGGAAATCGAACATCGATATCACCAACACTTCTCTCCTACATGACAGACGGGTTGTTCTTCTAAGGATTATCACAACCGATGTTGAGATCCGCTCGGCTCGGCTCCTCGCTCCATAGTTCTCTTCATCTATTTTCACAACAGTGACACTCCAGGCATCCTCATTGAGACTTTGAGGCACCCTGTCTTGCCCATTGAAAGACATCAGGCTTTGTTGGATTGCCCGATTCGTCTATTCCTGGTAAGAGACAATTCGATCCTTTTCAATGAAGGCCAGAATCTAATCAGAGCAATATAGCTATTTAATCCGCTGGCCCACTCGTCCAAAGTTTACCCAGAACAAGTTAGTGATGGGTCACTGTCTTCACTGTGCCTGTCATGCAGGGCAATGTATGCACATTTACCGTGGCGGCCGTTCAATTCTCAGCAATTTTCTTCATCTGTGTCACCAACCATGGGAAGCAGCAGTACAATGACATCCGGGCACAACACTCTCGCTATGCTTCATGGAAGTATTTTCCGGATCAACGCTGCTTGCTGGCCTGGAAACCAGCCATGGATCTGGATCTGCAGCAACGATACATATTCATACTGGATTTGCCCTCCAGGAGACTTGGCAACCCATCTCGCTTAGTTCTCAGCACATGTAAACACTCTACGCGTGGGGAGTCCGTCACACCAGTCGAAGGTGTCACGCAGATACTTGCAGATACTTCGTACCAAGGGCAATAACCTTTTCTGTCTTGCTATATGACCTAGATTTTATCAGCTACAGACGGAAATTAATAAAGCGGATTGGCTCATTGGATGATGTCCCCTGCAAAGTGGAATATTCTAGTACTCCGCGCAGACACCAAAGGTCTGATTGTTCCAACAAGTACGAAGTACTTCTAAATCGAGGACAATTGAGGTTCCACTTTGGATTGTGCAACGAGTGGACCGTGGCCCACTGATAGATGTCATACCCTTGGGATTTCCGGTATGGAACACTGGGTGGCCCACTGAGATGCCATGTCTCGGGGGCTTCCTGTATGGAACGCTAGGTGGCCCACTGATAGATGCCATGAGAAGGCCGGCTGCTCTGTTGCCTCAGCGGACCTTGCTTGACATTTCTCTAGCGAATTTGATCACCTTCTCTCCGATGAGTAGGTACTCTCTTTGACGATACGGTCTACTTGCTTGGCAAATTACTAATGGGCCATCAGCAGTTGACATTCCGGCGAGGTCGCAGAATGTAAAGACTCATGAAAGTCCCAGGCACACCAAGCCAATTCCTCAACCAACACTCCCGACAAGGTCCGTCTACAGACTGCGCCTATATCTACCACATCACCAGCGACGAGAATAGAAACTCTAGTTCATCATGATATCAAAATTCTAACTCACTTTGCCATGAGAAACCTTCCCCAGCCGATCCTAAGGAAAAATTCACGTTTACTGTCACGTCTGCCCACGTTTCAGTTGTTCTCCGTGTAAAACCCACTACATTTCAACGCGCAAATCCGGGAATGCAGACAATTCTTTGTGAATTGATGATGCGATTGGGCAAGAATATATAGAAGTGGACATCCCTGCGGCTGTTCTCATGTGGATAATTTCCCACGGCTTTGTACCACCAATTTCAAGAGAATGGATCCAGGAAGGTCTCGGAATCCGTGAAGGTGACGTGGACACCACTGGACCTTGAATGATTGAGTCACGGACGCACCAATGAAGAAGAAAAGACTAGAAAAAGCTATTCGAAGCATTTCCGCTTCTTCAGGAGGTTGAAGGAAGCCTATTTCCAAATTTAGCGTGACTTCCCAGGTTTCGACTTGAGTAAGTTACCCCCGAAATCCAATTATCGCCTAAACTGCCACATGCACATCTGCTTCAGCGTGTGAGCGCTATCGCTTCAGGGCGTGAGGCACTAGCCAACGCCGATCTGGTTGCTTTCGGGGCTTAGCAGCCCCAACACTAGGCTTCGGTTACGGCGCCTCCAGGTATGTGCATGGAAAAGCAGTTCAATGCTGACTTAGTATTTGTTGAACAGATGCCACTGTTCACACGAACAGGCAAATCGAACTCAACCTCACGCATCGTAAGGCTGCTCTTACATGATCACGACTTCCCAGGTTTCGACTTGAGTACGTACCTGCACAATCCACTAGAACGGTCAATACTAACCTAGAGTTTGTTGAGTAGATACTCCGGTCCACACCAACCGGTACATCGAATTCAACTTCTCCATACGCATCGTAAGGCTGCTCTTGCATGGTCGCGCCATTTCGATGGCGCGACCATGGACACTCCAAGGGCTGCCCAGCTATGCAGCGGGCAGGCTGGAGGGTATCATCGTGGATGACCCGATCCCAACGCCCCATTGCTTGGGAGATGGGGAGGATATTAGGCATTATAGCTGAAAAGGGGTTTTATTGACCTTGAGTATGTTGCTGGCACCATCATGTGCAGTGGTTCAGAACCTCTGCTGCGTCTAAAACTCAGGAGTGGATGAGGTTCCGGTCATCCAGCCAAGCAGCCCAGCTGTCATTGGAAGTATACAAGAGCAACTCTGCTATGTATCCGAAGAAATCGCGTCCTCGAAATCCAAAGTTACATACTTCGGATACATTCGCGCTGCTACTTAACCCTACCTGAGACATCATCAAGGTGAACCTAACAAGGAAGATGTCTTTGAACCTCTATCGATTGCTTCTACCTGATGTTTTGAAGGAAGAGTAAGTGCCACTTGCTACACATTTGAAGAAGTCTCGTCCTCAGAATTCAAAGCTACGTCCTGTTTTGCTTCATTGCCCCCACCCAATGCTTTGAGATGGTTTAGGTCATTCGTGACAAGATCTTCAACCACCAGTAAGTCTCTCTATCCTCAATTACCATTCATACCTGCTTACAAACAGTAACAGGGAGGTTTGACCCAAAAGGCCAAGATCTCTTACGATGAGCGTAAGCCTGCGCTGGAAATCCGAGCTTCACCTATCGTCCTGGCACTACAGCTGCTTTGACCTAAGAATCCCGAACTTCATAGTCAGAGAGGACTTAGTGTCACACTCCCTCTTCCACCGTCGAGCCATTGCGTCCGGAAGCCTAAGGTCAGCTAGCACTTTGTTAGATACACTCAGGTAAACTGTTCTCAATTTCGAATGACGGACAGTCTCCGATTATCCCCAGCAGCTGATGTAGACGGGCGTCGTAGTGGACCGAGGACAACACACGGCTCAGAAGGGTTCTGATGTGGACATAAAATCATCGGGGATGAATTCCACGGAACTCAATAGTTGATAGGGCGAGATCTCTACCATCCTGACATTTGTTGCGAAGATGTAAATTTCCCACTTTCTCTCCCGCCTCCTTCTTTTGGTGGTCATTGGGTTTTCTCGAATTCAAGATCTCCTCTAACATCTCTGGGCTGGACGGTGGGGGCAGTGGCCTTCGTGCAGTCAGGACTATAATTATAGCTCTTGCAGCGGCAAGCAACACCATGCGACTACAATCTGTGAAGAAGGGGATCTGACAAAGAACGAGATTTGAGTACAAATAGAAATCGTTTCAATGCGCAGCAGCAGGTCGTAGAGGCGGAAGAACTGTCCTACATGGTTGGTCTCGGGACCTGGGATGAGAATGGAACGTGGACGAGTTGCCAGCTCCGTTGTTGACGAGAGAAATGGTGGTCGTAGGCCTGCTCCAACTGCCCGCTCAGCATCTTCCTAAGTCAAGCTGTTCAACACCCTATCATGAAGGGCGACTCTTTGATCACATGCCAACTAAGACCTACGGGATGCCTGTTGATCCAACTATGACCATCACTACAACGCTGGGAGTTGCGAACCCCGCCTGGAGTTCGTCGCGCGGTCTTCGAAGACAGAAGCGTCAGCAAGCGAGTAAGTGGTCAAGGAGTGTAACATCGGTATTGTGCACATATTTTCAGTGTTCCATGCTGACTGTTTCTTCACGCATATGGTGCAGAAATAGCAACGCAAAGAAATCGAGCAAAGGAAGTTTGCTGGTGGACGAAGCTCCTCGCTTATATTTGGGGACTAGATGGGTGTAAGAGTATGTGGGGAGTGAGAAGGAAAAAAAAGAGAGATGGCAGGGTCAGGCAACAAGACTTAAAGACTTTGTTAAGACTAGGAAATGGTGTTGAGAAAACGAGCAGAAAGTAACAGATACAATATTCTGGAAGTCCAGACAAACAGTAGCATTAGCCGAGTGGCCGGGAAGGATGCATCCGTCGCAAGAGGAAGGTCCTCAGTCAGACTTGCCACTGATTCGCAATGCCGAGTGATGGAGTTTCCATAAGGAGGAGGTGAGAACGTGCTTGAAGTCTGAAGAAATTTGCTGAGAGAGCAATGAGGTGCAGGGTGAAGCTTGTTTGGAAAAAAAGTAGTCGTTACTGGATCGGCTATGAGTAACGCTCTCTGGAACCCGGAGCTTTATCTCGGCGACGGATAGAGAGCGAGCCGATCATATTTGTTCGAGAGTTGATTATAAGACAAAGATATGCTGAGGTCGTGTATTCGTATTGCATGGAGATGTGGTGAAGGGTTTTCATCTTCAGTAACGGATGGTAGAAGAACCGGGCTTTAGTGGGTGGCTTAGAGGACGACGACTCTAGCTCCAGTTTCAATCTCCATATGTTCTGACATTCCGACACCTTCCAACTGGTGGACATGGCGACGTGCTTCTACTCCCCCCTCTTCTAAGTGCCAAGAGCTCTCTTTGCCCTTCTCGATACTCGATAGTGGCAAGTGAGTGCCATCCGAGTGAGATTGACGCGTACCTTGCCCGGAAGTTACAGCTTTACCTCGAGCTTATTCGCTGTCAGATCTTACTTCTCGTAGCGTATGAGGGGAGTAGATTCGGGTATTTTGATTAATGTTGGTGGAGTAAATGCAAGAGGCAAGCAAGTCGCAGAAAGTCTTAGTCTGTCTTGTAGTAGCCGTGGTTGCAAAAGTGTTGACTGACTTCCCTGTCTCTTCTTCTGTTGATGATTGATAATGCCGCCCAGCAATATCTCTCCCTCCCCTCTCCTCTCCTCTCGGGCCGTTCACCGCACCAATCACGTGGGGGCTCGCTCGCTTGTCAAGACGTCATGCTGCCTTTGGGGTCTTCTGTTGGTGGGCAGAATCCCTGATCCAAGGGGCCAGGACTTCCAGGACTTCCACCTCCACTTCTACTCCCTTTCACAGGCCAGGTTGCGCAACGTGCGGTCGTTATTTCTGCGTCTTCATACGACATCAACATTGTACCACGACGACCCAACAACAAAGACGTACTGTGCCTGCGCCATTCTTACAACGCAGCCAAGAACACGAGTATTGCACCGCACAACATTGTCTTCCATTGCTGGGGCAGGCTCTGGCCACTGTGAGATTGAGGAAGGTGTGTGCCTGTCCAACCCTTGCTCACTCCTATCGACGCATCCCCGCAAGAATTGGACGTAATCCCTAATCGAGTCCCAGAATTTCTACAGTCTACAAAGAACAAGCGCCTCCGATTTGCTCAAAGACTCGGCGATAGGGACTTGTCAACATGTCGGAGTCAGGTGAAGGGTTAGTATATCCCTCCTCAGCCCCCTCGTTGAGCTCCTCTCGAGTCTACTATCGCAGCAGCTTTGTTCTTTCCTGGTGTTTGTTGAAAAAGAAATTGGACACCTCCTAGGACCCTCACTGACCATGACGGTACTTAGTCACAAACGCAACAAGTCATCTGCACTTTCTCTGCTGCGACGCAAGGATGGGAGAGAGGATGAGAACTCCGAGGACGGGTCTGCACATGTGCCCAGCAAGAGCCCTTCGACGACTTCACTCGCACACCACAATTCGCAACGACACCACGCGAACAAACAGTCAACAGGGACTGCGGGGTTAATGCGATCAATCTCCAACGTTCAGACCCCTAGAAGCATACCCGCACAACCCCCACTACAAGAGAAGACGGTGTCGATTGAATCGTCCGTAAGGAAGTTCCGCATATTCGAAGCTCTGCGAAATGGTGATACGGCGGCGATTGCAAAGGCGATTAGGGAATCAGATGGCACGCGCATGAGCACATCCAGTGCAAGTGGCTCGGGGTCGTCTGGTCTGGAAGATACGACTATACTACACCTAGCGATTCAATGCGCTGAGCTTCCAGTTGTGGAGTATGTTCTGTCAGATGGTGCTGGAACAATCGATATCAATGCTCGGGACAAAGAAGGAAATACGGCGTTGCATCTAGCTGCGTCGCAGGGGCGGGGTCAGATCGTGCGGCTTCTGCTTGACCAGAATGGCATCAATGACTCCATCGCAAATTACCAAGGTCGATTACCCCTCGATATGGCGCGGACACCAGATATTTTCCAGCAGCTACAACTTTCACGATCCATATTCGTCGACGGCAAGATACGACAGGTGCAGGCTTTGGTTGCTCAGGGTGACTACAAGAGACTAGGAGAAGTTCTGGAGGAACCAAGAGTTAAGATGGTGTTGGATATCAACGGAGGAGAGTTTGCTTCCGATATTGGGATTGTCCAGGCAGGAGGTACACTCTTGCATGAGGCTGCGAAGAAGAAGAACACGGAACTCATACAAGTTCTGTTACTTCACGGAGCCGACCCGTTCCGTCGTGATCGGAAGGGAAAGCTACCCCAGGATGTCACCAAGGATGATATCACAAGGGCTATGCTGAAGCGCTCTCCAGCAGCAGTAGCTGCCCAACGAGGCATTCAAGAGAAGGCTGTACTAGGTAATGCATCTCAGCATGGAGGTTCTGGATCTTCACCGGGAGATACACTCGCTGGAAAGGATGGTCGTGAGATGAAGGGATACCTGAAGAAGTGGACGAACTACCGTAAGGGTTACCAGCTGCGATGGTTTGTGCTGGAGGATGGTGTCATGAGCTACTACAAGCATCAGGATGACTCTGGGTCTGCTTGCCGTGGAGCTATCAACATGAAGATAGCTCGGTTGAATATGGACCCGACCGAAAAGACGAAGTTTGATATCATTGGAAAATCATCCGTCAAGTACCATCTGAAGGCGAACCACGAAGTCGAAGCAAAGAGATGGTTCTGGGCTCTCAACAATTCCATCCAGTGGACCAAAGATCAGGCAAAGGAGGAAGAGAAGCAACAGCAACGAAGCGCAGAGCTTCTTAGGCAAGCAAAAGCCGAACATTCTGGGTCTGGCTCGGGTAGAGAAGCGTCCACGGCAGAGCTCACAAGTGAGACTTTGAGTGTTGCCGATACTCGGAGGAACAGTACCCAGACCAATCGGCTGATCCCACAATCTAGTGCTGGCAAGATTGGAGGTCACAAGGTTGCCTTCACGAGTGGTACAAGCGTGGCAGACGACGATGAAGCCACCAATTACGGATCGTACGAACCCAGCTACATGGGTGACATTGTCAAGATTCCGAGTAACATCGGGCCAAGTGGGGACGATGGCGATGATGAGGATGAGTACGGTGAAGGCTCTAGTGACAGAGAAACCCCAGCAAGTAAAGATGCCTTCGAAATTACTGCTCAGTCTGCGAAGCTACAACTAGACATGATGGGACAGGTCAACGCGGCCTTTCAAGCCGAACAAGTCAACAATCCGAATCTATTCATCTCGGACCCTGTTGCTATGCAAGCATCCCAGACTTACGACTCGTCGATTCGAAACTTGAAGGGTCTTGTTGGGGACCTCCTCAAGATTTCGAAGGACAGGGATGCTTACTGGCAATATCGTCTTGACCGTGAAGCGGACATGAGACGAATGTGGGAGGATAGCATGGCGCAAGTTGCTCGGGAGCAAGAGGTTCTCGAGGCGAGGGTTGGAGAATCAGAGGAGAAGCGGAAATTGACCAAACGAGCTCTGCGTGAAGTCATCGAGTCTGGCAGTGTGGCTGTGACAAGCAGACCTGAGAGCAGAGGAGAGCCATTGAAAGGAGAAAAGTTCGCCGACGCTCTTGATGAGATCCCTCTTGATGAAGAAGGCAAAGCTCTAAGACGCAAGTCAACCGCGAAGAGTTCCCTGCGGCGCAAGTCGATTCTCGAAGAAGTCGGCCCTCTGTCCGATACCGACGAAGAGGAAGACGACGAGTTCTTTGATGCTGTCGATGCTGGTGAGGTCGAAGTCGCTCCTATGTTGCCACTCCCGCCATCCAGCACACCTATCTACAATGAATCCGAGAAAAGAGATATGGCAACAGCTGGCGCCATCGACCTGAGCCCATCGTTCAAAGGTTATGAGAATGGTATTCGGAAAAAGCTCAAGATGGATGCTGATGATCGGCCGAAGATCTCACTCTGGGTAAGTAACCAGCTTTTTGTCGTTCTCAGCTGCTAACATGTCGCAGAGTATTCTCAAGTCTATGATTGGCAAGGATATGACCAAGATGACCCTTCCTGTATCTTTCAACGAACCAACGTCATTGCTACAGCGATGTGCCGAGGATATGGAGTACGCCGATCTTCTCGACATCGCCGCCGAAAGAATGGATTCTACTGAACGAATGGTTTACGTGGCTGCTTTTGCTGCCAGTGAGTATGCTTCAACGATCGGCCGTGTCGCCAAACCATTCAATCCTCTTTTGGGAGAGACCTTCGAATATGTGAGACCAGATAAGAATTACCGCTTCTTTATCGAGCAAGTTAGCCATCATCCACCTATCGGAGCTGCTTGGGCTGAGTCACCTAAATGGACATACTACGGGGAATCTGCTGTCAAGTCCAAGTTCTACGGCAAATCTTTCGACATCAACCCACTTGGTACATGGTTCCTCAAGCTAAGGGCTGCGGATGGCACAGAAGAGATGTATACATGGAAAAAGGTCACATCTTCCGTCATTGGTATCATCACTGGTTCGCCCACTGTTGACAACTACGGACCTATGGAAGTCAAGAACTGGACTACAGGCGAGACCTGTCTGATTGATTTCAAGGCTCGTGGATGGAAGGCCTCCAGCGCATATCAGATCACTGGTCGTGTCAATGATGCTAAAGGCCAAACTCGATTCAGTCTTGGTGGACGATGGAACAACAAGATCTATGCTCGTTTCACTCCTGGCTACGAAGCTACTGTCGAGGAACCCAAGCACGAAGGCGCGATGCATCATAGGGGTAGCGTCAGTGATCCAAACCAAGCTTTCATTGTTTGGGAAGCCAATGCCCGACCAACCGGTATCCCATTCAACCTCACGCCCTTCGTCGTAACACTCAACGATATCAACGAGCAGCTGGAGCCATGGCTTCCACCTACCGACACCAGACTCCGACCTGATCAGCGTGCCATGGAGGACGGGGAGTACGACTTCGCTGCCACGGAGAAGAACCGCGTCGAGGAGAAGCAGCGTGCGAAGAGGAGAGAGCGAGAGCAGAAAGGAGAGGAGTTCGAGCCACACTGGTTCCACAAATCAAAGTGTCCTATTACTGGAGAGGCGTTTTGGCAGTTCAATGGGAAATATTGGAAGGAGAGGGAGAAGGCTGGGACTGGTGAGGCTTGGAGGATGATTGAGGAGATCTTTTGAGCGAGGCAGGAGAGGAGAATTAGTAGTATGATGAGGGTGGATTGTTAGTGAGGTTCGTACATAGGGAGGATGAGGTGACAGTTGTAGATGCATGGATGGATGGATGGATGGATGGATGAACGTGTTCTGTGTTTAAGCTGTACTGTATAGCGAATTGCAGATCTTGATGAATTATCATTGCCCCATCCGCTTTGCGCGAACAGCAAGCATTGTTGATATATGATGCAGAAGCAAAGTACGGTCTAAGAATGGAAATTCTCTATATTTTTTTCATACTCAAATATACGGGGGTTAATTCTTCCTCACAGGTGAGATTATTAGTATACTACTGATCTTGGTAGTAAATAGTGCAGTGTTGAGAACGATCAGATATGGGAAGGAAAGTAAGCTGAGGGGTTTTGCCAAGTCTAACCAAACAGCGCAAACTCGAAGCTTGCAGCTTCAACTGCATCACTTGAATATTATCAACCACCTCCCCTCCTCAACCATCTCACAACCACCTTGTACCAATCACCAACATGAAGCGCATAACACAATCTCAATTCCCCCACCTCACCTCTCTCCGCCTCTCCTCCTCCCTTCGCACCACCTCACCCCTCCTCAAACGAAGTCTCCACAACTCCTCCCCAACACCCGCCACAGTCCAACCCATCACAGCGTCAGGACCACCACCGAAAGTCCCCGTCCCGAGCGCAGAACATGTCGATTCACGAGTTGCGAGAAGGAGGAAACAGGCTGAGTTGTTAAAGAGGGGATTGGATCTCAGGGCCATTGCGGGGGGAAGTGGTGGTGGGAGTGCGAAGACGAAGAGGTTTTGGAAGGAGGTGCATGTTAAGCACGCTGATGGTATGATGGCCCTTTGTAATACATATATCAATTGAACTAGCCGGCTTGATTGGGAGAGATTGCTAACATAGTCGGTCCATTACAGAAGGTCTTCAAATCCACCTAGACACCCGCCCCCTCCGCCGGCCATCCAAAGCCATCCTCACGATCCCCCACTCCAAACCCGCCCTGGCCACAGCCATAGCACTAGAATGGGACCTCCTAACCAACGCGCAACAAGCCCTCCAACACCACCTCATCCCACTCACCTCTCTCGTCTCCCGCGCTCTAGACATAGTAGACGAAGACGCATCGCCTGCATCCTCGCAAACCACCTCAGGCTCAGGCCCAATCCGCACTGGCATCGCAACCACACTCATGCGCTACCTCGACACAGATTCGCTGCTCTGCTGGGCGCCTGAGGCGGACCCCGACCCCCCCGGGTATGAGGTACATGAGAGTCGAAAGGCGGAGAGTCTGCGGAGTATACAGAAGCGCACGGCGGTGCCGATTATCTCATACTTAACGGAGCGGGTCTGGCCGGGCGTGGAGATCATAGAGATCTTGGATGAGGGGAGTATTTTCCCCAAGAGCCAGCCACAGATGACGAGGGATGTTATTCAGGGGTGGGTTATGGGGTTGCCTGCTTTTGAACTGGCGGGCTTGGAGAGGGCCGTGCTTGCTGGGAAGGGGCTGCTTGGGGCGGCGAGATTGGTGGTGGAGTGGAGTGAGGAGATGGGGGAGCTGAGGGGGGATGGGGGGATTGTGGAGGGAAAGAGGCAGTTTGGTGTGGAGGAGGCGGCCAGGGCGGCGAGTTTGGAGGTTGATTGGCAGACGAGGATGTGGGGACAGGTGGAGGACACGCATGATGTTGAACATGAGGATGTTAGGAGACAGTTGGGGAGTGTGGTGTTACTTGTTTCGGGGGAGAAGGCTTGAATCCTCTTGCAATGACTTCGAGATGATAGAGAGGAGAAGAAATGGAGAAAAATAAATTAAAGAGGGAGCAAGGAGGAGAAGACGGTCTGTGAGATGTATAGGTATCAGCGGCAGAGTATAGCCATGTATTTATGTATGTGTACAGCACGTTATCCGCAGTAGAGATAAAATGTACAACAGGGTACAGACAGTACTGAATAAATGACCCTTCTTCTTTGCTCCACTGACTCCGAGTACCTTGCTCTCTTCCCTTTCCCGTTCTACAATATAAAAAACTGCTACACCGACAAAACACAAGTACCAAGATCAAAGCCAAACTGCCTTCCTTCCAATGATCAAATATATGCTCCATCTTACTCCCCTTCCATCATGCCTGCTTGGATATGGAACTCCGAGCTGCTTCGTAGTACATCAGATAGAGGATCTCGCTAACTTCGGTGTTTGCTACTGCGAGAGTGGACTTTCAAAGTCATGTAAAAACGAACACTATATTTACAGTAGGTTCCAGAAATATGTTGTGTTTGATGGATAGAGATATCAAGTGCTCTGTTCTTAAACACCGTTAAGTTAGCCCAAGTACGAGTTGTAAATACTTCGCTTGCCCGTGCAGTATACAAACAATGGCTAAATGGAAGGATAGGTATGGTTTCTAAGGAACGAAAGTGAGTGGCACTCTAACTTTTCACGAGGCGTGATATACGAGCATCTTACTTTATCCGAAAACATTTCTAGTTTTAAAGTCTAGATATTGTGATTTTAACTTAAGATTACATGTTACTTGCTATGCATATTAGTCTTCTCTCTTTTCCCAATCCGTGTATTACTAAATGAAAGCACTACTAATTTTAAACGCGAATTTCTCTTGAACTTTACAAGTCGACTTACTATAATATAAGAAGAATCTTTCTCTGCTTCCCCTATTTCTGGTATTCGGATGCTAAGTAGCAGTGTATCGCTTATGCAAATGCATGTTTATATGTAGACTTGAGACTGTGGGTTGGGGTCGCTTTGGGAATGCAGATTTGTAATCTTGGATAGAGCTCATTTAAGGAGGAGCAGTTGGAGTTGGAGTTGTTGGAGTTGGAGTTTGACTGTTGCAGGTTTAATTTGGATGTGTGTTGTCACGGGACCGCTCTAATGAACTCTATCCTGAGCAGTTTTCTTCAACAATACCTTGAAAATTTTCCTCTCTGGTGTGTATATTTCTATTATAGCCAACTAATCTAGATAGTGAGTTGAATGCTTAGTATTTTCTCTCGCAAGAGTAGAGTGGTGACCATGGGGAGGGGGTGTCGAAAGCAAAAGGGAAGTCTAAAATAATTCCAGCCTAGACACTTTTACTATGTTGGGGATTCTATTGAAAGTGGGGATAGATAAATCCCATTGATATTGGCAATTTCATCGGATGTGTGTGTGGGGAGTTGGGTATTTCAGGAAAGGTTCGTCGTCTGGTGTGCTGTCAGAGTGCGGGTAAACAGAGATTCGCTTAAGTTAGTTTCATCCTAAACTTCGCTTCAAACCTCGAGAGTACTCTCTGGTGATTACAAAACGTTTCGAATAAATTTCCAGGCCGAGACTCTGTCTACAGATTTTCATAGTCTCATAAGTCATCTAGAATTTGTATCGCAAATGAAACAGGAGGTAGATTCTTTCCACAATCTACTCCGATTACAAGGTTCAGACGAGTCGCAACAATTCTAAGGTTTTTGTATACAGTTAAATGAATTTTTGCTGCCTTTATTGACGTCACTCTAGTACATTCTACTTGATTTTATGTATTACAATTGCCAACTATACTCATGAGGACTTTATTTCGACTTGTAGAATTGTTCTAAAAGACTCAGAGGCATTTTCGGTAGGCGTTGAGGAGACCTGGGTCAGACTTAGACTGGTCATTTCTACTAAGTCTAAAGCCCGTAAACTGTTGTAATGAGCCTCTAGAGCTCTGAGTGCATAGTGGAATTCTAAGCTCAGTACTTTGAAAAGTCTTCATACGTGTCGAGATTTCAACAGCTTGTAAAGGCATATTTTTGAGTATCACCACAACACGCCGATGATATACACGTGCATTTATCTCGCAATGCACCAGCCATCCTTCCAATTGACTTTGGAACTCAATATGACGCAGATTTGTGTTCCGAGGCATACTTACTGCCGAAATCGCTGACATTCCTGCGTCGAAGCCGTTCTTGCGTACTGATCACAGCGTCTGGTTTCAATGATGAGCTCTGGTATATTATCTTCGACTCATTTATTGATATAATGGTGAGAGAGCTTTCTGATTTCGAGCTAACCAAACAAAAGGAAGTTGTGAAGTAATGAAAGTAGAACTTTGGTGGTTTGCGGATCCTTCGAATGAGGAGTGGTCTCATTCGTATTTAGCACCGCCTACGAACAGACAGCGTACCACATACTATTTGTCTTTAGATACATGCATATCAGCAGAAGTTGTTTGCACGGCCTAGATACATTAATCTAACTCGACTCAGGTTCAACCCCTGTCCGAGCATTTTTTGATGGGGGGTTGTTTGGGGACCAAGAACGGGGGTAAATCGTCCTCTCATCGCGCACGGCAGCACAGAGAATGCCAACGTTGGCTCAAAGGTAGAAGGAAACAGATACGCGGTGCCTAAGAAGGATTTGGTTGTGGACTCCTGTTCATGTGCACACAAAGTCCTTTTGGCTATTTGAATTTTGAAAAGTGGTAGTGATTTTATGTAAACAGCATCTCGCTCGACACTTCCTTTACATGCACTTATTCACCAAAGGGAGATGCTCAAGTCAACCAATGGAAGACAGAAACAGGCAAGGAGAAACGCTATGGTATCCATTGTTCTTCAATCTGTAATAAACCATGTGTCCCGAAGCTTGGTCTTCAGACAAGCCAGAACAACTAGTTGATGCCAGGCATCAAGCTCCCCACCTGCATTATCCCATACATCATCAACCATTAACTGCTGATACTATAGATATTCTTCCCATTTTCCGTGGAACGCCGTTACAGGTTTAGACCTGTGCCTGGACGAATTTGCCTCAATTCTCGGAAAGTTCATGAGACAACTTGTGACTCGAGGCCGGACATCATGAGTAACAACCACGCAATATTTGAAACCCTTGGATATGCCCGATCTTTTTGGAGAAATTCAGGATGTGCAAACAACCCGAAGACCCGGAGTAGTGTTATAGACAAGGGTTGCGAGCCCAGCTTCCCTTCGTTGCCCATTCTCTCCAAACGCGTAGGAATTTTGAACAAAGGCATCTACGAACACATCGAAGAATATAGAGTATACGGGTAAATGCCATAACATACTGATAGGTCGAATACCTATATGGAGACTCCAGGGGTCCACAATCGCTTTGAATTGGCTAGAAATTTTCTCTACCTGGTCTGCGACAAATGAGTTGCTACGCTCGTGTGCTATTTTGTTGTTGCGAAGGTATTGTACGATATCATGCCATTGCGTAAATGCTCCAGCGATCTGACAAATAATCTCGTCATCGTAGAAAGGAGGCGATACCTCGTTGTGCAGCCAAGAAATGTCGTAAACCCTTTCCCTCCCAACAGCGAGAACTGCTTCTGCGAAATGCAAGCATTGCTTTGGAAGCGGAAACACGTTCTCATTGAATTGCTGCTCTAAAATCCTCAACATACTAATGGTGAGTTCCAATGGCAGTTTTGCTTGCATTGATCCCGATGCGGCCTTGTTCATCAGTTCCGTTGCGATGTAAGAGCCGCATGGCTGGAACAGATTGTATTTGAACGGGGATATGCAAGGAAATCCACTGTCGGTAGAGTTTCCAGTGGTCTAGGAAATCCCGGGGCCGATTCGAAAATGACGCCGACAGAATTGATCTGAGTTGCGTTACTCAAGGATGAGATAGCAGGAGAGCTCTGGTCGAGGTCGTTGCCTTGAATGCTTCATGCAGCAAGACATACACTTGGAAAATACTGGATATCCTAAGCGAGCCTTGTGATTCTTAATTTCGACAGCTACATTACTCTATATCCAAGTTGCCGAGGAAACTGCCAAATATGATCAGCTCCCAGACCCAACTTTTGTCACCCTTTCCTTTCTTCGATAACCACTCTTTACCAGCAACTTCTAACTCTCGGCTTAGTACTCCGTCAAACCACACGGCAAGATTCTCCAAGCCTTCCGGTCCTCGCAAGGAAACAACGGTCCAGAATCGAGGAGAACTACTGGGAGCTCGCTCTCCTGAATAGCGTCTTTTCCAGCCCAGTTTGACCTCGACTTGGGACCCTGACTCGAGCCTTAGCCAAATACAGTAAGAGAACGGTATATCATTTACGAGATGTCAATGCTCATTCTTTTAATCAATTTCATCTCGGGCTCAAGACATGCAGCTTTCTCAAGCGATGTGAGGTTATAGCAATCAATCCTGTAACGCGCCGATCTGAGTGCGATATTTATACCTTCATTGTGTATCCAGTGGTTCGGTCACAGGGATCTGAAATTGCCACCTTCGAGATATTCCTCCTGAAGTTTTCTATTTCACTGATGTCTGATGGGAGCTGAGACTCTTCAATATAGGGCCTGAGAATAATTCTCGGTGCTCAAGTGGAAGACGGAGGATATCGAATTGAAAATCTGGACCTGCGAATTGCGGTTGGCGAAACTACTCAATCAAATTTTGGACTTGGACTTGGGACTTGATACTGACGCCTTACTTACTTTGACGTAGCGCCGCTAAGCAATGTTCTGGCGCCTGAAGTTTCCTCTCGAGGACGTTGTTGCTTAGGATCTTTTTGTGTAATCTATTGGTGGTTTATAAGTTTGTATGTAGAAAACCCATGAAAACTCATGTGGCTCAACTAAATGACTGCATAAACGAAAAATGTAAAATCAAAATCTTGTCGATTCAATCCCAGAGCAGGCACGAGAGAGGAATTGACTGATGTAAAATGGGAGCACTAAGCACTAAGGAAGTAAGGCGACGATAAATGCGGTGTGGCCAAACGCCCAAAATGCAAAACGATTTAAAGGATATATCTCGAGAGTGCTTCGTCATGAGGCAGGTAGCATTCGGAAAGTATTTGAGTTGGAGAGAGCAAAGGTTTTGTATAGTGTTGGGAAGCTAGTCCAGCTTACAATCGCCAAGCGACTGACGCAGAATTTTGTACCATGATATCACTACCCATCACTACCCATCACGACTAATCTGGAGGCGAAAAACGAATCTAGTCTAGGCTAATAATTAGTGTGTAGGTGCATAGTCATTTTCGAATGTCCATTTAATAAGCTAGATAATGACCCATGTCAATTTCTTAGCTAGTTACCTTTCGGAGGAATGTACGTCGGCAGGCAACGTTACAAGACTTAGATAATTCCCACGTCTCATTCCAAAAATGGGCCCACGCATAAATCCTCAATCACAATCAACAATAAACAAGGGGTATTTATTTTGCCCGTTGGTGCTACTAAAAATCCGGTAGCCTGACTCGAGTACCAGCTCTGTTGCAAGCATTTGAAACCTCTCGAAGAGTTGCCGAGAAGTTGTAGAATACTAGTATCGAGTTCGGACGACCGCATTATTCGGGGGATGAAGAGAAAGACACGCTTTTGTTGTTGAGGTCCAAATGGACGTTGGAGATGAGCGCAATAGTATATGTTGAAGGAGATGATGATGCCGATTTATATACTCCATATTGGTACAACCATCCCACGACAGATGTACTGATGTTCATACTGTTGTTTGGGGGAGAGTATGTCTTTAGAGGTATCAAGGAACTGGCAATCTTGAGGGAAGGCTACTCGCTAGATGGATCATGCTTCCATCCGGACCGGAAGACGTTTTGCGAAAAGCGCCTACAAAATGCGTTTCCGGATCTGGAAGTTTATCTAGAAATGATACAAGCTGAAATCGCGCACAAGCGAGCTTTTCTTTCGCAGAATTCGGACGAAGAACTGACTCTGACCGAGCTGATGCCTTACCGGCACAACCCTAGGATCAACCCTAGGCTGGTCGTTGATCGAATGGTTCTGGAAGCCGACGGCAAAGTCAAATACCATGGGGCCTACCACAAAGATTCAACAGAAGCGCGGAAGGCTAAGGATTCACTTTTATTCTATGAGGATGCTATATGAAGCGGGGCCTCCGGGTAGATTGGCTGAAGCGAATGAAATTAGATAGAGCAAACAGCTTATAAAATATCTGCACTTAAGATAATCTGCGATAAATAGAGAGAAAAGAACAAAAATAGCCTTTCGTAGGTAGCAATATGATCAACAGCATAACATGATACGCTCTTTTAGCGGCTAACTCCCATGCCTCAGAGCTCCTCATGTTCAAACCTTGCAGCAAGCAAAGGAAACTTCGAAATAGATAGGAGTAGGTACAACTTGCACTTGTAGTTGTAAAGCATAACCGCAGGAACACAAATCCGAGACAAAGTGAGGCGCACGGAATCAAACTGCATTTACTCTCAGTTCACCACTGGCGAAAAATGTGACTGTAAACCAACAACCAATTCGGTCTGTAATGTTCAGTCCTCGAGACCCAGGCCCATCGATTACCTCAACGGCAAAAGATTGGGAAATGAGAACGTAAGGTGTTCGAAATTGTGGAATTCCCGTGCCCCCGCATCCATGCTATATGTACACCCACCCGGTCGTTCCATTCCAGCATCATACGCCCCTCTTCACCAACCCCGTAACCTTCTCCTCGATTTCCTTATCCGACAGACCTGGTATAATTAGCCTGTTAAGTTCCTCAATGTTTCATGTGAGCATGTGCTCTATTGAGGTGCCAACTTACCAGCTAATGACTCGCTCTTTTCTTGTCCGAACTCTGCTCAACATTAGCCCCGTTCCATGCCCAAGTGCCTCCTTTCTCCCAACCACACCAGTGCTAAATTCAGCAGCATGGGGTTAGTGTAGACTGACCATATCTTGCGTATACCCTCGGTTGTGTACCAGCTGCTTCACGGAGCATGATGGGTGTTTGTGGATTGTTCTTCTTCATGGTTGGGTATGCGCGCGCGAGAAATGATCTGGAGGGCATCACATATCAGCACTGTCCTCGAATAAATCCCAATTGTAATATCAGCTGCGCTTCTCGTATGCCTCCTCCCTATGCCCTCTTCCCCAATCTGCGAGCACAACCAAACCACCCAATACCAATCCCCCGTCCAAATCCAGACATAAACTCACCTCGTAGCACCACTATGCTCGGCCGTCTGGCAGAATAGAAACCGCACCTCCTTCAGCGTCTGCGAGAAAGCGTATTTGGCCGACATCGTGTCTTTCTTTTCTTCCTCTTCGTCGTGGTGGAATCCGTTCAATTGGCAATTCGCAGTTCGTCGCAATCATTAAGTGAGGTCCAAAGCTCGTCGTTAAAGCTCCTTGCATAACCCTGCACAAGTGGCGCTAAAAATCTGAAATATGCAACTACGGTCAACGCCAAGATATGCATAAACGCCGATATGGCCGCCCGCATTTGTCCGCCGAACCTCAACATTTCGGACCTTGATTATTTGACTTCCAGCTCCAGCTTCCCTTGAAGAGAATATCCTCACTTCTGGATCTCAATCTCCACTCCACAATCTCACTCTGCGCACTCATATCCATTCAATTGGATCCTCTCGTGTCATACCTCACTTTTCGAATAATCAATTGCGCACTTCCCTTCGAGAATCAACAAAACCGAGTTCGGAGCCTTTATTTCCCTACAGTACAATCGAGTCATACTCAACCCTCTCCCTACCAAAATGCCCGCACCAAGCACCCTGATGCGCGCCGCGCGCCCAGCTTTCCGCTCTCAGTTCTTCAACTCACAACCTGCTGGTGCTTTCCGGTCGAGCAGGAATGCTAGGTTTGGAGGATATGGCGGTGCGGGGAAGAGATGGCAGAGTACGGCTGCGCCAGAGGCGGCTGCTCAGAGCTGGTTTAGGAGGATGTGGGATAGTCCGATTGGATTGAAGACTGTGCATTTCTGGTCAGTGGTTTTTCTTTCGGAGCGGTGAACTGGGTGGGGGGGGAGGGAGATGAAGGAGAGGGAATGGAGACTTGAATCGATCTGAATAATGGCTAATTGATATGTTTAGGGCTCCTGTTATGAAGGTACATCTCCCTCGCCCTGTTATCTCTCGAGCATTATACGGTTTCTCCGGGCTTTTAGAGAAAAGATAAAGAGAAAGATGGTCGCTTCATCTCAACGGACCCTCAAATCCTCGAAATTGGTCATATGGACATACAGCTAACAAATAAAGTGGTCAATTGTCCTAGCAGGAATCTCAGACATGTACCGCCCAGTCGAGAAGCTCTCCCTCACCCAGAACGCCGCCCTCACAGCCACCGGATTGATCTGGACTCGATGGTGCTTGATCATTAAGCCTAGAAACATTCTGTAAGTTTCCACATATACATCACCATCACACGGCTGTTGTCAGTACATGATCCTCCAGCTAACGAACCTAGCCTCGCAACTGTCAACTTCTTCCTCGGAATGGTCGGTATCATCCAAGTAAGCCGCATCACAGCCTACAACTACAGCAAAGGCAAGTCAGCCGGAGCTCAGATTGAAGAGGCGAAGGATAGTGTGAAGGAGACTGCGGTGGGATTGAAGGAGGATGCTGTTAAGGCTGTGAAGTCTTAGATGCTGCAGGGGGTACTCGAGGGGAAATTGAGGAGTGAGTGGTGGTTGCGGACCGGAGTGGAGGTGAGGGGTAGTTTTGGGAGACACTTTTGAGATATACGAAAGTTCGGCAATGCGATGATTTCTCGAGAACGGGATGATGTAGAGAGATAGAGAGCTTGCTTTGCATAGGCGGCCAGGCTTTTGCATTATATTTCAATGCAGGATGCTTTCGCGTCCTTCACTTTTGGGGGTTTTTTTTCGCAGCTACCTATCCTTTGGAAGAGCCGTTTCGGACTAGATAATCCTGCAATGGCTTCTTGAGCCTATTCCCAACACTGCTCGATATGCTTCAATTTACCCAATCCCACTCTCTTTATGCTTTCCCCAACTGTTCTTTAGGCCATTAAAGACCAAAGATGAACTTGCAACACTGCTCCATTGGTTCCAAGAGAGACGATGCTCATTCGTTCCCCCTGGATCAGCACCCTGCACGTTCGGGTCTGCAAACCGCCAACCACTTAACGCCTTCCCATCTTTGCGTACAGTAATATACAACATATTCAGAATCCAGCTTATCATATCATAACACTTTCCTTTCCTTCCCATCTCATATCATATCATATCACAAACTCCCCCCAGGCACAGGCTTGACCCCATCATTCCGCATCTCCTCCTTCCGTTTGCGCATCTCCTCGATCAGTTTGGCTTGTTCTGCGATCTTACCGTCGCGGGTCTTGCGCTCGTCCATTTCGGCTGCTACCCAGACTATTGAAAGGGAGGTATTAGCATGATTCTGCTTCTGCCTTCTGCCAATATCGTCTCCCTCATGTGCTCTCCAAATTGTCCTCCGTGACCCAACCTCATCGTCCTGTTGACAACATACCAACCCTACCTTTACCCCCTTCAACCCCCTCTCCCCGCGTCTCCCCTCACACATCCCAAAGTAAACAAGAAGCAAAGAGAAAAATGACCTACTCGGCTTATCACTCTTCGAGTACTCCCTCAGCTTCATAGCGAAATGATCAAAGTCCTCCTGCTTCTGCAACCTATTCTCCAGACTCCGCTTCTGCAATTCCGGGTTGTACTTCAGGAAGAGCTCTTCTTCGCTCGGGGACACCCAGATTACGAGCGCGGGCCCGCCGATGCAACATATTGCTCCTCTGGAAGGGGCAGGAGTGTTAGTGGGGTGTATCTTGGGATGTTTGGGGGAGGGAGGGGATGGAAGAGGGGGAGGAGGGGAGGAGGGGAGGGAGGACGTACGCAGCGAGCATCTTCCCGTACATAGCCCAGTTTGTACGTGGCTTGGGTGGCATCGTGACTTGATTTTCTCGGGGGTATTAAGTCTTGGAATTCGGGAGGTTCAGCTGGGTCGGGGATGTTTGTTTCGAGGTAGCGGTATTACTGATCGGGCGATTATGCTTGGAGCTCTCCCTCTCTCTGCTTGGAGAGTTGATGATGTCGATATTTTTACGGGGGCCGGGAGGGATGTTTCACGCAGTATGTGGCTGTGAGTTTGTGGCTGTGGGGTTAGAGTGGCGTTCAGGGGTTCGGTTGCGGGGGAGAGGTATGGATATCGCGTGGACTTGGGAGTCAAGCTACCATGGTTTGTTCACTGGCTGTCATTTTTGCATAGGAGGAGAAATGTGGGAGGACAAAAATAAGTTGATATGTGTCTGATTCAGAATGTCCTCTCTTGAAGTGAAGAAGAGCGTAAACATGTCAAAACGTTCGAATTTGGAATCGCTTGACACTCAGGCTCCTTCCACCCACTCGAGATGTTGTTGCGAGTTACAGAGCATCACATTGGAGATATGGGAGAGGAAGAAGCCAATATGATATGAAATGGAAAATGAGTATGCCTATGTACTGTAATTGCTTCTGCGAATGGTCTTAAAAATGCCATCAGTTGTTTCTTTCCCTATAGATGAGGCTCTAACAGCGCTATTCAACATTTGACACGGCCAAGGATGACGCAGAAATGCCCTTGTTGGATCGCCGTTGAGTCTGCCCATCCGAGGAGGATTCAAGGTTGCTAGCAGAATGCGTTTTACAACCTCAGCTCTCCCTCTGTCTTATCGTCCGCACAGGCAGAGCATCCGTTTCTGCTACAGCCTCACCGGAGGAGCTGAACCCCGTGCTGTCATCCTTACACTTTCCCCTTTGAACCTTGCAAATGAAAACCGGACGACAGTTACAGGGGGAAAGGAAAAGGGGGTCAGGAGAAGCTAGGACGTCACGAACAAGAGACGAGAAGTGATCATGAGATGAGGATTCGACAAACGGCAGCGCCGAGAAATAGAAGTTTCTGTGGAAGCTCCAAGCCGCGAGCTACTGAAGAGAAGAGAAGAGCACAGCCACGGCTTCACTTCGATCCCTTGTACGGCCGTTGCAGACCCCAGATTGGTGAGGAGCACAGTTGTTCATGCGTCCAATGGCAGGGCCGTGGTCCCTTACATTAGTCCTCGCCCCCTGGTTCATCTTGAGACGTGGGCGAACGAAAGCGCAGGAAACGAGGTCGATCGCCGCTTTTCTTTTCATGCTGCTGCTGCTGTTGCAGTACAGTACTCGAAGGAAGAGTGGATGGATGGAGAGTTCAAAACTTAAAAAAGAAACAAATGTACGAAGTTTGCAAGCATTCGAGAGGCCAGTTCACAGCAGCGGCGAGGAAAGGTGGAGTTATACTTTCGGTTGTCTTAGAACTTGACTTGTGACGCACATCATTCACGAAGCGTGAGAGTCGGGTCAAAACGAACGACAGATTATTCCATGGGCGGTATCTGGTCATCCGAGTTGTTTGTGAAGATACTGTATCTCCTCCTCGTACCGACATAGCTTGGTTGGTGAGATCCTGCCTTCCCGAGCTTCCCTCCCTTGCTCGTCCAAGACTCAGCTGGACAGCAAGCGCCCCACCACCACCACCAAAACCACACGGACTCAAAGGTCAAGACAAGACTCCCTTGCACGCACCACATCGCAACGCAACCAACGAACCCAACACTCCTCTGCTCCATAACTTGCACCCCAACACCATCGACTCCACTTGGGTTGCATCGCATCACTTCGTCTCTTTTCCCAAGGGCCCTTCCTTCTTCTTCTTCTTCTGTATTCATCCACGAAACATACAACCAAACAAATAAACCACTACGATCACACTCCTTTCGACCTGCAGCGCCAGCCATCCCCTCTTTGCGAAACATACCACCGCAGAAAGAACAAACCGAGGCAGACTCGCGCTAGAACCAAGAGCACTCGCAGATCAGGACAAGCACTTTCTCGCCGCCGTGCGGTTCTTCATGACTTGCTTTCTGTAGAGAAATCACGCCGACTACTTTGCGGTCGGAATACGAGCTGAACAAAGGGGACAGTTCGAGGTTCGAGTCCGCGGTTTCTGAAACGGAGCAGTTGAACACCTGCCAAACCAAACAACACAATGGCCTACGATCAGAATCAGTATCAACCTCCACAACGACCCTACAATGGGAGGGCGGCGCAGAGACCTGGACCGCCACAGGGCTATACTCAACCTGCAGCGCCTGCGCAACAATTACCCCTCAGCAATACGATCAGTACCAACAGGATGAGTACGGGTATAATGACTACAACAAAGGATACACGCAGGATTACGATCACGGATATCAAGATATGAATGGAGGGGGCAGAGGAAATGGGTATCCACCGCAAAATGGAGGATACCCTCCACAGCAAGAATATTATGGGAACGATCGAGGGGGAGGTGGTATGCCGCCGCCGAGAACAGGCGGACCTATGCAGAGGCCACCAACGGCAGATTCAAGCCGAGGACCAATGCAAAGACCCCCGACCGCTGATGGGAATCGAGGTGGTTATGACCCAAGAGGAGGACAGGGAAGAGGCTATCCAAATGGCGGTCCAGTTGGGAGAGGAGGAGGTAGACCTCCTATGGACAGAAATGGGAACTCAGATCCCGGAGGTGAGTATCGTTTCATCTGCAATTAGGCTTAAGCTGACTTCTCCCAGCACGAGGACCACCAGGCCAAGGCATGCCTCGAAAACCATTGAAGACCCCTCCTATGTCCCCAGATCAGACTTCGTGGGACAATCCCTTTCCTACATTTCCAGGCGCGAAGAAGAAGACGTCGGTTTCGGAGGAACGAGAGATTCTTCAGAAGATGCAAGCTATGGATATTGGCAACCAGCCACCACAGGGTAGACCTAGAGGGAATGGCAGTCAGGGAAGTGGTCCGCCTAGGGGCGCTTCGATAGATGACTACGGACGATCTTCTTTGGACAATCAACGACGGCCCCCACCAAATGATTATGGACGAACATCTGCGGACAGCTCGAGGAACGGACAAGGCAGAGGCTACCCTGCCCCAGGACCACCTCAGCAAGGTTATCCCGAGCCAAGGAGGGGGCCCCCAGGTCCAAACTCTGGATACGGAGCGCCTCGACAGAATGGCTATGGAGAACCCGGTTTCGGTGATGGATATGGACCAGCATCACCTGTGAGAGAGTTTGGTGGCCCTTCAAGAAGCATGACTATGCCAAACGACGCGCCAGCACCTATGGGACGTCAACCACCACCAATGCCTGCGAATGGGCCAGGCTCAAGTGCACCATATAACGGACCTGTAGGTCGAGGAGGTCCAAGACCATCCACGGCAGGCGGGAGCAGACCTCCTCCCCAACGAGCTTACCCAAACCAGCCTCCGCCCGCTGACCCATATTCAAATGGTGGTGGCAATCAAGGCTATGGACACCGTGCACATGAAAGTGTGAGCGACTTTTACGATTCGTACTATGACGATGGTCACTCCGGGAGACCTGGATCAACAGCTTCGGAAATGCCAAATTTCGACGCCGTTCCCAACGGCCCTGGAAGTCACAGAAGAGGAACTTCTATTGATGGACACATTCAACCTCCAATTCCACAACAAGGATACCAGCAAGGAAAACCTATGCAGTCGCAACCTGATACTCGACACCGAGCCCAGCCTCAAGCTGCAGTCTTTGAAATGGCTGGAGATGCTCCACCGATGCCAAACGATTACAGCCAGCAAGGCCAGTTTGATGATGGTTATGGGAATGGATACAATCAACCGCCTCGAGGGCCGCCTCAACAAGGGTACGGAGGACTCGAGAACCCAGCACAACAGAACGGATTTGTTCCCCCTCCCAGGAGTCAGTCTGCAGCTCCGGGCGCAGGTCGTGGAGGTCCTCCACTAATGGGCGGCCTTCCCAGCGGACCAAAACCAGGCTTCAACGGCCTTCCAAATGCGCCAGGTCCTGGAGGAATGGCTCGAACGAATACAATGCCAACTCCAATGGCCGACGGCCTACCCTCTCATCCACCACCGGTTCGTGCGGGCTTAATACCCAACTCTGTTGCTAATCAAGCTAACAACAAACCACCTCCTGTCCGAAACTACAACAATATTGCCCCTGCTCAACAAGCTCCACCTCCACAGCCAAATGGCGCCCCACCGGCAGCTACCCCTAGCGACACACCACCCGTTACAGTTGCTGAGCTTGAGCAGCTCAGAATCGCTGTCAAAACCAACCCGGTCGATCAAGCATCAGCCATGCTTCTCGCACGCAGATTAGTTGAAGCTTCAGATACTCTTCCTCCTTTGATTCCCGATCAACGAGCTAGAAATAAGGCTCGGGAGAAGTATATCATGGATGCGCACAAACTGCTCAAGAAACTGGTCCAACAACAGAATACCGAAGCAATGTTCTACTTAGCCGATTGCTACGGACGAGGGGCATTGGGTTTAGAAACAGACAACAAGGAAGCTTTCACTCTCTACCAATCGGCTGCAAAAGCAGGTCATGCAGCAGCGGCATACCGAACAGCTGTCTGCTGTGAGCTAGGCAACGAAGAAGGCGGTGGTACTCGCAAAGACCCCTTGAAAGCTATCCAATGGTATAAGCGCGCAGCTATGCTCGGCGATACCCCCGCTATGTACAAAATGGGCATGATCCAGCTAAAAGGGCTTCTCGGTCAACCTAAGAACCCCCGCGAAGCAGTTGGCTGGCTCAAACGTGCTGCTGAGCGCGCAGACGCCGAAAACCCTCATGCTCTCCACGAACTAGGTCTGCTGTACGAAGCGCCACAAGGGACGGACAACTCTGTTGTTCGCGACGAAACATACTCATTCAGCCTGTTCCAGCAATCTGCTGATCTGGGCTATAAATTCTCGCAGTTCCGTCTTGGTGCCGCGTACGAGTACGGTCTCTTTAACTGTCCGATCGATCCTAGGTTATCCATCATGTGGTATTCTCGTGCTGCAGCACAAGAAGAACATCAATCTGAACTCGCGCTCTCGGGTTGGTACTTGACCGGCTCAGAAGGTGTCTTACAGCAAAGTGATACCGAGGCTTATCTGTGGGCAAGGAAAGCTGCAATGGCAGGTCTGGCTAAGGCTGAATACGCCATGGGCTATTTCACTGAAGTGGGTATTGGCAGTCCGGCTAATCTGGAGGATGCGAAGAGGTGGTATTGGAGAGCTGCTGGTAAGTCACCTTGTCCCTTTCAGAATCTCTGCACAAGAACCATGTATTAACCATTCATTAGCCCAGAATTTCCCGAAGGCGCGAGAGAGGCTCGAGGATCTTAAGCGAGGCGGTTCGAAGGCAGGACTCAAAGCTCGAGAACGTATCTCGAGATCTAAAGTCGGCAAGCAAAATGAGGGAGAATGCGCTGTCATGTGAGATGGATAATCTGATGCGATGAATGTGAGCCTGGGGAAGAAGCAATATGAAGTAGGGGGCCGATGAGATGACTTAATGGGTACACGAGAAAGAGGACAAGAAAAATGCCTCCTTCGCAATGGAGTGAGGATGGGCTGGACCCATACGGGCAAAGACCGAGCGATCTTACACCATGCGACGATCAGAATTTATGGAAATTTGGATCCGAAAGGGACGGCATAAAGATGACATGAGATGATTGTTATCATTCCATGATCTTTCACGGGCGGTTGGGTGGCGTTCATTACACATATGTTTCCTATGGATCTGGGCAGATCAAAATCAGGGGTGGAAGATTAAGCGAGTTCTATGTTTGTAATTGTAAAGTAACGTACCTGAATAGGAGGTATCCGGATGGGACCGGAGAAAATCACTACAACCATCAAGCGAACTTCTTCAGTGGGAACATGATAGCTTCGCTCAATGTATAAATCGATCGAGAGCAGTTTGCTTGCTCGTCTTTCTTTCTGGCTGCTCTCAAATGTGCCAATTTCACTTCCAAAGTTGGGTTTGTAGGGCCACGGATATGAGGGCATTTCTAGTTCGATTCCACACTTTGTTTATATAGCCCCTTCGACGACTGATATACCTGGATTATCCAGAACCTAACCCTCTTGTACCTTGCCCTTAAAATCCTATCCAAGTGGGTGCCCAGACGAGCTTTATTCGAAAATATCCGGGTGGACCCATGATCAGGCACAACTCTGCTTCCCTTCATCAACTCCACAAAGTCTTTGCTCACACTGGGCGTGGGAAAGCGCAGACGAACCCTCATTTTTACCGAGATGGTGCAGCCAAATTCGGACTTGGATTTGTTTGAGCGAAAGTGGTGATATGCTGCACTGATATTCAAGACAACAAGTGTAATGACAATCCGAGATCTAAGAATGAGCTAGCTCATTTTGTCGATAAATCTAGAGTAGAGTAGGTCGACGACCAACTCGAGTGTATCCCAGAACTCGATGTATTGCGTTCAGAAAGTGGGGGTATTGCTCCGCCCAACTTCAAGACTCCTCATCACACACTCCGTTCCAGAAAAACAAACCTATTATGACATCCCATCTTCGGCAACATTCCCATATCCTCATGATACACAAAAGTCATGATTGACATACGTAATCGACTTTAACCCGCTCCTGTCTTATCGCAGTTCAAAAGCGGCTGGATCAGAATTCATGCCGTGCATTGCATCACCGACCAATCATGACCAACTTGTTTGACAACAGCAACCCCCATCTTTGCCGGGCGAGCTGTGGCACGTCAAATCCGTCCACCCTCCTCGTCGCCGGCCGGCATCTTTTGTATTCGTTATCAGGTTTCGCTACAGTATTTGAACATTAAACTTATATTAGGACATCGGGCTGATCGTAATCGCGTTCCGGCATCTCCTTGGGAACCGGAATTTTCACTTTCCATTCCATGACAGCGAATTCGAATTCGAGGTTATTATGGATCAAGAGATACATCGGCAACCTAGTCTATCGCCGGGATATTCATGGCAGGATTTATCTAGCAAGCCGGCAACAGGAGATGGAATAGAAAGGCCGGCGAAGAGAGCTCCCGTGGCGTGTAAGAGGTAAGTGTAGTGATGTTGTCGCCTCGGCTTGGTTGGCAATGGCTGGCTGATACATGTATAGATGCCGCCGGCTTCGAGTCAAATGTATTCATGAAGGATCTGTGCCGCCATGTATGGGGTGCCGAAAAGCTGGGTCGGCTGTGGCTGTTGAATGGTTGGTTTGACTTGTCCTTAAACGTAACGTCTGTTGTTGACATCACGTGCTTGAAGCGTCTTCCCTCCAAGAGGGTCGAAGGATGGTGATCGCGAGGTAAGAGGTCAGATTCTGATTGGTACTGGAGTGCTAAATTGGTGATATAGTTTCGGAGATCTCGTACTAAAGCTGGGCGGGAAAAGCAAAGTACAACAAGGCAAGTACAACTCCAGGACTTAACATTCAAATCTCGACTGTAAATCTAACGCTGTAAACTATAGGATCAACACTGTCTCGCCGCCTTTGAAAACAAGTAATCATGATGCAACATCGCCCGTTATATCCTTGATATCTCCTACTGGAAAGAGTGCGCATCGAGAGCTCCTTCCTCCGTTCGATGAAGTCATTCAAGGTTGCCGAGTTCTCAGCAGCTCGTATTTCCAGCTCGGTTAGCACTTCCATCAAACATCACTTCTCAACAAATTGACTAATCGTCTCGTACAGGCTTCTTCCCCAAAGCAATATTCCTAGAGAGACTCTCCAGAGACTTCGAATCCGTTAGCGTGTTTCTCCTTCTAAGTATATTGAGTGTATCCGCACGCTTCACCCCGTGTATCATTGAAAGATATGGTGGTAATGCAGAAGCAACAGAGTATTTCATCGCAAGGGCTACGGAGCTTGTGCCTCATGAGATGTATAAATCGTCGCTTGATCGTACGCAGGCGCTGTTTTTGCTTTCTATTGCTGATTGGGGGAATGGGAATAAAAATCGGAGTTCGGTAAGTGAATACTCCTGATTTCCTAGCATGAGCTGATACAGGGTTGAGACGCACATGGGCCTTGCGATAGCCAGTAAGTAGATTTGATTCCTTCTGAAAAAGTTGAGAGTTGATCGCAGCTGCAGTGGCAGGTATTCTCTGCTTGCATCGAGAAGAAACGTACCAGTTGCCACCAGATGCTACGCCAGATCAGGTGGTTGATTCGGAAATGGCGCGACGGACTTTCTGGATGATTGAGAGTACGTTCCCACCCGCCTTTGGAAAGTATACACATATTGATCATTTCCATAGGCCAAACAAACCTCCACTCAGGTCACAGCACACCATTCCCCTTCGCATTCAGTGACATGACGGCCCAGCTCCCATGCGAAGAAAGTGATTTCGCTTTCGGTGTCATCCCACGTGAACGAGCCGTTCTGGAAGGGACTCAAGCAGCAGCAGCTCATCCAGATCTAATATCTACCCCTTCGCGGTCACTCTTTGCTAGTCTCATCCAGTCGCACAACTTGTGGGGACTTGTAGCTCGTCGTGCTTGTCGCAGTGAGAGGGAACTAAATGGCGTGACTCCAAAGCCGTGGGAAGTCAGTAGTGAATATAGCCGATTGTCGAATGCGTTGAGGGATTGGGAACAAAATCTGCCGGTTAAGCATCAGTGGTCGATCAGGAACTTGAGAGGGTACAAAGCAGAGTCTTTGGACTTGGTATAGAACCCCATGTATCGTATATTTCGGGAGCTAACACAAAAATCAGGCATACTTGTCAACAGTCATGGTCCTTCGCTTGAGCAACATTGTGCTGCGTAGAATATACTTACCTGAGTGGGTGTATCTACATGTTCACGAATCGATTTGCTAATATGTGCGACTAGCATTATGGTTGCTACTTCTGAAAATCCACAACCGTCTCCGGCTCCTCCTGCATTCTGGGAATCTATGTCCGAATCCCTCTTTCAGAATGTCCATAGTCTCTACGAGCAGATTGACGCCTACCTGCCTCTGAGATCTCGAGAGGAGGGATTTCCACCCATCATTGTAATGATTTAACCCCCTACTTCATCAAAGCCTCTCTAAATAATCTAACACTCCTGTTTAGGTGTTTTGTGCCTACATCTGTGGCTCGCTTGCGTCATATTTATGGAAGACCCCACATCGTACGCATCACCACCACTCCTCAGGGATGAAAATTTGGCAGACAATCTAACTTTCGGGTTCAGTTTGCATGGATCTTTCCGAGTCGGCAAAATTGATCTACCAGCGTTGTCTTGATGCCCTGACCGATCTGCAGTATGCGTGGCCAATGGCTCTACGCTGGCACGAAGCGCTCCGGAAAGCAGGTGTGCAAAATGAAGAACCGCCTCCCGTCCCAATATCTAGCGTGAGAGTTCTAGATCAAAACATTAACGGCGATGTAAGCTTTATTCAATTTTACTGCAATGCTATCAGGCCATGTGCTTGAGGGCAATTATGCTAATAGACTTCTCTAGAACCAGATCGACCCTGCACTCAGCTCAGCAGTTCAACCACTTTTCCAATCAACAGCGAAAGAGGCTCAGCGCGCAGCAATACCTGGGCGAGAACTTGTTTATGATATCGATACTGTGGTAGCTGAAGAGGAAATGGCAATTGGAAACATCTATGAACATGAAGGACCCGCGGAATTGTCGACATCGGATAGCGTTGGAAACCTGCCGCTTGACATGTTTGAGGCAGAACTCATGGCTTTCTTGCGAGGAGAGGTGCCAGCTGATGTTTGGGATAATTGGGGCTGGCAATGAAAAATGTGAGTAACACCAAGAAGTGGTAGTATTTGAAGAAAAATGCCGATGTCTGTTTTCACGAGGCAGTAGAAGGCTTGAACCCAACACGATGACTACTACATCTAAGTTTTGACATACTACTCAAACTTATGGGGGGCGAAGTAATCTACGCTAAGCTGCTAATAACAGTAACTTTTAGAAAATCCTAAAGGTTTCTGCGTCTGTTTCCAATCCATCGACCACCATCTTCTTCGCTAAATCGAGAAGGCCACACAAAATGACAGTCAGTCGAATACGTGCCTTACAAAACAGGCAGTCGTAGAGGTACCGTGGAAGCTATCATTGTCGTCATCACAACAGGCGTTAAAAATCTTTCAGAGTTACTCTTAGCCTAAGGAAGGAGATACTTGCCATCAAGCGACAAAATCGAAAGTGTATTGTATTCCCCGAATACACCACACACATTACTTCAACTTCACATTCCCTCAAAAGTTCAGCATAACTCTTTGCCCTCTTCAAACAGGATATCAAACTGGCTCGCGCCCACCTGCACCGGAGAGCTCTCTGCCAGTATTTTCCTTGAGGGCGAGGTTTGACAATACAGTCCATTTCTGCCTGTCCTTCGGATGAGTGAGATACATGTCCTGTATCACGTCATGCGAGCTGGCGTCAGGCATGGTCCATTGGTGTTGCTTGACCATCAGGTTTGGCTGTGGCTAGCGCGGGTGTGTTGTAGGTCGTGCATGGCAATGTGTTGTGGATCGAGACGGGGTGGGTTTGGGATGCATTGATTCGTGGATTGTGCGGACAGTGGCTGGCTATGTCGGGGGGGCATGCTGGGAGGATTTGACTCTGCTTTTGTGTGGTCAGATTATTTAGAATACCTAAGATGTGTAATGGTTTCAGTTTGACTAGTTGGATAGGATTCGGACGCAGTTAAAGTGATTGCTTGTGGTTGATGGCCAATTCTTGGAAGAATCGGTGACTTCTGTCATTTTGTGGTCTGCAACCTTGCATGGTAGTTTACAGCGTAAGGTTGTAGGACGCAAAAAAAGGTTCGTAGGGGCTTGAAGAATACATTCGTACCAAGAACGAGTGGATTCCAGATGTTCACAGTCTGCTGGCTAGGAGGAGGAACCAAGAGTGGGGTGGATCGTCTTTGAGAAATTGCCAGTGTGAGCAAATCGACTGCAAATATATCTTCATTCTACAACACTGGGTATACTGAGGAACTCCTCGCGATGCTCATCAACACGAGAGATGAAAGTATACCAACCCAAAGCCTCTTTATCTGTGTTACTCAGGACTTGTCCCACAGCAGTCAAAATCCTCTCCGACCACCCACTGATCCACCACCACTGCCTCTCATAGCGCTCTAAAAGCATAGCATAATGCGCAAGAACAAACAAAGCCTTTGGCTCCTTAGCCCTAAAGCGACTCCAGACTTCCTCATCTATTAAACACGGCCACGCAACCAGAGTTCGAACCTCGTCGGGCTCCCCAGCGGCTTTCATGAAGACACTTTCCAGCCGTGAAATTGCATGATCGTATATGGAATCCGGAACAGTTATTCTCAAGGTTTCAAAGACGCGTAGTGCAACATACGATAGGACCACTTGATGCAATCTCGGGTGAGGGATGAAATCGATGATCGAGCCAATAGGTGTGTTCTTGATGCTATTCAAGTGCAGCATGGAAATCGTTTTGCAACCCCGCACAAGCTCCAACACACCAAGAATCTCGTCCAGTTCCAGATTGTCTGTTGCGATCATGGGTGAGGCGTACGCCCAAGCCACTAGCATGACCGCGAAGGAGAACAAAATGTGAGAGTTCTCCTGTGTGATGTTCGAGAGCTCCTGATTGAAAAGTCGGACACCAAGGTCGTGATGATGGAGAGCGCGGAGACGGTAGTGAGAGAAGTTTTCGGGTTCGAGGACTGCTAGGTGTAAACCTGCTATCGAGAGGATTCCATGGATCAGCATCGGATTCGAGCGTGCTTTGAAGTGGATGTCTGTTTGCCATACGAGCCGCTGCTTTTCGCCTGAGAACATGGTGAGTGCAGTGACGGCTGTGAAGTGGTTCATAAGCGTCATATCTAGTAGGTCAAAGTTCTCGGTGGATTGTCCGGTTGCCGTGAAAGCTTCTGGGGATGTGCTTGAACCAATGGTTGATTCTGGCGGTGTTCGGGGCGCCAAGGTTTGGGTCGAGATGGGATAGACACAAGGACAACTTGCTCGTATACAGTACGAGCAGGAAGGCCGAACTTCGGTACACTTTACAAGTAACATATCAGTACGGGCCGTGGTCATGCCACAAGAGAAGGACAGTCGTCACCTTCACTTTGCGCTTCTTACATTCCCGACACCCAAGTCGTGATTTCTTGTGGGTGCGGCGGGAAGGCATTTTGTCCGCGTGAACAACAAGCCCAGTACAAATTCGGCCTCTTCTTCGAACGGCCTTCAAGATATAAGGTTTGATGAGATCGAATCGAACCCGAAATTATGTGTGCAAGAGAACATATATCCACCCTGCGCGTGGTCGTCATGCCAAAAGGCGCAGCACCGGGCCCCGAACTCGCTTATCGGATTTTCCCTTAGTTTACGGTAAGCGAGAAGTCACTGTAAACAATGCTATTGGACGAAACCCTGACTCAGCTTCAAGGGCTGTCCACCTCCAAATGAACTCTTTATCCCTATTGGAAAGTCTCATCAGTTCTAGAGAAGACGTAGGTGAACTTTGTTTAACATTGTGTCTGGAGGTCAGATCGTCGTTCCGAACCGCATTGACTCTAATGCTATAATCTTTCGATCTTGTCTCTCGGGCCAATCAAGAGAGTTCTTATACGTACCCCTCGGCCTTCTCTGCACCTTCGTACGTAGTAAGCAATTTTACTCAGGGGAGCGAAGCGTTGAACGTGCTCTGCTCAAGATGCTTCCCAATAGTGGTAGAATGAATTCCGAGTGAGGCTCAGGATGTTCCGCAATCTATTTTCTTGCGCGTCGTCACCTACAAAGTACGAGATACGAGTAGCGATAATTATTCTCTTTGCAATGAAAAATTATAAGTATGTGTTGATAGCTATGTATTGTAGAATATTTTCCCTCGCATCTGTTACAAAATTCTTCAAACAAGACTCCTATTTCCAACACAGACTTTTTCCACTTTTACAATCTCCATCACCATGTCACACACAAAAGGGTGCGAGCGCATTTCACTCGAGTGCCCTATTGAAGACACAATTTATGGTTACTATCCGAGTCTCGCTGGCAACGTCGTCATGGTCATTATTTTCGCAATCTGCGCCCTCTCGCAAGTCTTCCTGGGCATCAAATATCGTCTCCGCGCCTATCCCATCGTGGTGTGTCTGGGATGTCTCGGAGAATGTATCGGGTACATCGGCAGAGTGGTGATGCACTCCAACCCATGGGATCATAGCGGATTTATCATACAGATCCTTCTTCTCATCATCTCGCCTTCGCTCCTAGCTGCCGGTCTCTACCTCACTCTGAAACATCTCGTTCGTCATTACGGACCACAATACTCTCGTCTGTCGGCAAAGCTCTACACCTGGCTGTTCGTTGGGTGCGACATAATTGGCTTCCTGATGCAGTGCATCGGAGGCACTATTCAGGCTTCTGCGGATAAAACAGATCGAAAGGCACTCGATTTAGGTAACGACATCATGGTAGCGGGCATTTGCTTTCAAGCTGCAACTATGGTGGCATGCGGTATCTTGTCTCTCGATTTTGCATACAGCCTCTACAAACATCGAGAAGAAAGGAAGGAGGTAGTACATGTGCGCTCACCCAAAGGTCCGGAGGGTTTCCAATTCTATATGGGTTGTTTCGTTGTTGCCTTCGTTGCTATCTTGGTCCGTTGCGTTTACCGGTATGTACTTCCTGACCCATATGTCGTTTTTGACAGGTCTATCTGCTAACCTTTGAAGAATTCCCGAAATGGCCGGTGGTTGGAAGAACCCATTGATGAGAAATGAAGTGGAATTCATGGTTCTTGATGGAGCGTATGTAAAATTGCTCTCCGAAGTACTGGCACCTTTGTTCTCGACTAACCGTCGTGGCAGAATGATTGCTTTCGCTTCCATCCTCCTGACTGTCGCTTTCCCCGGCGCATACTTTCCAGCCATGAATGGCAAGTCCAAAGACGGGAACGAAATTATGAAAGATGATTGTGAGGCCGGCAGCGAGGAACTGAATGTGGTGAAACCTGCTGTCACTCGCGCCTAAATTTAAAATAGCTTTCCACAAACTACTATTCGATCTGGAGTACTACTTTAACAATATTGAGACGAGAAAGGGTAGGAGAAGAAAGTATGTTCCACTCGTGGTGTTTGCGGAAAGGTCGGCTTGATGAGGGAAATTATAGGAGATTCTAACTCATGGCGTGTCGGTATCGCTAAGTGTTTGGTTCGATTTCTTGAATTGTTCTAGAAGAGATTTGATTTGATTTATTTGATTTATTTGATTTATTTGATTTATTTGATTTATTTGATTTATTTGATTTATTTGACTTCAAGCCGGGTTGTATCTCTGTAGACGTATTAGAGGAATATAATTTTAAGCACAGCTGGAGCAGATCTATCAAATGCAGGCCTAATGTAGCCTTGAGAATGTCATATCTATCTTCCAAATTCCCTAGAAATCACCCGAAATATCTTGAATCTTGACTTTTGAGTTTGAGCTAGAGCTAATGATTCTATCTTATGCAGAAAAGCTGTGCAAATAATGTTAGTGGCATAGGCTATGGTCGTGCCAAACACAACTAGTTCAATTGATTCATAAATGCGCCTTCACAAAGCTTCTTCGATGATGTTAAGCATCTCAGCCAAATTGCTCTCGCTTCATATTAGCATGGGCTGCATTACAACATGCGTCCATCTTGTTCAAATAGATCTGTGAGGTGTGTGTACTAATCATCCCAAAAAGGTACTTCTACCGATTTAGACTATCGGTCACCATTGATGGAATTACCAAAATGTAAGAGAACCGCGATTTGAGTTTAAAAATGATGCGGTACTCTCATTATATCGTGTTTGAGATAGTGGGTTCTGATCCGTCCACAACTCGCAAAAGAATAATGTATGTAGCGCGCTCTGAGTTGTAGAAAGGCGCAGGCTTGTCCCTAGTAATCCTTGCTAATAAGTATCTTTAAATCTTGTAATTAGTTGGAATTTAACATTTAGTTCTTGTGGTTGTACCTTGTGAAGGAGACCTAGTTCTGTGAGGAGAAGATTGATCTTCTCGCCAACTGAGGGTGGACCAGAGTTCCAATTCCGCTGCATGTGGTGAAAATTCGAAGGTAGAGACCCAGGTCACGAATTCACTCGGCAGATCTACCGCTGCCTCGCTCAACTTCGCACGCTGTAGATGTGACACTCCCAGGCCTAAGGTAGCCATCGCGATGCTGCGTGTAGAATTCGATGCGGCGAGATCGATCGGGAAGCGTCAAACGAGACCTAATAGCTGTCGGCACTTCGAGTTTCGAGCGAGAGACTGGTAGATATCGGTGCTGTCATAGAGTAGTTAAACTATAGGTTACATGCTCTCACAGCGACTTGACAAGTAGAAGGTGATGGACCAGCGTTTGTCCTTTAGAGCTACGATTGCGCTTGTGGCTAGAGGAGATATTTCAGTACATCACCAATCACGTGTATATCAAACCCTGCCCCCCCCCTCCTGAACAAGTGCGCAAACAGGGTGCTGCGAATTACAGCCATTCAGCTTCAGGCTCCCGAAATATGGCTTGGGGGAAAAATGAGTTTCTAATACAATCACTTCGCTTACGGCTATAACCACTGTATTTGTCCAAGATAGATTCCTCGTACAATAATAGCACTCGGCACTGTCCACAGGCACATGCAGCCGTCTCATAATCCTTTCTTTGGAGTTTCCGCGATATATATAAGGAAAGTTTTGTCCCATTCCATATTTAAAGTCTCAAATCATCCAAGAAAAACAATTCTATATATTGTTGAGCTGTCATTCTACTCGAGTAAGAACTCGGAATCTGACAATGCAGTTGAGATATTAACTAGTGTAAAGATTCCCCAGCACCAACGCACAAGAAGGAACCCAGTAAGAGAATATATCTGACTGTAAGCTATTTTAGACCTCCCTCCGACTTTGATAGTAACCTCTAGACAGCAAAATGTGTCACGGTACCTTCAAAGAATATAGCCAATGTGGCCATACAGTCTTTGCAGGCATGGCGGTGTGCCCGGAGGAAGGCGACGCCAAGGGGACGGCGTGTCCTAACTACACCCGACGCATCGATCGCGAGGCAGGCGAATGTCCTAAGTGCGTCTATGGAACACCTTCTCCATCAGTTTAAGACCTGTCATTGGCGGAGGGCGGCAGGAGGAAGGAGTCTGACTCCGTCTCTGGGGGGCGGAATTAAGTTGCCGATTTTCGCAGATGCGCAGTGCTGCGATTATCGCAAGATTGAGCCACAACAAGAAGATAACTTAATAAGAAAAATCTCTCGAACACTGCAAGAAGTATTTCTCTACCCGCGCAAGTTGTTTTCAATAAAATTGATAAGTTTGGCCCCGATAAATAATAGGTCAAAAAGGCTAAGTTGGACGTTCTCGCCTGTCGAAATCGGCAACTTAATTCCGCCCCCTAGAGTGCGTGTATAGAGAAAGACTTGGCACCACTAGCAAGGGGTTAACGGGAAGGTTTCTTAATCCACGAAACCAACGTATTCTTCTCGTGTTTATTTTTATAGTATTCACCCTCTCTTTGGCACATCAACACCGACGATGAGCGCACAAATGGCCACACGTATTTTGGTTATGTGCAAAACTGAGAAAATGCCTGGATCACATGTCGAGAAAATTCCGCTTATGGCAAATGCTGCTTGTCGAAAAGTCTGGAATCGGGACTTCAATGAAGATCCCCCAGACGAAGACCGACTTAGTACTTTCGGCGGCTGGATAAACCCCAGGTGTGTTCTACTGATTGACAACGGTCCTGTGGACGCTTCGTTCACTCTTGTGAAACTTCATTGGGATGGGAAGAAACTGTTTGTATTAGATACCCTCCTGTCTTTACAGCTGCTAAATTATTGGAAGGTTGGATGACCCGACCCCGTTACATTGGTATATCCAGAAGGAGTTTGACACAAACTATCAGTTTAACCCCGCTGATCGGCCAGAGGCAGTAAGTTATATCACATCGAGATTAGGGTTTTCACTAATTTAATTTAGAAGGGGCTTAGCAACGAAGAACTAAAGGAAGTTCTGGAACCACATGAATTTAACGAAGTCATGAAATCCATACAGGAGATGACCGCAAGGCATGTGGAGAAATTATCCAAGTAGACCTAGAAATGCACGTCCATTGTTGGCAGTATGAGTTGTATCGATTCCACAAGGAATTGAACTGCATACACGCAAACTACCTCTCTCTATGAATGCTTTTGTGAATGTCACCACCGTAGCTATACCAGAGTAGAGCAGGAGGCAGCTTCATATCGGGGGGATTAGAGCCTATTACTTGTAGTATGCTGACTCTAAACGCCTCACCTGGTGAGGATACCCGTCGTCCCCACGTTGACTGCATTGCTATGCGGGGTCGTTCACGACCTTCTGCCAAAGGTTCAATCCGAGGGCATGTTGTGCCAGAAACATGGCTGAGTGGGTCTCCTCAGGATCTTGTGGAGTGAGCTGGCCTTGGCAACGCGGCCCAGAGCCCAAGCCCGCCTCACACCAAGAACGACAGAATGCTTGCGCAACACCGCTTCCTAGGCCACCTCACGGATTTTGCTTTTGGGTCGCAAGATCCACTCAACTAATTTACCTTTTAAAATGGCTCTTCATGATTAGAATTGGGTCATATGAATTAAGAGCGAGAGGGGAGGCGCAGGATTAGTAGAGTTTTGAATTCAGTAGTTGTTAATTAACTTTCCAGGCATAAGCGCCTCGCTTAAAAGCTAGCCTTTGTTCTTCTTCAGGCAGGCATTCTTAGTACTCAGCTATAATTAATAAAATAACTATTGGCGTTTAAGGGGTTTTACTTATTGCGACTCGAGTGATATTATATAATAACGAATTTACTAATTTAAGGCTAGTTATAAAGGTTATAAAAAAGTATTCATTCACGAGCCAGGCGGCACTTTGGAGGCGTATCAGAACTTCACCTTGTCTTCCACCTCGCTCTTTTATTTCCATCTCTTCAGCAGTATCCATTTTCGCAAGACTACAACACTACACTCGATCCTTCAGCCTACCGTGCGCATGTTTACAAGGTCAATAGCACTAAAAACACCCCAGGACTTAGATCCCGGGGAGGTTCAGATCCGCGAAGAAAGCGAGTACCAACCTATGTACTTTCGAATTCATGAGTGATTTCTTAAGCGTGAATTGCAAGTTTGGCGGCCGTTCCGATTGTGCTTAGGTATGACTGGATACTAGTGCTAGCTAGGTCTGGCTAAGAGTTATTTCTAACTCGCGCACATACGCAGGAGCACGTCACACCTCAGCAATTGGAAACTTCTTCCTTGATACAAATATTCAAAATCAAGACCTAATCACAATCGAGAATCTAGTTTGCGCTTCTTTCAAGCCAATTCTGCATTCAGTCACACTGTCACGTAACACCAGCCAACGCTCCTCCAAAACACGATCTCCCCCTACTACTCGAGTTGTCTCCGGTGATTACCCCCGTCAGCTAGACATCATGCGCAACCCCTTCAATCGCGCCCGCCTATTTCTCTTCCCAAAAACCTACCTCTCTCGAAGTCCTCAGGAGGATTTATCTTGTATGTGGCAGCTCTTGGGTTCGTGGTCGATGGGCTATCCCTGGTGTATAGGAAGATGTTCACTGATACCAAGCCACCCCCTATATACCTCACTAGAAACGGCTCAAACAAGGAGTGATTATAGATCTTGGTGGAGGCAGAAGCGGCATTACAGAAAATTCTGTCTAGGCTGTCTCTGTACATCGTCTGAATTTATTAAGCCAGGCTATGGATATGGCTAGAAATGCCTTGGCCTAGGAATGTCTTCAAGGGTTTTAGTAAACGTTCCACGAGTTTATTATAGAAACCAAATTTTATTAAGGACAGCAAGGAAGTCGCTTGAGAGTTCAGGCATGTGGTACTGTATTGATCCAGAAATAAATACATTTCAAGCGGGAAGTATTGCCATCCCAGACATTGCCATGTAATGTACAGACCCGCTGCATGTGCTTCCATAATCCTCCTATCTTCAATAAATTATAACACTGCGATGTAATCAGTTCACTCCTCTCCACAATCTCAAGCTTACCGCTTAGTAATTCTTGCTCCAATGGTCATCAAGTTTCTCCCTCTCTGAGTCACCATATTGACTTGCTTTCCACAATGTTACAACCACCTCCAACCTCTTCTCTTGTCTACCACTATAGAGTGATGTTGCCCAGACGAAAGCAACACTCATACAAGCCATCCATCATCAAATCTGCTGAGATTGCTCTCTTTATCCTCGTAGCAGATGCATCTTCTACCTCCACCCAACTGGCATCTGGCAGATGGCAAGGTGAGAAGAACGCCATGATAAAGCCAAAGATAACCTGGTATCCGACGCGATGAGATGTGACTGGCTTTCAGCATCTCGAAATCGAATCAAGCGCGAGCGTGGTAGACCGGAAGAGAGGAGGAGGAGCACATGGAGGTGAAGAGCCGGAATTGCGTCGGCGATTATTTTATCTTGGTGTCGGAAGAATTCCCGTAGTGAACCAAAACACGAGAATATTAATGACATAACGAAAAAGCAGAGGATAACTAGAACTTCATGATTACCACGCGAGTAGGTCGCTGAGCATTCCTACAGTGCAGCGGGGCTGGATTCTACCACTGTATGCCCGTACTATCCCGATTTGCAGGGAGTCCTAGGAATTTGATTAGCTCCACACAACGGGTGTAAGGTAAGGTGAAGGCAAAGAGAGAGGAACAAGGGGCTCTCTTACCTTCAGGGGCTCTCATGAGCTTTTGATGACAGAGTAACATATGGGTTGAGTGGCTGGCTTTGGAGTGCAGGCATGTAATTTGTAGTACACGTGTAATATATCATAGGCAGCATACTCTGAACTTCTAGCTCGCATTGATGCTCACTGCCCTAGTTCGCTTAATGACTTGTACAGCGTCGTGGGGCATCATCTCCACCAAGTCGTACTAGTATATGCAGCAAAATCCCATACTTAGGATTAACACATCTCAAATTAGAAGAATCATTCTACTAATAAATAAACAGTTCAGCATTGTAATGTGATCTTGTGATAAAATTTACTTGTGTTCATGTGGGAGGACTCACCAAATCCAGCATTAACCGAGCCCCCGATTCATCCCTCTTTTCGCTTCATCTCTAGGAAGTTTGACAATATTGGCACAAATAACTGCGGATGTTAGGTGGATTGTATAGAAGGTTATTATTAATACTATTCATATCAATAATGCCGTGTCATAATTCTCTGCTATGCTTAAAAATGATTCAATCTGCTCATTGCTCTCCCTACCAACCCAGAGCAGCTTCAAAGCCTCCCCCTTATCTTAATCTCCAACATCCTCATCGGCACATACAAAATCGAACTAAGCACCAACGCAACCTCGAATCCAATATCACCAGTAGTTGCCGCAAGTGGCCCCGTATACCAGACTTGTGACATGCAAGGAATGACAAGGCTGAACGAGAGAATAGCAGCACCCAGGGCCGCGAGTCCAGTCGGGAGTTCTTTGCGAACGTTCCAAATAGCATGATCATAAGTGCCGCAGTCCTGTTTGCGGAAAACAACGTGTTCCGTAATGACAATCGCTGTGAAAGCGGCACTCCAATAGGCGATTAGATAAATGAAGTTTTCTAGCGCCGCGAAGAAAGATGAGGCGGCTTTGATCGATAGAGGAATCGTGATTGCAACTGTAAAGACTGCAAAGAGAGGTCTCGGGACTCGTAAGAGGAGAGGATGGAGGATCTGGTAGTTCAAGGACAAGCTGTAGAGGGATGCTGCCATGTTGCCGAGGACTGAAAATGCGATGATGACGGCGACGAACTTTCCAAAGCCACCGGCGCTGGTGAGCATGGATGCTAGAACGCCACCGACTGAGTAGTCTTCGTATGCTTGTGCCCATTTAGGGTTGCTGGGAACTGCTCCTCCAATTGCTGCGCCTAGAACGATGAGGATCACGGTGGGGATGAGTAGGCCGAAATATGTGTAGGCAAAGATACGCTTACTATGGGTTGTTAGCGCAGGAAGAAAAGCATCTGGGCAGATGTACTCACGATGGAGCATTAGGCCGAATGTATATTGAAAAATCTGATGAAAGTGCTCCCCATGGAATGAGGTATCCTGCAATGACGCCTCCAAATGACACAATGGTAGCAGCGGAAGCTGGCGGGACCTCCGCTTGTTTAGTCAAAGTTTTGCCTCCACAGCCTGTAGCGATTATCATAGCAATGAGAGCGGGGATCCATGCATATCGTTCATAATGATGGAGGACTTTCATCCCACAGAAAGAAACGAAGAGCGCAACGATTGAGAGTACTCCAATGCTTACTCCAACACTGATGGTCCCTGGGTTGACAGCTGCAAGTGTTGTGCCGCCAATAACAGAACATATAATTACAAATCCAGAAATGGTAGCCAAATTCAGAATGACCAGCAGTGAGGCACCGTAAAGTCTACATGATTATCAGTATATTCCGGATATGTTTATCTTCAAAGGATTTGCGACTGACCCAAAGCTGTAACGTGCTTGTATCAACTGCCGAAGGCCAGTTTTTGGTCCAAGTGTTGAAAGATATGCAACAGGAAGAGAGCAGAAGATGCCAAAGAATATCGTGATAAGAGATGCATCTTTAAGACTGAGACCAAAAATGAGCGTCCCGAGGATTCCAGTAACCACGCTTCAAGATTTTCGTTAGCAAAACACATGGCGTGGGTAATTAAATACGCACGCTAGTGGATTAATACTCATGGTAAACCATATGGAGAAAATGTTGACGAAACGATCACTTGTCCTCTCCTGGACAGGAACGGGCAGGATCCCACGCTCCTCGACACCCAATGCAATTAATTTTGTCTGCCATGATAGCTTTCTCCGAACAGATTGCGTGTCCGACTTGGGAGTATCGACAGCATCAGAACTTGCATGCTTTTCGACGTCTAGTGAGTCAACTCCCCTTTTCTTGAAAGTGGACTGGATGTTAGACATGATTTTTGGACTTGGCAAGAAAATCTGCTAGACAAGCAGAAGTTAATAGATCAAACTGGGTCGTTCGAGACGATGAGATCCGCTCAACTGAATCCTCTTTAACTGGGCTCTAAATCTAGGGGTCCAAGTCTAGCCAAAGAAAATGTTTTGATTTTCAGATACCGAATGCTCGGTTGTGGGATCTTGGGTGGGGGTTGCCAAGGAGCTCGATTACGGAGCAGATATCAATTGGAGGTTAAGGAGCGTGTTGTGGAGCAAAAATGGCATGGGTCTGAAAATGCGGTTAGATGTGGTTCTTCTGTACCCTGACAGCCTGAGCCTGACACATTTCTGTCAGTACTGGAGCGTTCTCGGTTGATTATCGCGATATACCCTACCTATATTTTCCGTATCATGCCGCAGTTTGTAAGCTTTCCGAATTTTTGTCGTGCCTGGTCTTGTGCTGAATGTTGCGTGATGTGCAAGTTGTCCTAAGAAAATTCTTTATGTTTTGATCACGCGAGATTCAGATCCACTGAAAGATGTTCAATTTGACAGAAGCTACATTATGTTGTCAGATACTACCGCGGCATTGACTCAACGGATTTGAAGTCGTCAATCAATATGAAAACCCAAGACAAGAGCATGGGCACCGTAGGTAGTGAGGTGGCGCCAAGCGAGAATGAGAATAGAGGAATGTTGGACAAACAACTTGACTCGGCAGTTAAGCCATCCGAAAATCCGAATCCTTATACAGCGTTTACTACGAAAGAGAGAAATGCCTCCTTTGTTAGACTCGTCGCTGTGGCTGGACTTTCAGGTGGTGATTGATTAGCCACATCACATGACTATGCTGCTGTTCACATTTCGATCTAATCCAGTATCATAGTCATTTACCAGCAAAGATATACTTTTCTGCTATATCGACTCTAGCTGAGTTATTTTAAAAGTTGACGAAGCTTCTCAATGTCACTGTCAGGGTTTATTTGGTCATGCAGAGTCTGTATGCCCCTTCCATAGCCATCTTGAACACGACTATGACCTTGATGATTTATATTCTTGCATGGGTTTCAATCACTGTTTCGTGTGAAGATGCTTCGTTTCAATTGAGTTGTGGAAAAGCCGACAGTAACGTCAGACAAATCCCACCCGTTGCTTACTGGTAGCTGTATTCGTCTATGTGATCGACCGAATGATCATTGTCATGGGTTACGGATGGGCATACATCCTACTTGGAGGTATCTGCCTTTATCTGTTTCACCTCTGATACTTTGGAGAATCAAGATGGGCCCAAGTATCGAGTCTATCGACAAAGAAGGCAGGCAATTGAGGAAGGCCAGTTGTTGGAGACAAGCGGTTAGGCAGGGATGCAGAAGGAAACAAGGTAGAAAAGACATTTGTTCTCATCACACGAGCTGGGAAGGCGGCAAACGTAATAGAAGTCGGTCTTAATGCATGCAAAAGCCTCGATACTATGGGCTATAAATTAAAAAGACTTAATGGAAGTATCTTCTACCACAGCTCTCGATTTCCCACTGTTTCCTTATCCTCTACCACATCTGCATATTTTGCATTTAAGTCGAACAAATTTGACTCTTGCATCCAGGGTGCACTGTCGCCACAAGCTGCTCCTACCAACTATTTTTCAAAGTCAACAATAATCATGTGTAGACAAGTTGAAATTTGGGGAGAGGAGTAACTCACCATCAGTGTAAACTCATGCTGCATGGCATCCAAAGTCGATACCCTCACACACCCACTAGTACTCAGTCCACAGATAACCACAGTAATACAGTATCAAGCCCCAATACTTGCAACTCGTTCGCTAAATTCGTGCCAAAAGAAGCCCTTCCATGTACGCATGAAGGCCACAAGCATCTCCCTTCTGCCACACCATCAAAACTTGGCTTTTTATTTTTATTTTATAGAAGAGCCTTGCATCAGCCATGTCTGGGTGCGTATATGAGACCGAGCTCTAAACCACCGGGAGCTTGGATGCTCGTGCTGCGGCTAGTAGTCGTCGCATTGATTCCGGGGACGCGGCGTCTGCGGGGTTGGAGCCGACGTCCAGGGTAGATCCGGTTTCCAGTGTGTAGTGTAGACGTCGATTATGAGTAAAGCAGGCTGGGAGCCCCATCCCATTTATTGGTGAAACTGGAGGAAACGTAACTTTAGGTTGCGGGGTGAGGTGTGTGGGCTACAACCTCTTTCGCAGGTTGGAGGTAGACATGATTCAAGGAATGAATGGAGGTTTGGTCGAGGAAGATTGTTGAGAGAAGTTTTGGGGCGGTTAATGAATCAATGAATTGGAAAGGATCAAATGATGTCGCATCTTTCGACTGAAAACATTTCCGAGGCTTCATATCCACGTGAGGTTGCGTCGTAGAGTGGGAATGTGTGTTATCGACTCTGTTCTGTCCGGTAAAGCTCGGGCCGGCAAAGAAAACAAACCCCCTTTTGTTTAAGTTAGACGAAGAAATAGCTGTGAAGCTAGAACGCAAAAGCATACCACCAGGCCAATGAGGCCGGGTTCCAGTTCTCTTAATTTGATAGATACACACAATAGCTCTTTAGGCATACCCACTCACAAGCCCCTTCACATAAGCCGGCGCCCTCGGCGGCCATACTTCTGCTAGATCACAACACCGATTAACCACTTCTCCTTTCTACCTAACGCTCAACGAGTCTTATTTAGGGATACCAGAGGCCTCAGAGATTCGAACTCCTTCTCGGGTTCTTCTGCTAGTACAAGTCCGCTGGTACGTGTTACGGTCCTTAGCTCGGAATCTGCCAGCCGACAGCCGTCCGAATATTAGCCGACGTATGACATGAAGTAATTGAAAAAGAAGCAAATATCTATCTCTCGAATTCATACTTAGGTTTCTTGCTTTAAAGCGAGGAAAACCTCTCCCTGCGTCGGTCACCAGAAATAGCTGTGAAGCTAGAACGCAAAAGCATACCACCAGGCCAATGAGGCCGGGTTCCAGTTCTCTTAATTTGATAGATACACACAATAGCTCTTTAGGCATACCCACTCACAGACGAGGACAGCTGGACTCCCTGCAAACCTTATCTTGAACCCTCTTCGGAGTCCGAACTCTATAAGACGTCAATGAACCACACATATCAGCCACAATATCACCTTGTTGTCAAGTACATCCAGAGAGTGAGAGGCGGCAAACCCAAAAATTGAATCTTTGCCGGCTCCTGGAATGCATGAATTTGGCGAAATAGCCCAAAGCATCAACGAGCATTGTCAAGTTTTGGGTGCCAAGGATTTCGAACACTCGAGTTAAGCCGATTTGAAGTCTCTGTCTGGAGATAGAATCAATCATAATTACTCAATAATGTCGTGGATATCACTGCAAATTATTGCACAGTCAGCAATTAGCACATGATAAATCCCTCAAGGCAAGAACTGCACGGGAGTGTTTGCTCCGAGCCTACCATAGGATCAGCTGCAAACTAGCCACACCCCACGATGATCGCGAAGTCAAATGTGTGCATCTCCCGCATTTCAGAGGCCACATCCGCGGTCCAGGCTGTTCGAAAGCTGGGCGGGGTCAGCATGGCGCCTATCATTACCGCTCCCATGGTCATTGCAAGCTACCATCCTTGTTTTGAAATCCCACTACAACAGACATGGCAATCAGGGTTTCCTCGATCGCAAAGCTAAAGCCGGTTCTGGGACAGCTGTGGAATTAGTCCACCTTTGTCAAACGCTTTCATTGGATTTGACACAGATTTGTTTGCACATGCCTGCGCCACAGGCTATGGGTAAATTGGACAAATCCCGGCAGCCCAGCTATGGCTGTGAGACGAGGATCGTGGGGTTCTCATTGTCCTTCATTATCTTAATCTTTCTTTTCTTATCCTTCCTAGTGCTCAAGGTCGTCGTCACTGTCCTCCCATGCCGCCGACTTTGTTGTTGTCACATCCTTCTTTCGCTCTCTGCCCTCCATCATATCTCTGGGTGCCCGACTGATACAAAGGTATAGAGAAGCATGGGTCCATTGTTAACTCCCACCACGGAGCTTTTCTATGCCTTCGTCAATCTGGATGATACTCCCGTGCCGCGCGATTTGCCAGAAGAAGATGTGTTCGCTCGCGCTTTCAAACAAGCAACTGTAATTCAACCACGACCGAGCAAGAACGACCTCGATACTTCTGCGGATCTGGATTCCCCGGACGATTCTCCGATGGATATAATCTTCGATGACTTCCCCTCAAGAGATTTGGATGAGTCTGGAGAAACTTCTCCTTCCTCCGGTACCAGCTCTTCAGCAAAACCCTTAATCAACGCTTCGAAATATATCACGACTTCCTCCAACTGTCCTCCCGCGAGAAGTGGCGAATACTTTGATGGAAGCAGCGCAGCACTAGAACAAGCCGCTTCGTATCTCTCGAGGCCGAACGTGGCTGCAAATGGCGTTGGGATACTCGAAAATCCGCAGATCTATGGCCCGGTTGCTGGAAACAACGGGCCATTTCTCCCGGCAGCGAACTTCGTTGTATACCCAAAACAGCCACGACGACGCAAAACAAAACGGAAATTGCGCACGGAAGAAGAGGAAGCTTTAAGACGGACGGCATTTTTGGAGAGGAATAGGATGGCAGCACAGAAGTGCCGGTCGAGGAAGAAAAGACAGACGAATACCCTGGAGGATGATCTTGCTGTGCAAGAGGAGATAAATATGAGGTTGAAAGGACAGGTCGCGGAACTGTTAGCTGAGTTGAAAAGCTTGAAGGAGGTCTATATGCAGTGCGAGCAGGAGTGTCAGCATGCGAAAGTTGGAGGGGAGGCTAGCAAGGAAGTGCAACAGGAAGTGGAAGTGGAAGTGGAAGTTGAAGTTGCAAAAGTTAAGGAGGACGTTCCCGAGCCTGTTATAAGCCCAGTGCCGAAGGATGAGACAGTCGAGGCTATGGATGTATTATGAATTCACCGTGGATCAATGGCGTTTTGGGTTTTTTGGGGAATTTGGGATGCTGGACCTTGTCGAACAGCCGTCTGGCGTTAAGAAGATCTCATTGGAGATGCAGAAAAGGACAGCGACGGCAGAAATACCCCAGATATGTCTGAACAGTGTTTCCTACATTACAATCGTTTTGATATGACCGTTTGGGAGCAGACCTGTGAGGTACTTGGGTGCCGGTTAGGTGGGCATTCACCAGCTTGAAGCCTGCCCTAGGAACGACTTCGCTAAGGCGCCACTGCTAGAGGAGAGGGGTAAGATCTACCCGACACCTTAGCAGATTATGAAATGCGCAAAATGAAGACACTTCTCTCATCAACGCTCATGCTCATCTTTCGTTTTCAACTGATTTGTTCTAATGAGCTTCTTCAATCTCCTAAAAGGATCAAGTTTGTGATTACTCAGCACGCTACTGCATCCTCAGATTCCATAGGACTTCCTTCGTCTTCTTATTTTGTCTTCAAGTTCATCCTAATCTACCAATGCTTCTTACAAAACAGAAGGCATATCTGATTATAAGAAAACCAATGCTGAGTTTCCCCAGTATACCCACCTTCTCAGCCAACATGTCAACAACCCCTCTTCCCCGGAGCATCTACACGAACCCCGCAGCAGCCTCATACAGTTCTAGCCCCTCAGAAGCACTAACATCAAACACCGTCTTCGATTTCCACACTTCGCTCCCAACATATATCGGCCCCTCTGAGCTCATCCCTCTTGCAAACCTAGCCACTTCTCTGCACCTCAAGAATCTCTACCTCAAAGACGAATCACATCGCTTCAGGGACCTCCCCTCTTTTAAACCACTAGGTCTATCATGGGGAATCCGCAACGGTATAATCACCGAGCTCTCAGAAGAAACCCCCATCTCACCGACCATCTCGCTCTCTGAGCTCGCCATCAAGGCAAAAGAAGCGCAGATGAAACTGATCGCTGCAAGTGATGGGAAATTCGGCCAGGCCGTTGCGAGGTTGGGAAAATTGTTTGGTGTAGAGGGGATTAATACGAGGATTTTTATTCCGGGTGATGCGGAGGAGAGTGTTAAGGGGGGAGTGAGGAGGGAGGGCGCCGAGGCGATTGTTGTCGATGGTGGAATGGAGGAGGCGGTTAGGGAGGCTTGGTTGCATTCTGTGGCTGTTGATGGGGTGCTAGTAGATGTTGAAGAGGATGAGAATTATGAGGATATTCCGAGGGTATGGTTTTGTTCTAGTTTGGAATATAGGATCGTTGAAAGCTAATGAAGATGTGATAGTGGATCGTAGAAGGCTATTCGACGATCTTCAAGGAGCTTGATACGCAATTGGGTGGGAAGGGTCCAGATTGGATTGTCGTTCCGGTTGGTATAGGTGGTCTTGCCCAAGCTGCTGTGACGCATTATAAAGCTCCGCGGCTGTGGGGACATGTTACTCGCGTGCTGACTGTTGAGCCTACGACTGCGGCTTCTCTCCATGAGAGTCTGAGGAAAGGGGAAATTTCTGCTGTGGAAGTGGGAGAGACGATAATGAAAGGTATGAAGTATGGGACCGTGGCCAAAGCCGCTTGGCCGATTTTGAAAGAGGGCGTGGACGCGAGTACTGTTGTGGGTGATGCGGAGGTGGAAGAGGCTATGGGAAGGCTGAAAAAGGAAGGTGTGGATGTTGGACCTTGTGGTGGTGCGGTGTTGGCTGCCTTAGAGAATGTTCTCAATGACAACAAGCTGAGGTTAGAGCTTGGACTGGAAGGAGAGGTAACTATTGCACTAATCAGCACCGAGGGTTTGGGGGCGAGATGACGAGATGTAGATGCATTAGATTCTTTCTCCGTGCCTCTAGTTATTCTCTTCTTAGCGCTCATTGTATACAGTACATATAATTGTCCTAAGTCGAGCAGATCCTGCTTTCCTCGGTACTCCGAGCCTCTGCTTCAAGCTTCTGCACTGGTTTTTTAGTCAGTTCCGCCATATCCCTCATCTTCTTTATCCACCCCCCCACCCCCCCCCCCCCCCACTATTTGCTGTCCAATCATTCATCATCCAAACCGTCATCTTCTGAAATCTCGTATTCCGAGCTGGTCTCATCCGTTTCTACATCATCTTGTTCATAATCCTCCGCGTTATCATCCGCAACCCAATTGTCATAACGATCCTCATTGCCGTACTCGTGGGCGGCGTCGGTGGGACACGCAAAAGCAGTCAGCGTGAGCGGGATGAAATCTGGCTCAAGATACTCATTGTTGGTGTTACAGTGGTCGATGAGCACCAAGGTGTCCCGGTTTCCATCGATTCTGAACATCCTACCCCAAGTCATCGGGAGTTGAACATTCTAAGTTTTCATAACCAATATCGATGGCTCGGCCCAGATCTGAAGTAATTTGGAAATGACCTGCTGTTGTGGTGGCATGGTACGTCGATAACAAAGGTATGAGTAGTGTCGACCCGGATGAAAGTTCTCTTGATCTGATTTGTCTGATTGTTCGCTACTCACTGTGTTAGATTTAGCCATCAAGGCAACTTTAACAGTTAGATTTCATTTTAGCCCAAACTCGTACTCAAGGAATGCGAATAGCGTAACATATTGAGGCTCGGGGAGGCCTGCATTCCAAATCAAGGCTCGTAGCTCCACTGGAGGTTTGGGAAAGAGGCGGAATTTCAGATCCTCCTCTTGACTTGACGCTGGACTTGTTGAATCTCGAACAGAGCTTTGGCCTGCTGCAGATGAATGCCAGTTGAGGTTCGCTATTTGAGAATAGGAAATGCCAATTTACTATTCTCGCCAACGCCTGGACTGGGGCTTTCGTTGCATCGAATGTCATCCTCACCTGAAAGCAATTGTCAGTAGTAGACCTCACAATAAAGCTCGAGAAGAGCTAGAATTACCAGCATTTGACTCGAAGTTGAATTTCGACTGGGACGATCCCGAGTGGTCGTCGTCGATGCGAGCATTGTACCTGCGATCATGCCAATGTTGCGTTGCAATTGGGCCGCGATGATGTGCATGGCTCAACGTGCGTGCTAGAAACTCTAGTATTGCTTAGTGTTGTTCAAGGTTAATGTAATTTCGAGATGAGAACGAGGCGCTCAGCAACAAATGGCCTCGAGAGTCGAGATTCTTAGCGTGATTCGATTCGGTTAAAACGCTGGGACTTCAACATTGATCTGATTCAATAAGGCATTCGCACAGTTAGAACAGGCTACTATAATGTGAGAGTGCATGGAATGAAAGGACAGGATGAACCACGCCTGATCAGATTTTCAGCAGCGGGCGAGCAGTTATTACTTGAAATTTTTTTCTCACCAAAGCCGAAAAACTGAAGTAAACAAACACTCTGTTCTCTCTCGGATAATAGCCTAGAACACAATGCTCATATCCAGTCAAGTTTTCTCTCGCTTTCTAAAAAGATTAGCAATGGGAAGAAAGTACCAATACCTCCCCTCTCGCCGAAATTGAAGCCGGTGCCACGAGTTTCAGGTATAGGGGCAACCCGGATCACCAGTATACAATTTAGCTAGGTATCTTATATACGAGTAAGAAATTATTTGTACAACTATACTACACCAATCACTACTGAAGCATACTTGTCTCGGCAGATGACCGTCTTATCAAAGTCCTTACTTCGTTTCTTGATCATCAGTTGAACCAGATCAGCAACACTTTCTCTCTCCGGGGCATCTGTACCAGGATTATTCCAAGCGAAAACAAAAGTGAATGGATTTAGTGTGCCCTGCAATCTTCACCGATGCCGACTGACTAAAATACCAATCTTGATATCTGGAATCTCCCACTCTGGCTTCTCCGCCTTCTTGAACTTCTCCAACTCCGTCTTCACGTCCTTCACATCCCTCACGCTGAACTCTATCACTGCTTTCAAGTCCCCCAAGGACGAGATTACTGGTGAGAATGTCTCCTCCTCGCTCTGCAGCCAAACCTCTGCCTTAGTATCGCGAGTTTCCTGCCAAGTCCTCGTGATAGTCAGAACCTTGAGATTGACAAACTGAGCCAGTAGCCAAGCTACATCCTTCCTCGCAGCGCTGAAATAAGGTCGTTCGATTGCGAGGTTCTGGATGCCTGCGAATGCACCGGCATAGTCGATGCAAGGCGCGAACAGGACGGGACCAACCGCTTCCAATCCTCGACCAGGAAGGAAAGGAGGGATTTTGTCGGAGTCCACGTAGAAATGTATCGTATCATTCGCTCCATCAAAGTAGAGAGGTTCTCCGTGCTCAAGTATGAGTGTCGCGGTGAATTTATTATGGAAGATCTTTCTGGATTCGGAGCAGATGGTTCGAAGGGGAGAGGGTTGGGCGGTGGAGTGGTGGCGAAAGACGAGTTTGCGGCCGTAGATGCGGATGTACATATCGGAGAGGAGAGAGCTACGGGCTTGAGGACAGGCAAAGTAGGCGTTTCGGGGTCGATCGTAGATTGTATTTGGGACGAAGGTTTGGATTTTGATTACTCGGGGACCTGGTGTGGCTTCTTCCCACTGGAGGAGTGGAAGTCAGTACGTGAAAAAGTAGTCTATCTCACCACTGCTGGGGCTTAGAAGAGATATTTACTCACTACTTTGAACCTAAGCTCAATTGGTAATTTCGGGAAGAGTGTGAAGGCGTTGAATGGAATATCGGGATTCGCAATGGCACGCGAATTTGCATGCAGGTGAGCGATACGGTCGGAAACAGCTTTCCTAGCATCTGCCAGTTGGAATGCACCGACTTTTAGGTTGGAGATCTCTTGAATGAGTGCTCTGAACTCGTCGACTTCTTCCTTTGTGGGGAGCTGGTTGGAGGTAGGTGTTGCCATGTTGTAGGACATGCTTTCAGATCGAGTCTGTCACAACTTCAACATCAGGAAATGATTCTCATAGATGGAGCTGTACAAAAGAAGAGAAGAGAAAAGCACGTACTAGGTAAGCAATGCAGATCTTCTAGTAACTATGCAAGACTGGTTGTTAGTCAACTGCGAGAGAAGCAATCGACCAAGGTCGTGTTGTGGTGATTATTTCTCTGCTCGAGAGAAAAGAAAGAAAACCAGCTCGAGTCCTCCAAGGGTGATATCGTTAGGTCGATTTCTGCCTGATATCCCATTTGTATCACTGGAGAGACCGTTGAGGTTGTGTCTGGTGAATACGGCAAAGGTGAATTCGAGCAGAGTAAACATGTTGAAGATCTTCTCACTGGATATCCGAGGTCCGCCCACTAACTTGAAGCGACATTGAAAGAATGAGTTGACAACAATGCTTTTTTTTTGAAATAATTACGATTATTTGCAAAGACAGAATATACGATTGAAATCTATAAGTTGAAATCTTTTGCATGCCCATTTTGAGTGACTGCCTGGCTGTACTTTGGTCACTATATAAGAACGATCCTAAGTTAGTTTGTGGGAGTAAGTCAAGCTTGATGTTTTTTGTTTCCACCAGTCAATTTGCAAAATTTCATGATTTTTCGACGATCTATTCGCAGCTTTGTTGCACACAGATTCAGATCAATGGTCAAACGTTCTGGATTGCCAGCCACAGCTTCAGGCTTTGATGCTAAGTCATCAAACACAAAATCTGGTTGTAACAACTCCAAAAGTAGGAAGGGGGTGGGGGTTGTGTCCATTGACTGTTAGTGGGTCGGTGGTCATGCTATGGTAGGCGATGGCTGAGGAGAGGAGCGACTCCTGCGAAGGCTGTGATGGGCGCGATTCGCTTTAGAAATAAGCCGAAGATTAATTGTTATCAGTGAAATAATATCAGAGGAAAAAAAAAAAAAAAAAATTGTAGCGCTGAAGGTCACAAATCTCGGTTCAAGGTAAACGTATCCTCCATCCACTCTGGGCGTCTGGCAGACGCTTTTCTCTCATTAGGGGAATTTTTGAATTAACTTATGGCAGTTTATAAGACAATTACGTTGAATCGAGTGGTGTTTTGGGGGAAATGCTGTTTAGAATCCGAAGATTTGATGCGTGCAAAACAATGCATACTTAAATCCTCTTAATATCACTTCTCGCAAAAGTCAAAGGTGTAATGAATGATTCAATTTCCATTTTCATTCACCATGTCTAATCAGTTCAGCAACAAACTGCAATCTCGATTCTTGCATTCATGTCATCCATTCCCACCGATTCCCTGTCAAGGGAATAAAGTTAAAACGAAGCGAGAAATTCAAATCAAAACAAAACAACGCAACAAAAGCCAACTATTCCAGACAGAAAAACACTTTGCTAAGTACAGGGGTATAAGCATTTCAGACATCCGCCGCTGCAGTAAAGTTGCATCAGAGATCCTCCTCCGCCATTCTAGAAGATCCAGATTCAGTTCTGGATGTAACCCAATGTGAGAGGCAAAGGGAAGGAAAAGCAGCAGGAAAATTATCAAATCGCAATCTCCATCCCGATACTTCGCAACTTCGGAAAGTATGAATTTATGAGCACTTTGTAGATCACTCTTGCAGTATTGGCACTGCTCGCTGATGGAGAGTTCAGCTGTACCAGTCTAGAAGTCGTTCGCAGGTGGCAACGACATGAAAACAGCCATGACAACCAAGCTCGCCAAGAAGCCAGTAAACAAACCCTGACCAAAAATGACATTCTGCGCATCTCTGATACGAGGTTCGACAACAGGTGCTTCCTTATCAAATATCTTACGCATGGCATATCGCCGATTGTAGCGCTGAACCCAATCCCTACTCTCGCTGTTGTACTTACCACCTAGGAAGACTTCCGGGTTGGCATGTGCGCGCTCGGCGTGTTCAGGATCGTAGACTTCCCATGGCTTGACTTGGTAGTGGCCGAGACTGTGGAGAACGAGACACATACCGCGACGCGCAGCGTAGAGGGTGGCGACGCCTAGGACGATGAGCGGGATGGCGAAGAGGCGCCATTCGCGGCGTGCTCGGCTCATTGACATAACGCCTGCATAGACGACACCGAGGAAGATGCAGAGGTAGCCCATGGAGTAGGCGAATTGCTGGCGGATGCGGTTCATGTTTGGGGTAGCGAGCTGGAGGAATTTCGGGTAGCTGTCGCTGCGGAGAACGTGGTCTGCTGCGCGGAGGGCGACGGAGAAGGACGAGGGATGGTTATTGCGGGATAGGGCGTAGAGGACGAGTTCTCGCTCGCGGCTGGAGAGGTTGAGTTGTTTGGGACCGTTGGGGAGGATGAAAGCATTGGCGATGCGTTGGCTCTCTTTCCAGAGATTCATGACGGAAGCTGGGGATGTTAGATAAGTTGAAAGCTGTGAGTTGGGTACTTACTTGGTAGTTCAGGTCCTGCAGGTGGGTCATCAGGGGAGAGACCTTCAACAGGAACAGAAAGACTGTCAAGTCTAGCGAAAGGAGCAATGGCGTCCATATCGGCATCAGACATACTTCTACCCATTGATACATGTCTAGTTCCATCTGCGGTCTGGGGAGGTGTGGATTGGAGCTCCTCGTACTTCATGTCGCTCACGGAGGATTCTTCACCAGATGAGCCGGGAGGAGTTGGCAAGTTTGGCTGGGCTAGTGGAACGCTGGGAGTGGACTTGTGCGAAGACTTGTTGATGTTGTTGATTGCCTTCTTTGCGATTTCCTCATCCTCCTTGGTCCATGGAGGGCTCAATGCCGTTCTTTCCTCATCAGCGACGGCTTCGAAGAGATTGGTGTAGTGTTGAATGTAGAGAAGAAAATCCAAGTTCTCGACATTGTAATCGATGTTGGTCAAGAACGCTTTGAAGCCTGTCATATTTATGGGCTATAAAAGTCAGAGATCGCTTGAAAGAGAGCTGTATGGGGCCCAAGTAGATGACCAATTGAAAGCAGGAAGACTCACTGGGAAGGTAGCGCCAATCATCATCCTATCAAAGGAGATATCCTCAGGAATAGAGCTCGGATGAATCGAGATCACTTTATAGCAGTTCGCGCTTCGACCAACTCCATTGCCTCCACCTGATGAGCTCTTCAGCTTCAATCTGCGCTCCATCTCATCTTGGAAGTCCTTCAGAGCAGCAGGAGAAGGAGTATAACCGGGTTTTCTGAACAGGAGAACGTTCTTGAGGGTATTCAACAGCGAGATCTTATCATATTGCTTGTTAGCGGTCAGATCGGCACCCAAGCTGGCAGCATAAGCTGATTGGCGTGAAGCTTCTTTGTGTCTATCAGGAAGCTGTACGTCCATGGTGGCCTCGGTCTCCGCGAGGGAGGTTTTGGTGTGCTTGATCCTCATTGGAAGCATTGCGGATATGTGTTCATTGATTAGTGGTTGAGAGAGTGGTGAAGTTGTGATCTCGATCCTGAGATTGTAGAAAAAGAAGATAGATGTTTGAGGACGTGGATTGGCGAGTTGGCCTCGATAAGTTAGGATTAGGCTAGCGTGGGTTGGCTCTCCTCTCCTCAGGACCTCACCTTCGCTTGATCCCTCAACAAATAAACCAAACATCAACACCAAAGAGTTGCAGATTCAGACCCTCGTAGGAAGGGGGATAAAGAGGAGAAGATTGATTCCAACCCAAGACTCTTGACTTCCATCAGGACACCGCGCTGCATGGCTTCTACACTTCACGAACACAATCACCAAACCCGGCCGCGGTCATGCTTTTGCACCTCTGCGCAGCACGAAAACCGGGTAGCTACAACATCTGGCTGCTACTCGATGGCCGGCGTTCAGGTGCAACATGCACCCTGCATGCACCCTTTGAATGACAACCACGATCATCCAGGGGTTCAAGACCCGGCAAGCTTGTGCTCGTGAGAGATCTTGTATCACTTTCCAGACGTCCAACGGGTACACAGCAGTGCTGGGACGAGTAATAGAACGGACAATCTTTTGATTTGATCTCAGCCAGCCTGGTCCGTTGCGTTCTCTCACGCGCGAGATAGACGCCGGGTTCAAGAATCTCCGGAGGCTTGAATATGGTCAGCGATGCTGGAATCGGCGACTGAACAGTAACAGACATCGTCAACGTATGGTCAAGGAAGAACATTAAAAGCGAACAAATATGAAGCTCATTTCGAAACCTTACGCATACATGAAGGCAGTCACTTGACTAGATCTCAAGATCTCAGTGGCGTCCACGAACGTTGCAAAACCATTGTGTTCTCCTGCATTAAACCGCTTCTATAGTATCAGACGTCCTTCTATACCTCAATATCTTCATCGTGGCTCTATAGGGTCAGGTCTCTAGCGGCCGGGAACCGGCCTCGATTGACTCAAAGTTCGTCCTACTTATATGGAAGCAGCCCTGCACTATGCGAGGAACGCCTTAGACAGGAACCGTTCGGCGCCCCGTTCTCTGCAGCTCCATATGGGAAATGAAGCTCTCCATAATTCACATGTCTCGGAAACGGTATGTGTATATTTGTTTGCGCCTGTACAGTACATCCACGGACCCTTTCAATGAGAGATAGCCCTCGTGTTCATGAACCACATTACTTTCTTCCCCGGAACCTATACCCCGGCTCATGCATTCGGGCCATCGCCTTGTGCTTGCTACGATACACCGAGCTAAGAGATTCAAGTCGCATTGGTTAAGAAGCTCTCTCAGACCCGTGCCTGTCCTGAGTGGCCATGCATATGGGAGATGTGTGGAGGCTTTTGGTTACAATCAACCAGCCAAACAAACTCCTCCCAGGACGGTGGAAACGAAACAAAACGCTTCCAAAATCCCACAAACAGACCATGCTATGACTATGAGATAATTATGTTACTCGAGAGCCAATCTAGCTATCTGGACTGTGTGTTGGGGATGGTGACATGGCCCGACGATCACTTCTTCCCCTGGAGTTGGAGACATCCGCTGCGGGTTCTTGCAGACTTTTTTCTCACTTCGAGCAGAACGAACCGTGCGAAACGATGTTCCTCGCCGGGATGAGGAGAACGTTTCTGCGTGATGTTCTAGAAATGATATGGAGCTTTTGCTTCGACGCAGGTACCTGATGTAATATCATGAGCTCCATTATCTGATATTCACCCAACAACAATGGGCTGTAAGCGACCGAGCATCAACACCCCGAAGAAGGTTGTCAACTTAGATCTACCTTCCAAAGTCTAGGAGAGCTTACCAATTCATACGGTTCTGCTAAGTAGGTAGGTAGGTATCACCAGACTTTCGATCATGTGCCTTCCCTCCCGTGACGTTTGCTTCTCGAAGCTCTGTACGTCAATCCCCCTTCTATCCCTCTCTCCGTCCCTACTCACTTACCTTACTATCTCCTATCTACCTAAGTTTCAACTGATCGTACAAGCTACGATGAGGATAATCTGAGATGATCGATCGGGATTTCATCACGTGGAATTCACATGGCACGACTGGTCAAGTGCAATGAACGCAGCAGAAATGCAACGGCCGTGCGAGGAGAGACAGCAAGATGTCCGAGATTCCTTGAACGACCTACCTACATACTTAGGTGGTAGGTACATATTGCTTTGCAAATGGGAGTTTTCAACTTTTCATGCTTCCGTTTTGATTGGTCATGTAGAATACTCTTGCCAAGACCTCCATATACACAAGCAAGAAGACCATTCATCCCCTCCTATCTTTCAGCTCTTTCCCCTGTGAAACATACACGTATGGTAACGTTACCTCAAACCCATCTCCCTCTTCCCCATCATCATTACCACATCCACTCTATCCACACCCAGCCTCTCCCTAAGCAAGCACAAGTAACATGCTCTTCATCTACCAATGCTTTTCCGAAATTTCAACCTCATTCACATCAACGCCGTCCTTGAACCACCTCTCCTCATCGGAGATCTTCACATCATTCCCGCTCATCTGGCGCTTCCGCATGCGGCCGTCAGCGGCGAACGTCCAGTCTTCGAGACCGTAGGTGCGCCACCATTGGGAGGAGGCGTCGTGCCATTCGTACCAGAATTGCACTGCGATCTACATCACATCACCCCACTCATCAGCCATGTCCTCCCTCTCAACCTCAATCTTCCGAGTTTCTTGAAACAGATCCAAAAACAAGAATATCTCAAACTCTACGCGTGACAGCAGACAGCCAAATAATAAAATAAAAACCTAAACTCACTTTGTCGTCTGTAAAAGCAAACAACTCCTTCCTCAATCGGTACCCATTCTCCACACTCCACTTCTCTGTCAGGAACTTCACGATCTCCTCCGTGCCCTGGAGGAAGGTGTCGCGGTTGCGCCAGATGGAATCGGGCGTGTATCCATTCTTGACGAGGGACGGGTCGCGCGTGTTCCAGAGGTCTTGGGCGGCTTTGACTTTGAGGAGGGCGGTTGCTTGGGTGAATGGCGGAAGTGGGGGTTTGGTTGTTGGGGTAGTGGAGGTAGACATGGTGCGGTAAGGCGCGGTGGTGGTGTTAATGAGGGATAGTGGGAGGGAGAGCGGTGGCTGCTGGAATTTGAATCTGATGGGAGATGTTGTCTTGGCCGTGCAGGACAAGATGGAGAGGAGGGTCGAGGGCGTCTTATATCGTGAGGATGCAAACATCACTTCATCACGCCCTCGCTATAACAAGATGAGACTAAACAACGTAAGTCTTGATATGACGATATATCCAAAAGGCGACTACTTATGATATCCCGATCAGTAAACGTATACTTTATCCCTCGGATTGTGTTCAAGCCGCGGAGTTCTTTTCTTGCCCTTGAAATCTTGTATTTATTGAAGATCGGTATATATTCTCGGCAGCAAGCTGCTCTCCACAATCTCTCGAGTCAGGTTAGATGGCGAGAAGAGTGTTTATTTAAGCTTTTTGAAGGTGTGTCTATGCTAGGGACAGGTAGTGGTCGTGGTACGATAGCTGTAGTCAGCGGAATATAATCGACCTGCAGAAGCCGTTGAGCCGAGTCCAATGGGCTTTGAAGCGAGTCTGTATGGTGTATTTGAATCACTTTCTCTCGATCCATGTGAGATCCGGATCCCTCGGGATTTGACTTCATAGACCCCAAGTACTTGGGAGGATGAGGCTCCACGTGAGGTCAAGAAAGGGGTCACGGTTTGTGAAGTAAAGTCTAGATCTCGAAGTTGAGTCAGCAGCCAATGCCGATGACGCTATTCCGAGCCAAGGATTTGTTATCAGATGCGGGCTGACAGGGGAAATAGAATCTAGGTCGTATATATGAGTTGACTAATTGTTAAGATCGAGATTTGAAGGGCGTGCATAGGAAGTAGATTGGAGAAATGCCTTGTATTGTGTCATAATAGAATGTTATGTTGTAAGGCAGTCAAGTGGTAGCCAGGAACGAAGTTGAAGTGAGGGGGAGGAAGGGATCCTGACCCCACCATTAGCGTGGTACATAAAGCTTCAGGGTCTTCTTCACCGTGAAGCTTCAACGACACCTCATCACTGACAAACCAGAAAAACAATCCTCAAGTCTATCTCGCAGACTACCATTTGAACCCCATAAACATCGCTCCACTTGATCCAACAAACCTCACAGCAGTTAATCACAATGGCAGCAGAACTCAAGCTCGGCGATTCCCTCCCTGTAGGTGTCACCTTCAGCTACGTGCCGTACACACCAGAGAACGGCGAGATCACTGCTTGTGGAATTCCCATCACCTATGATGCGAGCAAAGGTATACCATGCCACCTTGCTTACCTATACCCTACCCTCCCAATTCTCCCTTCTGCCCTGTCTGCAGCCATGCCGCTTCACTTGCGGTGAGAATTGACAAATTTACCCCGCACCTCGAAAGACAAACAGACAAGAACACTGAGTTGCTAGCTGACCAACCACCTCCAGAATGGGCCAACAAGAAAGTCGTCGTCTTCTCCGTCCCCGGCGCCTTCACGCCCGGCTGCTCTGCGAAGCATCTCCCAGGCTACATCGAGAACCTCGCTGCACTAAAGGCAAAGGGCGTTGATATCGTGGCTACAATTGCGTTTAACGATGCGTGGGTCATGAGTGCGTGGGGAAAAGCCAATGGAATTAAGAATGATGATATTGTACGTTTTGGTCCCTTTCCTGGTCTGCTGGATGATAGTTTAGGAGGGGAGGATTAAAAGAGCTTGGATGTGGAAGCGGATACTGCGTTCATGGGGAGGGGTTCGTAAGAAACAATGCTAATCACTTTGTCCGAATAGCTCTTCCTATCTGATGTTGACGCTACATTCTCTAAGAAGCTGGGTTGGACTATGGGTGAGCGTACTGCCAGATATGCGCTGGTTATCGATAATGGGAAGATTGTGTATGCCGAGAAGGAGCCTGGACGGGAGGTCAGCGTTAGCAGTGCTGAGGCTGTTTTGGCAAAGCTTTGAGCTGGTGGTGGAGAAATCGTGCAACGATTGTGAAGACAAGGGAAGAGGAACTATTCCGAAACGATTTGATGATTGGTTTACGAGATAGATTTACAGTGGCGTTGATAGACGAGTCTATATTGGGGTTAGAGAGAATGCAACGATCTTTCTATCCTTTGAAATTATGCCAGTACCTAAAGACCCTTAATCACACATTCCGGAGTCCAACTTTCCTTGTTAATGAGATGTGACCACTACCGTTCTTTCCTCCTGGGGCCGCAATCTAGTAGCATCATCTTCTACCAATTTCTGGACTTCCATTTCATCCTCTCTACAAAACAATATCCACTTGCGAGTTGCGACAAAGCCGTTGTTGCCTCCTGAACTATTTCCAACCCAAATTCTTTTGTTTGCTCTCCCAAGAAGCGCATTTGCATCTCCATCCATTCAAGTTCAGATCAGACTTGTGTATACACATCATATCAGGCCAAATTGCGAGACGTCATTACGCTCTCGATCGACTAGGAAAGTCGCGCTGGGACCGGAGACGAGGGGGGTGCGGTTGGGTGGTGCTGGTTGGATTTTAGTGATTGTCTTCATACATAACACGCAATGATGAAGATGATTAAGTTCTATTCAATGTACCCAATGGACCGGGGACTTTAAAATGATGTGCCTTTGTGACATGTTGTAGGATGTGGTGGATGAACGAAACGAATGTGGACTTTCCCCAAGGCTGAAACTCCAAAGCAGAATCTACACAAGACGACAGATGACGCGTGCTGGTGGTCCAGGGGGAGGGAGGAGGGGAGTTGTACTGACAGCGACTTTGGCTGCATTCTCTTCGCTCGGAGTTTCGCCTTCTTCTCCTCGTTTATGAGCTTGTAGTCTGCGCGTTCACTGGTCATTTTGCTGGATGATTTGTGTTGTGTTGTGGTATTGTTGGCGTGGATCGTGGTTTATTGTAGGATCCGTACGCGAAACTAATATAAATAGAAATAGTTCACCTGTTAGACTAAATCACATACGCCGTCTATGTGTCATGAAATTGAGTTCTAAATATTGAAAAAATGACATTGTTGACTTCGCGATTCGCCTAATTCCTCTCCCGAATAATCAGAATAAAATCACTTCATAACCCACCAAGCGGCTAAAGCAGCTACAGCCGCCCCAACAACAGCAATGTTCCTCAACGAGTTCATCATGCCCTTCTTCCCCATCTCCTCAAACATAACACTTAAAGACTGCGACTCATTCGCATGGGGAAACTCCACTTCCGGCACTTGCTTCCCCAAAAACTCACACAACGGCTCCCATCCGCTCCCCAACTCATACTCCAGCAGTCTCTCTTTCGGCGCAATCCTCCTGATCTCAGCATAATACTCCCTATACATATCCCTCGCATTCCTCCTCGCCTCATCCAAATCCTTCGCTCCAACCTGCGTTCGCATCCACGTCATACCCAGCGCTTGGATCCTCCCTATGAACCACGGATCCGTGATACTCAACACCTTCAGGACAGGATTGAACGCTCCCGTAACAAGACTATCCCAGCTCTTGTACCATTTCTCAATATTGCGTTCTACGAGCACGATCTTAGCTTCTGGGTAGGCTTCGATGAGTTCTTTAGCGAAGAGGGTGCAGGGTGCATCGGTGACGGCTCCGACGTGACCAAGGAGTTGGTCGAATTCGACACGGCTGAAAGGAGTGCCTATACTGTCGTATTTGGCACGTAGGGCTTCAACCCACATGTCGCAGTCGCGGATGTTGCCGTAAACGCTGGAGAAGTGGTAGGGGTTTGGGTAGCCTAGGATGCGGAAGGCGTTCTGCATTGCTGAGGAGTGTGAGGAACTGAAAGCTTGATTTCATAGGGAATTTAGGGTTGTTCAAAGTTGCTTACACATTGTTCCAGTGCGAGAGTATCCTAGGGAGAGGACTTCCATTGGGACTACGCGGTGGCATTTCCGTCGGTCAATGTTTTGGTCTGAGAGAAGCATGACGGCGTAGTTCCCGATTCGGTCGGCATCTTCTTTTCGAGGCTGGCGGTCCATGAGGGATGGGATATTATGAGATTGTAGGAGATACTGGAACAAAAGTACAAGTCTGACAAGGTAGAATATTGTAATCGTCAGCTAGCGGGGCGAGCTTCCTTAGCTCGCATGAAGACTGGAAGGATTTAGGAAGCCCCCCGTAGGCGAGCTGACAATTAAGCAGATTCCGATGACGCTGAAATTTTGCCTCAGCATTCACGGAATTTGAAGAAAAATAAGTGTAAATGTACGTTTCATATTCCCTCAAAACCTCCACCTTTTCTAACAATCTTGTTGTGCCCCTTCACATACAGCAGTTGTAGATCAAAATTTATGGTAAAGAGCCATACTAGATTTACTTAAGTATTTAGCTTACTAGGTCGAGAATTTGTTCGAAGCTTTATGTATCATGGCGAGGTGCAGATCAACCAACGTGGTCGAGGGTGGGGAGTGGAATATAAGTCCAGTATGGGTAATTTCATGCCACATTTCAACTGATGGATCTGCCGCTCGCCCAAAAATGGGAAAGACAGAAAGAAAGATTGGCCAAGAGAGCAGCTTGGATGGATGACTTTCACCGGATTCTTGGAAAGATGAAGTGATGTACTGGGTTTGTACTCCATTAAACGGCATCTAGAAGTGCCAGTCTACTACGCTGCTAATCTCGCACCAAGCCAGCTACACCACCATCCTCTCACGCCTCAAGTACGGCACCACCTTTCTCGACGTAGGCTGCTCCATAGGGTGTTGATATTGCCAGCCATTGGGGTATTGGGTTCGACATGTATCGGAATCACGAGAAATTCGATGCTAAGTTTATTAAGTGCGATATCTTGACTCGGAATGCGGATTTGATGGCTTTGCAGGGGATGGTGGATATTATGTATATTTCGCAGGCGTTGCATCAGTGGTGTGGGATACGCAACTTGCTGCGTTGATGGAGCATGTGAAGCTAAGTAACCCGGAAGCGAACGCTATTGTTTTTGGGTTTCAGCTTGGGCAGGTGATGACCGGTGTCAAGGGCGTTGAGACGGCAAAGAGTAAGGTGACGTTGTTTTGGCATGATGGAGAGACTTTCAAGGAGTTGTGGAAGCAGGTTCGGGAGAAGACCGGGACGAAGTGGGTTGCGGAGGCGAGTTTGAAGAGTTGTGAGGAAGGAGGATTGGATCTGAGGGATACGCCGTATCTTGGTCCTAACTTATAACTAGGGTTTTAGGATTTGTGGTTAGGGGGTTGGGTTGAGGCTGGACATCGGGGATAGTAACTGGGTTGGAACTTGTTCCATTGCCAGCAGGAGGTTGAGGACCCTGGTAGGACTTGAGGAAACCCGGCATTGCAAAATCACAAGAGACGATGCAAATAGTATGGTAAATTCGCAGCAGATTATGATGCGATTCCGATTCGATTCGATACACATCGTATCACTCTACGAAAACACCACAAACACTCTCCGTTCTTTCCGACTTTCTCTGTCTTTCTTTCCCAAGCAATCCCCCATTCTATAAACGCGAAACGCCGTTCTGATGTCAAAATCAAAAGAAGATTCAAAGTCCCGCAACGAACGCGGGACCTAAGAATAAAAAAAGAAAAAGACAAGCAAATCAAAAGAGCCGTATTTCTGTGCAGTGACGACAAATCTATAACAGGGTCTGCTTGCCGTCAAACCAATTCAATCCAAATGCTTTCTCTAAGGGAATCTCTATCTTGTTTGCACATGATTACTATCTCCACCATCACCGAAACGGATGAACGAAAAGCACTTTTTGGGGGTTGATACGGAAGAAACGGGCGGAAGTCTATGCCTCGTCATCTGTGTCGACTGGGTGGGGGGTCCCCTTGGGAGAGTTGAGCCTGCGGGTTGATTAGTATGTAGGGCAATATATGTGTGGGGTGATGCAACAAACCATTCGATGTGTCTCAGTCTCTTTCGGACTTCCCGCTCTTTCAACTCCTTCTTGGTTATCTTCTTCTTCTTCTTAGCTCTGAAGGTCATATCTCCACCATTGTCCTCTGCTCCACTGTTGGCGGCGCTGGCGTTGGCGCTGGAAACAGCACTGCTCATGGCGCTGCTTGCAACACTGCTGTTGAAGGCACTTCCAGGTCGGCTAGAATCCTCGAAACGGTCGGCAGCAACGGCAAGGTTCCCTTTGTGTGTGACGCGACCATCTGCGACGTGCCACTGCTCGGGGCAGAGCGCACCAACGAACTCTTCGTTGTGAGAAATCATGATAACACCACCCTTGTAATCGCGAATAGCGACGGCAAGACCACCAAGAGAATCACGATCCAAGAAATTAGTAGGCTCATCGAGGACGAGGAGATGGGGATTGTTCCACATAGCACCTGCCAAGACTACCTTGACCTTTTGTCCACCGGAGAGACCACCGATCTCGTTGTGATCTGCGATTTCGGGGTCGAGACCAAGATCCTGGAAATGCTTGGATATGACCTTTGGTGACAGTTCACGGAAACCAAGACCTTCACGGGATGCTTCGTGATCATCAAACTCCTGTATCAACTTGTTGAAGCCTAACTCAATGAGGGTCTCTCGAGATATTTGGGTGTTGTACTTTGGTAGCATATGGAGCCACTTGATCTCGTACTGGTAGGACTTCTTCCATTTTTGACGTCCCATGATGGCTTCAATCTGGCGACCACCTCTGCCATCCTTCAAATCAACAAGCTTCTCCATCTGTGCCTTGTCCTCAGGAGACAAAATACGGGTCTGCTTCATGTGAACTTCTCTATCATCGCCATTGGCATAACGCCATTGGAGATACTGGTTGGGTGTCTTCTCTAAGTGCATTTCGACGTGCTCAAGAGCGTGCTGTTTGATGTATCCGATACGCAAGTTGGGATGCTTCTCGACATGGCCCTCGGTTGGGATTGTCTCACCAGTAAGCATCTTGATCAGTGTTGACTTTCCAGCACCGTTTCCACCGATAATAGCAGTTCGAGAAGACAGTGACAGTTGGCAGGAAACATTGTGGAGAGATGGCTTGGAAGCCCCGGGATAGGTGTAAGAACAGTTGGTCATTCGGAGAATCGACCGAGTGTTAGACTTGACACCCGTAAGTATACCGGGAGGTGGGAACTTGAACTGGGCGTTCGAGGCAGAGAGGGTGTAGTAACTCTTAGCCTCGGGCTTTTGCTTGACGAAAGCCGCCAAGTTACCCTTGTAGCATGCAAGCTTCTTTCCTGGCTCGTAGTGGTAGATATCTGTGCAGACCTCATCGAGGAACCCGGAGTCGTGAGAGACGATCAAACTGGTGATCTCAGTGTGGGACTTCAGGTACTCTTGCAGCCACTTGACATTGGCAACGTCCAAATGATTAGTAGGCTCGTCGAGAAGGAGAACATCGGCTCTCATCAACATGGCTCTGGCCAAAGCCAACTTCATCTTCCACCCACCGGACAGGGATCCAACCTTTTCAGATTGGCGACCTTCAGGCCCAGGTGTGAAGCCGACCTCGGTCAAGACATCGGAGATACGATCCATGCCCTGATCTGCGATTGCGGGATCCTTGGCAACGAATTGGAGAATGCTGATGTCGGCATCCTCACCCTGGTTGTGCTCGACGAAGCATGTTCTAAGAACATCTTGAGGAGGAAACCCTTCGAGCTTGCCAGTGGCGATACTGCGCATCAGAGTCGACTTTCCAGCACCGTTACGACCACAAAGACCATATCTGTGTCCCTTGAGGAGACGCAGGTTGGTGTGGGAGAGAAGAAGCATGCCTCCGTAGGCCAAGGAGAAATCGGCGTTGACAATTTCAATTTCTCCATCATCCTCCTTGACTGGCATACCGAACTTTCTCGCGTCCTCGCTAATATAATGTTGTTGAACAGCGGTTCCGACTTTCTCAGCGGCCCCATCTTCCTTCATAATGTTTGCAAGGTAGGGGGTGACGCGTGCTGCGATACGATTGACCTCCCGGTGGTTGACATCCTCGGCGACCATGGTGCCGATGTATGGTCTGGCAACCTTGAATGCATCAAGATCACCACCCAAACCACCAGCCTTCTTGATCTCAGCCTCGAGAATTTTTGCAACATCCTCGGAGGTGGTACGCTCGATGACACCGCTGCTAGCACTGCCATCGTCATCACCCATAGCTTTGTGAATAACAGCCAGTGCTCTTGTAGCCAAATCTCTGACTTCGGGCAATGATGCCCTGTCCTTGACGGACTTGACACCAGGGCTCAACTTTGGCAAGAAGGTTCTGGCCTCAACAGGATCGTGGACAAGCTTGGTCAAGTTCTCCACAACAACGACGGTTTGTCTGAGAACTTCTTGGGCGGTGGATGGGGTGTTCAGAGATCTCTCCAAGAGTGGTGTGAGGAGGGCGAGAACTGGAGCGGTAACAATGGCTACGAAGGTGGTTTGAGAAAGAGCATGGATAGCCTTTTGGAGGGTCTCGGTCGAAGGGTTCTGCATGGTGGCGATCAAAAGCGGGATTCGTGGAGCAACATCGTCGTTGGAAAGGAGGGTTGTGAGAGAGTTCATGGTCGCAACAGCCTGCTTCTCGACCTCTGCCTTCAGGTCGTGCATGCCGGCTTCCACAATCGGAATCAATCCACCCAATTTTGTACCCATAGACTCTCGCAGGATATCTTTATCATTAGCTTCCTCCTTGCTGCTGCCAACTTCCAATTTGGCCTTGTCTGCCATCTTCTGAAGCAACTTATATGCTCCAACAGTTCCTTGCCACTTTCCGGTGGCTTTTGCGAGGTAGGTGGAGAGAGCTGGGAGAAGACCGACAACGAGAGCCTCTGAGCTGAGGTTCTTGAATAATTCGTCGAGTCCGTATTGGGCGGACTCGCGGACGACTGAACCCTTATCGGCCAAAGCATCGAGTGCGCAAGCAACCATGCCTCCATCCTGAACCATGAGAATGACTTCACTGATTCGTTGCTGGGGTGGCAGACGCTCGAACAATGCTCCTAGGAGGTTCTGAGCGCACTCTCTCCTTGCTACACTCTTCTTATCCGCGGCAGCCTTCTTGATAGCAGCCAGGACACCATATTGCGACAAGCCTCGGAAACCCACAGAGTTCAGGAACAGGTCGCACAGAGCGTATGCAGCGGATACCGAGGCATCGGAGGTGGCGGCAGTGAAGATAGAGTCCAAGAGCCCGGCGACCTCTTCTTGTGTTGGCGCTGGGCCAGCAGCCTTGGAAATCATCGTAGGAGGCATTGTGCGGGGAGGCGATACGTGGTGGGGCATTCTTGAGCGTGTAACGCCCTTTTAAATAGTAGCGACTGGATCGCAGAAATCAGACAGAGTGGTACTCTCGTGCTGATATTCTGTCCAGGTCGAAAAGTTGGTGGGTGAAAATTTGCGTGAAATATTTCGAAACGGTGTTCTTTGTTGGAGGGGAACGTGGCCGCAGGGCTGCTCGCGATTCGAGAGATGCCACAACTTCTGGTAGAGCGGAGATTTTGGAGAGGAGTATTTATCTGGCCGAGCAGATGGTTGTGAGAGAAGGAAAAGATGAGGGTTTTAGGAGTCTCAGCCGCGCGTGGCAGAAGACGGAGTGGTGAAAAGAGAGAGAAACAGAAAGTGGTTGCAAAGGGGAGGGAGGTATTTCATAAGCGGGCGCAGTCAAGGATTTTTTTATTTTAATCTTCGGCTCGGGCTAGCCTTATCCTGAATCACGTGAAACACCCCTCAAAGCAGGTGGATCTGGTGAGCCAATCAAAAGCTCTAGTCGGCTTAAGGGGTCTCGCGAGAACTACAAACAAGAATCTAGTTTAGTACGTATAAAGGTGGAAAATCACTTATCAATAATAAATAGATGTATGTACAACAAGCAAGAAAGCAATATGATTTACAATGAATATACTGCCATTGTCCTGAATTTCTCATCGTTTACATCCATCCCTTTCTAAAATGCTCATGTCCAATCCATGTTTCCCTGCACGATTACCATGCAGATCTATCAGATGACCTAGTCCTATTAACGCTTAGCTCCCGTTGTTATTATTTTCTTCCTCTGGGGGCGGTGATAAGATAAAATAAGAGAAATCTAGAGATGCCGAATTCCGTTTCCCATACAAGTAAAGGTTTTTCTCTCTTCTCGTCCACTCTGTAAGTTTGTATCTTCATTCTATTTCACCTGTCCATCATGGATCGTGCAACAGAACCAGATGATGGTCTGCCAACAGTCGAACCCGCATCTCCTTCCAATGGATCGACGACCAAACCAACAAAAAGCAATTGGCGGTCTGCTGTCCAATACTACAACAGCGAAATTGCAATTGAGTATGCAGACATTCCCATCATTGCATGCTGTCTAGTCTCTGGTCTCTGCGACAGCAGCGCATACAATGCTTGGTCTTGTTTTGTGTCTATGCAAACAGGTATGCCGTTATCTTCAACCTCCTCTAGTCAATCAATACTAATCTCCTCAGGTAATACAATTTTCCTAGCACTCGGTGCATCCGATCAACCCAAATCGAAACCATTCGGCTGGCTCAAATCCCTCGTATCAATCATCTCCTTCCTTCTGGGATGCTTCATCTTTGCATCCACCCGCTTGATCAACCCCAAAGCACGGGGAACTTTAGCAGCCTCCTTCGTCGTACAGAGCTTCTTCATCTTAATTGCGGCCATACTCGTACAAGCTGGCGTTGTTCCCCAACCGGATGGGATTGTGACGGAGAGCGGATCGAAAGTAAATCTGCTTGAATTGCTTCCCTTGGGCTTTCTCGCTTTCCAGTCCGGTGGTCAGATCGTCACGTCGAGGATATTGGGGTTCAATGAGGTACCTACGACGGTCTTGACGAGCGTATATTGCGATATTGCGAGCGATCCGAAGATACTAGCCAGGGATAATGTGAAGAGGAATCGAAGGATCTTCGCGGTTATATTCATTTTGATTGGAGGAATTGCTGGAGGTTGGATCAGCAGAAGTTCCGCAGGAATGTCTACGAGTTTATGGATTGCCGCTGGAATCAAGCTTGTTATTGCGCTCTCTTGGTCATTCTGGAGACCGAAGAGTTCGATTCATATATGAGCCTGCTGCTCTGCAGCCTGTCGGGATACTTCTCGGCTAGGGGAAAGATAATATATCTTACTAAAATATTCCGAAGACATCGCTATCTTTGTTGATTCTATCTGGACATTGATTGTTGTCAACTACTTATACACCCATTCCGCTTCAAGTACATTTTCTGGATACGAACTCAATTCACGTTCTAGTACAATATTTGGCGGACTGAAGGTGCCATCAGAAGTCATCAACTGGGATCGTCTGATATTGGTGGCATGGTCATTCATTGACATTCTATCTTTACAGACTAAGGGGCTATACTCACCTGCTTTCCCGCAACGCCACGGGTCGCGAATAGCTCTCCGGTCTACTTAAATCTCTGCATCACTGGTAACTTGCTCCTCTTGCTCACCAGACAATCCATGTGAGAGAGCAATCACTGGTGAAGTCGCCGGTCCGATAACTCTCTGCTTCTCGAGTTCATATCCATCCACCGGTGCTGGCAGTAGCTCGTCGAAATTCACCGTCTCGAACTCATCTGGGTGGATAAGTTCATGCCTAGCCAAGTGTGCCGCTGCTGGTGCTGTGAGACTCTCCAACTCAACCTCATGGCCGAACTCGTCTTTGTCGTCTGCTGGGTCTGTCTTCGGAGGCCAGATAGTCAAGGTCGATGATGCGGAGCTCCGCCTTGAGTGTGGTGATTGGGGCTCTTGCTCTTGCTCCTTAGGAGGCTCGTCACCCATAGTCCACCAATTGGCATTGAGCATACTCAAACGAGTCACATCTTCGTCCTGCCCATCTCCAGTCATAAGACTACCCGCAGCACTCACCTGCTGGTCCTGATCGACATCAATATGGAAGTCGACAGTCCCATCCGGTCTCACAGCCGGCGTCAGAGGACCATGATACGCATGTACGATCCTGAAGCTATGCGCCAGCTCCTTCTTCGCTTCTTCCGAGATGACCAGCCAATCCCAGAAGTCGTGACATGTTGAGCAGAAATCGTTGATGTTGATTTCGCTTACATCGACTTTGCATGCTGCTTGGAAGATGGCGAAGAGGTTGTGGGAGCGGGAGCATGGCTGGTGGTCGACTCGGGAGTGTAGGCAGATCATGTAGGTTATGTGGAATGTTCTGCACATCTTTTTTCACCGGGTTGCGCAGACTGGCTGCGTCGTGTTCGGTTTTGGGTGTGGCGGAAGCGCTGAGGGGTAGGAAGGGAAATGGAGGGGTCGAGTCTATATACACGGCTCTGTTATGCTGTTCTACTTCAATTTTAGGTCGATGTGACAGGGGTCACTCATGGTTCTTCACGAGGCGAAATATCAACAATGGATAAGACGCAAGTCGCACAATGCCATTGTATCAATGTCAAAGGCGAAATTGTGGAGAAAAGAAATCCTTTCACCATTGACTGGGTAGCGTGTTTCTTCGCTTGTCATTCCACCTGTTTGCTTTGTTCTCCATTTACTTTTTCCCTTTTATCTAGACCAGCTTACGTCCAAGTAAGTGGTCCATGGCCCGCCACGATTGATGGTCGTTCGATAATTTCTCCCAGTCATCTCTCTGAAAATCGCCCATAGTTTTTCATCCCTGCGTCCTTCAAGTGATAAGAGCATCATATTCAACATGACCTACAGTCAAGCTCGAGGCGACGTGAAACATCGTAATATCTAGACCAAGGACACGATTTACCTGCTCCGCAAAAAGGTTGCAGTCACTATATGTTAGACGGCAGACCAAGATTGTCGCTTTTTGTATGGAATGGCAGGCTCCGAGCTCTTGAGGTCAGAGAGTTCTCTCTTCTGTGCGCTCTTTCCTTCTGCTCAAACTCCTCATCAGATAGCTCATTCAGATTTAAATCCACTACACGTACTATCCTCCATCTCTTGGGGCAGGAACAGGTGCTTGCTGACCATCTATGGCATTCGGATCGGCTCCTCTTTGTAAGCGAAGCTCAAACACTTGTGGGTATATCTCGCAAGTAGTAAAATGTAGAGCGGTCCTACCGGAAGTCTAAACATGCCCCTCGTCCGGAGGGCAGAGTCGTCGGCATCGTCGTCGTTACTGGGCCTGTGGATGTCTCAAGCATTAACGCTGTAGAGGAAGATATCCGAATGCGTGGAGGAGTCGAGATATTGACGCACATATTCGATCTTTCCCGAATCATAGCATCCCTCACCACGTCCAGCCTTTTAACACTGTAGCCACCCGGAACCACAGACACGTTTTCGTCATAATAGAGCATCTAGCTAATCTAATTCACTTATATTTCTCTTGAACAGGTAAAATCTGGGTCATTTAGCACAGACGAAGAATCTTTGATCTTTGCCTCCCGTCCGAAGTACAATCATGTCGAAGCATAACCCAGACATCCCCAAACGATTCACCACTCACTTCCCAAAATTCTTCTCCAACAACCCAAAAGTCCCCACAACCCCCTGCCCAATCCCCCCAACACTGTAGCCCCTGGCCGCCATATCTGGCCCTGGATCCCCCAAGCCCTCCACACACCTTACACTCTCCAATCCCACCTCAACGACCATCCCCCCAGTATACTCTGCCCCCTGCACAACACTCAACATCACCTCCGCGATCCTCTTCGGACTGATCCACGCATCGACATTCTCATCCACCCAATTCCTCCTCTCGCTCCAGATCGGAGTGTCAACGATCGCGGGCGCGACGCCGATGACACGGATATTGGATTGTTGCTCCAGTGGCCCGAGAGAGCGGATGAAGGAAGATATACCTGCCTTCGAGGCTGCGTAGAGGGGCACGGGGAGGAGGGGGAGTTGGGCGGCGATGGAGGAGATGTGGAGAATTGTGTGGCGGCTTGGAGGGGAGGTTGTCTGGGAGGAGGCGGCTTGGCGTTTGAATATGTCGAGGGCGAGCTGGGTACAGCGGATTGGGTGGGTGAGGTTTATTTCAAGGGTTTTGTAGGAATTGCTTGAGGTTGCATCGGTTCCTGTTTTGGGTTGCCAGAAGTTGGACCATGACTATACCGACGTTATCAATTTCTTGTTTTCTTTGTAAATGCATACGGTTTTGTAGGTATCCTCTCATGGCCCAGGAATGCATGAATCCAGGGGCCAGTACTCAGAGATGACATAGGGGTGTAGGTAGATGAAGTGAGGACAAAGTGTACGAACCGGTTCGAATATCCCCGCGCCAGGACACACCAGCTCGAGACTTCCAAACTCACTCACCACACGCTCGAAAGCTTTCTCGAGCTGTGCCCAATCCGTAACATCTGTTTTCTGGAAGATGGCTCTAGCTTTACCGCTTCCGTTACCATTTACGCCGTTGCTGTTGGCGGGTGCGGAGTTCGAGGCAACGAGGGCTTCTGCTTCTGGGAGGAGTTGTAAGTCCGCGATTAGGACGTTGCAGTTGTTTGCTAGGAGTAGCTTGGTGAATTCGAGGCAGATGCCGGCTAGAAGTGGAGTTAGTATGCACTTTAGTTGAAGTTTTGAATCGGAATTTGGAGGTGGATGGTAATATGTCTAGGTGGCATTGGAAGTGAAGATTGGTGGGAGGAAGTACTGATGGGAAACGATCGGAGATGAATCAACTTACAGCCACCTCCAGTCACGAGAGCTGATTTGCCGAACACTTGGAGTGCCATTTTGAGATTTTGAAATCCTTGATATAATTCTAAATTTTTTTTTTGAGAAATTGTTTGTTAGCTCATCGATGGAGCGATACACAGGGGCGGATATGAGGTAGTACAGATCGTGATTGCCAGCGAAATTGCAGTGTCCAAGGAGGATGGGTAGTCCGTAGTGTAAATAGGTAAACACGCCTCTCGCTTGAGGAAACGGGGTTACGCAGTTCAGCTCAGCTAAATTCGCACTAGTAACACTGTATAATAAAGAGGATATCGAGAGATATAGGACGCTGAGGAACAAACACCTGGTCCCACGTCTTTTATACACCACAGGACGAATGGGGCGTGAACCGCTTGTAGACAATTTTGAATCCGTACCCCGCTTTATCCTTTAGTGGTTGTGTATGTGCTGGTGGTGGTGGTGGTGGTTGTTCAGCTTGCATCTGATCCTGGTGGAAATGCGGGGGTATTACAGTAAGCGAGATGCAGAAAGGAGGGGTGGGGAGGACTTATGGTGACTACTAGGCCAGAATGAGGAAGGAATTGAGATACATTCAACGTAAGTCGAGGTAGTCTTCTGAGCGCCGAGGTCGTTCCGTAGCCGATATCCGACCAAGAACGTGCCTGAAGAATTGCATTGTTGTGTACATTACAGGTCTTTGGGGATGGCTTGGAGTACGGAACACACTCTCATAAGTCTTAATCGTCCAGGTGGTAAGTCATTAGGGTCTCAAGCCTGTTCTATAGCTCGCCTGTGTTTTTTCACAAGAGTAATCGTTCTGAATGTTCTCATTCTCTTTGTAGTTCCGGCCCCAACTCGCTTTTCTTAGCTACTTGAGGTTCGTAACTGGAGAATATCATGGTCGTTACAGTAGCTTGCAAAATCGGCTTCGCGTCGCTTCACTTAAAAATAATATGAGCACAGGTCACCTCGGCCATTTTTGGCATGAAACACCCTTACGAACTGGGGGACAGAAATCCGTGCGCTACAGGCTACTTCGCTTTGGTGAGGAACCCTACTTTTTCTATGCTTCAAGCGATTTATAATGCCTTATATCTCCACGAACATTAGTATTACTAAATTTAATTTACGAATAATGAAATGTAAGTATATAAATAAGACTTCTTGTAACTAAGAAATTTGATTTTCGACTTGTAACTATTTTAAAAGCGCTTTTTGGTAGTTTTGAGCCTGTAGCGCACGGACTTCTGTCCCCAGTTCGTTAGCGGCCATATGCCCATTCCACTCCAACAAGCCTTATCGTGGACCTCACTTTCTCCTCCAAAGCTCGGAGCACTCCTCCCTCCACAGTCTCCACAGCCTAGTTCCGCATCTTTCATTCGCGTTCAACACCCGTATTTCCGCGTCTTATTACAATTATTAGTTTACTGTGGCACATCGATCATCTACAAACAACTCCGGCCGTGCATCATCGCCAACCGCCTATCATGTCCGGCGCCGAGGCAAGCTTCGCTATTAGCCTTATTTCGGGCGTAATATCAATTATCGAGGCTGCTAAAACTGTATATAATGCCGCTGGAGATGTAAAAAGCCAGCCGGAGGTATTCCGCCAGGTGACTGCACGACTGCCGCTTGTTATCGATATCCTTCGCGGCGCTGAAGAGAGGGCATCAGCGCTCGACGAGACGACGCTAGATAGAATAAAGCAGACTTTAGAGTCATATAAGGCGGAGGCTGAGAAGCTAAAGAACATATTCTAGAAGGCGATTCGGAAGGATGACGACAATTAGTTCGACTATTACAAGAAGGCTCTAAATACAATAAGGAAGGGGGACAGAATAGAGCGCTTGATAAAAGGGATACTGACGGACACTCAGCTGCTTGCATGCCAAAAGCTAACAGGAGTCGCTACTGAATCTTAGGTCAAGGAGCTCGAAGAGGCGATCGAAGAGATAAAGGAAATGCCTCCCTCCCTCTAAGACGAGACTGGAAGCGTCACATAGAATCACGACGGTAGTAGGAAACCACGCTAACACTAGTCGAGGGGCTATGCACACTAGGACTGGAGATATCTATTAGAACGAAATTAAAAGGGACGCATATTTTGCTAGTAAGAAATAGAATAATATAAGACTAAGTCAAGTTTTAACGTATGTGAACTAAGGAATCCAGGCAAACAGATTATCAATTGTTACAATCTGCCTCGTACGTTTAAAAATGTTTCTCTTATTAAGACCGAGATCAGGCGAACTTTGTCTTGCTGACTCTTTTAGTGAAAGACAACTCCCAGAACAGGAGCTGTCTTAAGGACCTACGAGCGACAGATCCCCGCGAGGACAAGAAGTCTATTAAGCAAACAAAGGGCGGCCTACTAAAGGACTCGTACCGCTGGATCCTCAAGAATTCTAATTACTAATAATAGTGCGATGACAAGCAAAGACCAATGCTTTAGATCAAGGGCGACCCTGGCAAGGGCAAGACGATACTGGTCTGCGGCATTGTCGATGAAGTAGGCAGGGAAAAAGACGCAGACACGCTACTGTCGTACTTCTTCTGCCGGCTACGGACTCGCGCCTTAATAATACAACAGCTATGCTCCACGGCCTCATTTACTTACTCAACCAATAATAAGTATCGGTTATCTCGCATATACAAAAGAGGTACAATAAAGGGGCTAAGACTCCCTTTAAGGGCGTAAACGCCTGGACAGCTCTATCGATAGTTTTTGAAGATATTTTAAATGACACGAAACCACAGAGCAGTACTTACCTGGTTGTCGATGCCCTCGACGAATGCGACACAGATCTTCCACAGCTGCTAAATCTAATCACACAAAGTATCCCGATTCTTATGGTCAAATAGGTGGTGTCTAGCCGTAATAAACCAAACATCGAGGCGCGATTAAGACTTGATTCCACACAATTGAGGCTCAGCCTTGAGCTGAACGAAAAGCATGTTTCTCGTGCTATCGAGGTATTTATTGGTTTCGGAGTATCTCGACTTCCACTTCTTACTGACGATAGCGCGCTAAAAGAGACTGTGCGAGGACAAATTTACGCTAAAGCTACTGGGACGTTTCTCTGGGCAGCCCTTATCCTAGAGGAGCTCGAGCTGGTTGAGAGCTGGGACATGCTCGAAGTACTTGATAAGATACCGCCAGGCTTAGCACCGCTCTATCATCAAATGATACAGCAAATTGATCAGCTGCAGCGAAAAGATCTCGAATTCTGCCGATATATTCTTTCTACGATGATTCTCGCATACCGCCCACTTCTCCTCGTCTAGTTAGAGTCCTTGTCTGGTCTGCCTGAACGAATTTCGAAGAGTCCTGATCATGTTGCAAGAGTTGTTGGTCAATGCGGCTGGTTTCTCACTATTCGAGGAGGAACAGTCTTCTTCATACACTAACTAATCCGCAAAGACTATTTATCCGAAGAGACATATGATAGGTTCTTTCCCGCTGGAAGTGAGGTATATCATTCGAGCGATCTTCTCAAGATCGCTCGAGATTATGTCTAGGACGCTTCGATTCGACATATATGAATTGCACACTCCAGGATCCCCAATTGAGATGGTCAGACACCCAGAATCAGGCCCTTTAGCTACGGCACATTACTCGTGCATCTATTTGATTGATCATCTCTGTCAGCTACCGCACGGAGGCTTGGAGTTCCAAAGTAAATTCCACGATAATGGAAATATCCACATGTTTTTACTGAGACTCTTCCTCTATCGGCTCTAGGCTCTAAGTCTATTGGGAAGTATATCAGATGGTGTAGTTGTAATCGCGAAAGTCCAGAGGATTTGCAATGTTAGTATACCGAAATAATGATGCATAAATGCTGATCTGTTCTTTGTATCAGGCTATGGCGCCTAAGTCTCAACTGCTTAATCTGATTCAAGATGCAAGTCGGTTTTTTCTGCTCAACCGATGGATTATCGACAATTACCCCTTGCAGGTATACTACTCGGCACTTACATTCGCACCTAAGAATAGCCTTATCCGTAAGCACTTCAGCAGGGAGATCCCTCGGTGGCTCCCAAGAGTCTCCATACACAGGAAGAATGGAGTCTTTGTAACCAGATACTTGAGCACCACGCTTCAGTAAATGCTGTCGTGTTCTTACCGGGATCCCAATTGCTTGCATCTGCCTCAACTGATAAAACGGTTCAAATCTGGGACTTCACAACGGGTACGTGTGAGAGGACGCTCGAAGGCCATCTTTCTGCAGTCTTTGGCGTGGCATGATCTCCCGACGGTCAGCAGCTCGCATCTGCCAGCAATTATAAGGCAGTGCGGCTGTGGAACGTGGCAACAGGCAAGTGCAAGTATACACTCGACAAACATCGTGGCTTTGTTAGGGCCATAGCCTTTTCACCTGACGGAAGATGGCTAGCGTTTGGTTCTAATAATAAGACGGTGATGTTGTGAAACGCAGTAACAGGCGAGGATGAGCGCATATTCGATGGGCATCGTTCTGGTGTTAACGATATATTTTTTTCCTTTGATAACTCGCTCATTGCATCTGCGTCAAATGATAAGACTGTACGACTCTGAAAGCTAACCACCGGCGAGTGTTTGCATCAACTTAAGGGCCACAGCTTAAAGACTTACGCCGTAGCCTTCTCGCTTAATAGCAAGCAGCTTGCGTCTGCTTCGAATGACAGAACAATCTGCATTGGGAACGCGATGACAGGACTGTGCAAGTATATCCTTAAGGGTCATGAGTCCTGCGTCACTTCTGTGGCCTTCTCACCCGACAGCCTGCGTCTCGCGTCATGTTCATACGATAAGCTGTTGCGGCTCTGGACGTGGCGACAAGTAGACATGAGACGCTTGAAGGTCACCAGAACTCAATTACAGCGGTAGCCTTTTCGCTCGACGGGCAACAGCTAGCCTCCGCTTCGAAAGATCAAACGCTGCGTCTCTGGAATACCGCCGCAGGGAGCTGTAAGCAGGGAGCAGAGGGGCATCGTGGCTCTGTAAATTCAGTAGCAATTTCGCCGGATGGCCGCTGGCTTGCAACCGCTTCAGGAGATAAGATCGTACGGTTGTGGGATACCGCTACAGGATCTTGTAGTAAGGTACTTGAGGGTCATCGTTCTGATGTTTACGCCGTTGCGTTCTCATTAGACAGTGAAATGCTTACATCCGCGTCAAGAGATAAGGGGTTTACGAATCTAGGATGTTCCCGACGGAGTTTGTAAGTATTAGAAGGCTATGATTCTTATATTTATGCGGTTGCCTTCTCTCCCGATGGACAGCAGTTTGCGTCTGCTTTAAATGACGAGACTATACGTCTCTGGGAAGTCAACACCGGAGACTGTAATCCCGTACTCGAAGGCCATCTTGCCTTTATTCATGCTGTCGTTTTCTCATTGGATGGCCAGTAGCTCGCTTCTGTTTCCAAGGACTAAATAGTTCGTCTCTGGGATATAGTCACAGGGAGCTTTCTGGAAGAAGTAACTACGAAAGCAGCTTCTCACGGGCTATTACCTTCCGAAGACGGCTTACAATTTCAAGTAGATGCGAAATTGCGTTATTTTAGCTCTTCTGGGTTAGCTATAGATCCCTTCAAATCCTCGATGACAAGCCAGATACAGTCTAGGAAGCAGTTAACTGATCCAATTCTCGTCGAAAACGACTGGGTCTTGCGAGATGGAGAAAGGCACCTATGGCTGCCACCTGACTGCAGACCAGTGTGCTCGGCTGTCTTTGGAAATCTGGCGGTCATAGGCCATAGTTCAGGTGGCATCACATTCATTGAATTTGAGCATTAGATACAGTTATTGAAACTCTACTTTTGTTCTTGTCTAGATAATATTAACAACAAACGGGGTAACGTTATTAAACCACCTCAATTTTGAGTCCAAGTTCAAGTACCCAACTCTCCGGTAAGTATTTGCACCTACAGCCTTTAAAATTAGAGCATGACCTGCAAAATCGTACCCACTCATCCCAAACAATAGACAAAACACCATCTCCTCATCTAAAACCTCAGCAGGTTCTCCCGGCTCCCGAATATCAATATGCACCCCACTTGCCTCTGTTCCATACAGTACTTGCGGTCGAGCTAGATGGAGCGGACAGGTATATTTCGTGATGATTAGTGCGCCTTCGATGGAAACTGTGCCCCCGGAAACTACTCCGAAGGGATTGGTGCCGGTGACTTGACAAGCTGCATTCAGGATTTTGAGTCGTGGGTCTTGGATGAATCCCCCACGGACCTCGTCGTAGGTTATGTGATTCAATTGGTTTGCCTCGTCTGTGCTTTGATGGGTTCTCACTATGGACGCCCATGACCATGAGGGTACATTTGAAAGTTTGTCGCGAAAACATGAACTGTATGAAACGCTGCAGCGGTGCCACAGGAGTCCGATTGCGAGATTACTCTCCCATATACCGGCGAGGTAAATTGATTGGACTTTTTGCGAAAGGCATTTTGCGAGACCCGAAAGAGCTGGGAGCCTGTCGGATTCTTTGGTGAGTGCCAACATGGAATACTCTTCGACGATGTCCAGCCACATCGTATGAACATCTTCAACTGGTGTCGCTTCATCTACCGCCAGTGCAATCCTGCCTTTTAATGTCAAGGTACCTCCGATGGGAGACCATTTATTGGGGTCCAAATGCTCGTGCTCCCAAGAGAGATAGCCGCATTCACAAATTGTGCAGCACTTGCACTCCCAAAACATCTCTTCCATATGTACATGAAGCATTCGAGGAGCCAACATCCGCTCTTGATAAGCCCATGCGCGATGTAGCAAAGGCGCTGTATTTGTGGAAATGGAGGCATATCCAGACATTCTCTGGTGACCATTCTCAAGTCCCTGGCGGGCATAGATTGTGACATCCGCGTCACGGAAAGTTCGATGAAACTCGAACGTCTCAACGTCACTTTTTATTCCTCCAGGCTGAGACGTCCATCGGTTGAAGAAGAATCCCCCGGTCGAGTCAACTGAGGCAGTTGCAGCGATGGTGAGGCAGGATTCGAGGTATATTTCGGCCATCTTGGCGGATTCAAACTCCCAGTCATCTTTGTCATCTTGGATAATGCAGAGAGAGTCTATCCATAGATAGCGGAGGCCGAGTGCGCGAGTGATCTGTACTGCATCTTGGAAGGTTTTGGGAAGGTCTCGAAATGGGATACTACGATGTCGTTGCTCGATGGTGTCCTTTGTAGTTGTGAGAATGGTTGAGGTATCTCCCCCTAAAATATCTGGAAGTTAGCGTGCCAGTAGTGCGTATGTATTAAGAGTAGTACTGTTACTAATACTTCTTTGGGATTTCAGCGGGAGCATGGAGGTGGGATCCGCGGGGTGTTCTAGAGCAAACAGTGACCCCGCGAATTTCGATGAACTTACAGCAGTGACTAAGCGTAACATATTGAGCCGTGTCGTTTTTCATTGTCGTTAAGCAGATGTTCTGTGCTGTTGCTTTAAGACCAACATCTATGACTCGTGTTGGCTGAAACTTCGGTATATTTGATGAGCATATTGGATGAAACCTCGTGCAATCATCCATATGCTTCTTCGCAAAAGCCGTGAGATTTCTTATGTCGAGCCGAAGTGGCAGGCTTGAAGCATGCATTATAGTCGGAAATAGACATTGATTATCTAGAGTTCGGTTGGCTAGGTGATAAAATGATGAATAGGGGCGCACCTCGACAGGTGTAGAATTCCACCAAGAGGTAAGTTGTATCCTCGTCGTCATGAGCGCACGCATTCACAATAACGGGTCCGTTATGTCTGAGTTCTATAACCAAAATGCTCTTTGCGAGCATCTCGGAATAAGCTGCATCCTTGGTTATTAAGGATCTGCTGACAGCTGTGATGCCTTCACAGAGCAACGAGCAAATCTGACATCCCCTCTCGGCAGATAACGTGATGTTTTGTAAAGTCGTCTGTATTTGGGCATAAGGGAGCGGTAATCCATGAGCGTAAGTCGGGTGGCAATAGAGATTCCAATTGAGGTCGACGCAACTGTTACAGGATGCCTTTTGGCATGCCCACAAATTGTTGCTGATGCCAGGGTCATCGCAATGCTGGAGTCGGTTCTGAAGAACTTTCTGACCGGGTCGGCTACAACGATGTGTACCGATGAGACTTTGACTCTCGATTAACGCAGCTGGAATCTCCATTATTATAAGTAGAAAGTGCTATGATTCTAAGAGGTGATAATTAGACAGGCACGGTGAGGTTGGTTCGTTTGACCGTCTTTAGGTACTTGTATTCCCTGTCACGTGCACACCCCGCATACGTGCACACTCGTTTAGCTTCACTGCTCTATTCTACCTTATAACTTTAATTGTATATAAATTAACAACTATAATTTTAAATAAAATATTACAAACTATAAATTATATTTAAAAGGCTTTTAGATTTAGAATATTTAATTTTTTAATTAATTAAAATATTACGCTGGCATTTTACGAGTCCTTCTACTTAATGATTTAACCTTCGGCTTATCCGCATTAACAGTCGGTAATAGAGGTACGTAAGTTATAAATAACTTCACAATTAACTAAAGTTTAGGCGTAGTCTTCGTCTACTGTATTTACTTCTTTTTAAGACGATTTGCCGCTTCTTTAGCTATTTTTATAGCTAACTATGCAACAGCTTTTTGCACCCGCGCTTCCGCTTATTTACTCTTTTTCTCTTTACGCCGAATCTCTTTTTATAAAGCTTCTTTTATTTTACGAGCGTCGGCCTTACTCTTTTTAATTATTTTATCTTCCTTTTCTTATGTAACTCTCTCTTCCTTCTCTTTTTGAAAAGCTCTAGCTGTCAGGAGTGGAATCTAGCATAAGGAGGATCGGGGGTTCTACGGAAGGTTTGCAGGCTTGGCACAGATCACGTGTTAATATCTTTATTTATTTACTTCGGAGGGGAGTAGAGAGGATTTAGAAGGCTAGTGATCAGTCTGAATTACAGTTGACATACCCTGAACGTTTCGAATAGTAATTCCCTATCATTTGAACCTTACACTAGCTTTATTAATTTCTGTCGGTCCATATAACTCACACCTATTAGTTTCATTCCTAATAAGATTTATCTTCTTTTTACGCTTTCTTTTCTTCTTTTTAAGCTTTAACGACTTAATTAAGCTTTTCTTAATATACTCGTGTGGTGTAGAAGTGGATTAAAGCACTATGAGCAGTTGTGGTTGAATTGAAGTGATTAATTATTATTCTAAAAACTCTAAGAATTAAAAGAAGATAGTTATTCTCTTGAAAGCGGTTTGCAGTAGCAGAACTTAATTAGGTCACGTGTAGTGCTAAGAGAGTAGCTGCTTGTGCTTATACGATATATTCTTTAAGTAATTAATAGTAGTAAGCTACTGCTATTATAATTAGCTATATTAAGCGAGAGCAAATAATAGGAAAGAATTAAGCAAATAAATTCACTTGTATGCGATAATTAAGCAAATAACCTGATTATATAAGCTAACGATTTTCCTATTAAACCTGAACTTGTAAACACTCGATAACACACAGATCGACTGCTCTCGATCTACTACTTAATTAATCCATTAATTAATTAATTAATTAACTGCTCTCTTCGATATTATGGGTATTTCCAAGCGCTCCGCCAGAATCGTTATAACAGAACGACGATTTGCTCGCTAAAGCAAGGTGAGTGGCTCGATTTTCGATCTATTAGTTTCGATTTACTAATTGAAGATCGATTAATTGAAGATTAATTAATTAAAGAATAACCGCTGACTTATAATAAGTTAAAGCTATTATTAATAGCAAGAAGAAAGTTATCGCTAAAGCACGATTATCGGCTGCTCCCGTCCTCGCCCCCGCTCCTCGCCGTGCCGCTACTGCTTCCCGGGCTTTAAAGCAATTAGCAAGTGCTCGTATAATAATCTATTTAAGCTATATTAATAGCGCCTTTTAAATAAAAAGTAGCGGTTAATGCTATAATACCGTTAGAAAGAGTACTTGCTGCTTCGCTTACTCGTCCGGCTATAAATGCGTAATTACTCTTACTGCTGCTTAAGCTCTTTTTTTTATATATTATAATACGTTAAAAAATAAAGCTAATAAGAAGATAAGTCGATTCAATTGCTCTTTTCTCGCTTTTTTAATTTATTACTGATTTTTCTAAAAACTAGAATAATTGAGAATCCCGGTCCGTGCCGCTTTTAAGGATAGTAATATTAATAAAGCTATTACTATTAGCGCTACTATTAGTTTTAGTAGTAGAATTGCTCTAAGAGCTGCTAATAGATTCGGAAGTGATAATAGAAATAATAATAATAAGAAGAACGATAAGTTACTCGTTTTATTTCTAGAAAATTAAACTAATTTAATTAATTTCTTAAAAGAAGAAAAAAAGCTTCTAGCTACTTTTATAATTTATATTCGTGCTGCTAAAGAAAAGATTGCTACCGCTGCAAGTGCTCTTTTCGTTAAAAAGGGTAGTGAAAGAGCAGCTAATTATCTTGCTATTACTGCTACTACTGAAGCTGCTGCTGCCGAGGCTGCTGCTGCCGAGGCTGCTGCCGGAGCTGCTCGCGCTTATAACCCGGGTTTTAGCGTTCTAGCCTTCCAAGCTATATTTACTCGTGGAGTTGTTTTCACTCCTGAGCAAGAAGCTTAAGCTGCTCGCGTTGAGGAGCTAGTTAATATAATGACTAGTGCTTTAAGCGAGCTGGTTCGGGAGGTTTTAGGCTTTCTTCTTTTTAATAAATAAGCTATTCTTTTGTTTTTTAAAGCTTAAGAACTTCTTATTTTTTAAGTATTCTTTTATATTTTAAAAATTAAAGCTTGCGTTTGCTTTTAAATTAAAGAATCGTTGAAAGCAATTAATTCTTTAAAATGTAATGATTTATACCTTCGAGTTCAGTTGATTTTTAATAAGATAAAATTATAAATGAAAATTTATAAAAGAGAATTTTATAAAAGAATATATAATAATATAAATAAAGCTTTTTAATTAAAAAGTAAGCTTATTATATAATTATTTTAAGAATAAATAAAAAGTAAAGAATATATATAAAAGACTGTTTTAAAGCGAGTCTCTTATAAGAATTGCTTTAATTGAGCACGAATATCTACTAAGTTAATAAGAGTAATAAATGCTTCAAATTTCTGCTAAGAAAGGTTTTTAATAAGTCCGTTAGCTAATATATAGCTTATAAGAAGATATTCTATTATAAAAGTACTTTTCTGAAATTCTTAGCGTAATTATATATTCTGAATATTAACGTAGCGTAACTTAATAAAAATACGTTGATTTTCCTTAACGATTAACCGAATCGTTTATTAATTATTATAAAAAATTATTTAAGTTACTTTTATATTAAAGCGTAATTCTTGAAAGAATCGCTAAAGTATTATAAGTTCCTTACTAATGCGCTTAACTTTAAGAAGCTTTGCTTATATTATAGATATAATAATTATATCTTATAAAGTTGCTTTTTAAAAGATTAAATTTCTAAAAAGTATAAAGATATATTTATTAAAAGATCGCTTTATCTCGATATCGTTTGTAAAAGAAGCATTTAATATTATTATAAGATAAGAGTCGCGTAGCTTATAGCTGTAAGTAATTACTAAGAAACGAGTACTGAAAAGGTAACGAATTATCTAGTTAATTATAATTAAATACTCTTGAAAAAGATTAATCAAGAAATAAGAAAGCCTTAAAGTAATAAAAGCGACGTCTGCGCGTAATATAATTGCAATATAAAGTACTGATTTAATTTTCTCTTGAAATTCTTTAATTTAAGCTGGAATAGCTTATTCTTAATTCTTTAGTAGCTCGACTTGAAGTAATAATATACTTAAGTAATTTTTATTTATTAACTCAAATCGAAGAGTAATCTTTTGAATATAAGTATCGTATATTAGAAAGATAGTTTTCGCTAATCGATTTCTAATAATACGAACGTTTAAGAACTATTCCGTTTGCTCTCCTCCGGTAAGCTCATATGCTGTATTTAAGCCGTCGATAGTTGGTTTAGCGTTTTTAAAAGCCGAATTATGATAAAGTACCTGAATATCGTCGATATAGAATATTATAAATACCGTACGTTACTCGTTTATAAATATATAAGGCTCTTTTTTATAAGCGATTAATCTTAAAGTTGTTAAAGTATAAGTAAAGTTATCGTATTATAACGCCGGTAAGTCCTTAAGTCTATAAAGTACGCGATTAACTTTTATTATTATTCTGTCTTATTTAAAACCGTCCGGTAGATAATAGCGTACGTAAGCACTTGTCTTATTTTATTTAGCGTTGATAAAAGTATTTATTATATTAAATTAAATTATTTCTAAATTAAATTAAGCTATAATAGCTATAGCGATTCTGAAGAAGCGAGCAATTAAAATAGCTGTATATATTAATAAAATTAACGTTTCAGGCTATAAGTTTCCTCTTATAACGACTCGAGAGCGACAGCGAGTTAAATACCTTGACGAATCGACTTTAGCGTGAAATACTTATTTTAAAGGAATTAATTGCTCGGTAATAAAAGTGTGTTTAACGACTCTTTAGTAATTACGCGACTTAAGATTAATGATTTCTTTAATAGCGTCGGCTCGGAAGTACTCGCTTAACGGGTAGTCCTTAAGGTCTCTTTAATTTAATAAATCCTTAAGTATTTGTGATTAGTGAATTCGTGAGAGCTTAACTAATTATCGAATTTCGATATTTTTAAGTATAAACGCTGATATAATAGCGTGAACTACGCTCAGGTCTTTTCCGTCTTTTCGCACTAGTTCTTGATTAAGCCAGAAAGTCCTTAGAAAATCCTCTAAGTGCTCGCGGTTGCTTGACGGTTGTAATAATTCCGTAATTAGCTTTTTAATAATTGCTATATAAACGCTTCGATTCGGTTTCGTTACCTTATTACTGACTCGAGTCTTTCGACTTTTATTAATTGCTCGGTCTTTTACTTTTTTCTTCTTAAGAAGTTTAAATAAGCCGGAATTTGATTTAGTTAAAGCCGGGAGTAATAAGCGTAAACCTGATTCTTCGTTTTCTTTTAATTCCGATGATTACGAATATTCCTTATACTTAATTGCTTAAAGCAGAGCTTTTAATTATTTAAAGCCGATACTTTTTTTAAGTGCTTTTCGACGCTTAAGATCGCGCTCTCGGTCGTATAATCTTTTAAAATAAATTACAACTTGTAATATCGACTTCCGCTTAAGGCTTATATTACTCTAGAAGTTTGATATATTACGTAAGATACTTCTCTTAATTGCGCTTTCAGACGCTAATTGTCTTGAAGTATCGGCTTATTTTAAAATCTAATTAAAATACTTATAAGTAAGAAGTTTAGTACTCTTTCTTGGCTAAATCACTCCCGAGTTCTTATTAATAAGCAGCTAAATAGAATTAAGAGCTATTAAATCAGCTGGAAATGGCGTATTTACTTTTATTAACTTAATTAAAAAGAAAGTAGATAACTCTATCTTTGAGCTTAAAAGCTTAATCAGAGGTTTTAATACCTCCGAGCTTATAAGCTCGTCGACTTCTATAACGTTTATTACTTCGCTTAATTATTTTCCGTTCGGAGTGATAAATAGTGTTTTTGATTTTAATATATTAAATACGCTCAGTCGATTAATTATAATAAAATTAGCGTTCTGATCTCTTTTTTCTTCTTTTAATATTTCTGTAAAATCTTTTAATATTAAGCGCGGCTAGTCGACTGTTTTTTTTATATTTAAAAAGCTTAAATAAAAGAAAGTTTCGTTAAAAGTAATATTCCGAATTATTATTACATATTATAATTAAAGCACTTAAATCTTATAAATATTAAATAAAACGTATTTAATTAAATAATTAAGATGCGCTCGCGAGTTAATTTTAAAAGCTTTTTTTTAGCGGAAAGCTTCTCGGTCTTTAATTATAAGATAGGCTTTATAGCTGTACGTATATAAGTTGCTTTAGTCAAGCTATAAATCGGTTATTAGCTTTAGCGTAAGCTTAAAGTCGTAATACCGAAAATATTACTTAAATTAAGCTTAGAATATTTCGTTAAGATTCTTGAAGTTTTTACAAGTAGATAGACTTATATTATAAAAACTAATTGCCGCTATTACTGATTCCGTTTAAAGCGCCTAAGGTAAATTAACAGAAAGGCGTATCTTAATTGATTTATCGATTATTTCTTTACTTACGCGCTTAGCTCTTTTATTAGGTTAATATATATATAAGGGGGTAGATTTAATATTAATATTACTTTCCTTATATTACTTTTTATATTTAGTTAATCTATTGATCCTTATAATTAAGGTATTATTATTTTAGCGTATTTTACAAACCGAGAGCCCGAATTAACGTCTTATCTACGCCTTAAATAATTTAAAAGCATTTAAGACGGCGATTAATCTTTTAGTTTTTAAAAGCCGCTTATAGAATTTCCTATTATATTCGTCCTTAATTAATAAAAGTCAATTATTCTTATTAAACTTTATTAAAAAATCGAATAAATCTTAAGAAATGCGGTAAAAAGGACGAGTAATTACTCTCTCTAATTAACGACGATTTATTACTTGCTATACTATAACTATTATATAATACTCGCATTTTAACCGAGTTAAACTTTAAATCTCGACGTTGCGCGTATTTTTTATTAAGTTTTCTAAAGCTTTCTTTCTTAAGTAATTTACGCGTAAATATTATAAATAAGCTTCGTCGACTTGTAGCTTTAAATATTATCTGCTCGACTGAAAGCTTTAGCGGATATTCTTTTCTAGCGTTAGAAATATTAAAAAGCTATAATTTAAGCGAGTCAAAATACGACAAGTAATTAAAGAAACCGAAGAATAATTAAAAGGCTTATATTTAAAGAAAGCTAAATTAAATTATTATTATAATTACTTTAAAACCAGATTATCTTTAGCTATTCCCGTGCGTAAAGTGCAATCTAAATTATTATATTAAACTTTTACTTATAAAAGGCGAGCTTCTGAAATAATATTAATATTAAAGCTTTTAACGATAGCGACGTTCGAGAAGGTTAAATCGCTTGTATTCGGTCCGTTAAAGCCGTGGAAAGCACTTTTAAAGACTCGAGTACCGCGCTTTTTAATTATTAAGCTTAACGTTCCGGCCTTAACGCTATCGTCCGTAGTAGATTTAATAAAGCTTCCGGGAACGAGGAGAGCTTCTGAATTTACTAAATAAGTAGCAGTTCCGTTATCGAGTAAAGTATTCTTTGCAAGCGGATAACGATTTATATTTATAATAGCGTATATCCCCGCAGCAGCGAGAGCTTCGTCGAGGAATTCAAGGCTTATAAAATAAGCTTAAACGTTTCTAAAGTATCTTGCTTTTATTAAAGCAATTAGTTTTAAAGCTATAAGAACTGCTAATGCTTAAATAAAAAAAGAATTACTAGAAAGCGGTCCGGAAGCTAATTGCGCTATTAATAATATATTCTTATTAAGTTTAGCAATTTCTTAGCGGAAATTAAGGAAGTCGCTCTTTAATCGAAGTCGAGTCTTCTTAATTTCTTCTATTAATAGTAAGTTCTTAAGATTGCTCGCCGTCGAGCCGTCGTAATAATACCGAAGTCTGTGATAATTAATAGCCTTATAATAGTAAAAGCGATACTTATACGGGCAAGTATTTGCTCGCGTGTTTAGCGACTGGTTTCGTTAAATAAACGAAATTACGAGAGTATTTGATTTTCCTTTAAAAATAATATATAAGCTTACTATCTTTTATTATCTAAAAGCTATAAGTAATTCTTTGTTAAAAGTAAATAATTAATTAACGTAATTAAGTAAAAAGTACTAGTTTACTACTCCGAGAATATTATTTCTTAATAATTCAAAATGCCGTTCGCGCGCTTATTCCGGTGCGAGCTTCTCTTACACCGCCTTAATAAAGTTAAGCACTATTAGCAGTCTTTTGACGTCCGGTAAGTCGTATAAGAGAGCATCTTAATAAGCCGCTTTTTATTCTTAAAGCTATTTCTTAAGATTAATTCGCCTTATCTTAATAATAGCGAGCTTCTTTTTATAAGTAAATTATACTAGCGTACGAGCACTTGTTTTCGAAAGGGCGTAATCTCTCTTAAGGATCCGGAGGAGTAATTAAAGAATCTATGACTTTAATTAAGGGTCTTCGTTTATTATCTCGGTCAACTGCTCCTTTTCTATACGAGCTTACTTATTCTCGCATTCCCTAATTACTCTTTAATAAACAGAAGGATTAATTATCTCCTGAATTCATTTATAAGCTACCTTATAAGCTCGAGCCTTTTCCGTCCATTATGCGAGCTTCCTTACGTGTTCCTTTATAAAAGCAGCATATATTAAAGCTATATTCTTAATTATAGCTTTTGCCGGTAGTAATGCGCTCGGCTTAAGTCCTTTTTCTATAAGGTCGCGAGTATTTTCGTTCTACTTCGCTTAAGCCTAGAAATTATACTTAATAACTTCTTTGTCTTATTATATTCTTAAATCGTTTAGTAATAAGGGTTTTGGTTCGGCGTCGAGAAAGTTAGGAGCAACTAATAACGTAAAGTCTATTGAATTCTATATCTTATAAAAGATATAAAAGGATTTAAACGCTTAATACTAAGGAATCTAAGTGCGCTTATCGTAATTAAGAGGAGTTCGATTGTTTAAAGAAGAAGCTGAAGTTAAGTCTATTATAGCAAAGGAATTACTCTCGTGAGCTTCGAGTATTCGATAAAAGAAGAAGGACTAGAGAGGTATCGAGTCCAGTTGCTTGGCTTTTATACTTGTTTAGAGTAGAATAGAAAAGTTAATGGAAAATAGCGGTATGAATTATATTCTATAATAAGGTAGAAAACTCTATAACGTATAATAGATACTCTTTACTTATAAACTTATTTTATAAGCTTTATTTAAATTAATAGCGTATAAAAAGAAGAATATTAATTTAATAATTTTATTAACAGGGCTTATAATTATAATATAAAAGTGGATTAAAGCATTATAAGCAATTATAATTGAATTGAAGTGATTAATTATTATTCTAAAAGCTTTAAGAATTAAGAAAAGATAATTATTCTCTTGAAGGCGGTCTGCAGTAGCAGAACCTAATTAGGTCACGTGCAGTGCCAAGAGAGCAGCTGCCCGTGCCTATACGACAACTCGTCAATTTCATATTTAATAAAGAGCTTAAGAGCGGCTTTTAGTATTAAGTTAAGAGTAATAAAGTTCTTGTTAACATAATATAAGCGCTAGACTTTCCGCATCGATTTACACGTATAAAGAGTCGTTATAATAATAGGATTTCGTTTTTTAAGAGCTAGTCGGTTAATTTAAGTGAGAACGTATTACGGATTAAAGGGCTAAATCCTTACTTTAGCGAATGCCGACGTGATGTTTTCTTTAGAAAAGGATTCTTCTTATGTCGGCTTAAATATATTTTAAAATATCTTTTTTATTATACCTACGTATTTAATGCCTTTAAATATAATAATTTAAAGCTTTTCCGATTACTTTTAAGTAAAAGGACTAAAACAGCTAAGATTAAAAGGTTATAAATAATACGTAAAATATAAGGATAAAATTAAAACAACGATATTAAATTCGTTACACTTATTTAAGAAAGCTATATTTATATAATTAAAATGGCTATTTACTATTAAAAGACGACGACGATTTTCAGCGGATTTGCGAGTCTTTAATTTAAACACTTTTTCTAATTAACGTAAACTAAGTTTATTATTAGATTACTTATTCTTTATAATACTAAAGTATATTAATTCGCTAAAATAATTAAAATCCTTAAGCTAAGAGTCTTATAAATTATTAAAGGCTTTTTTATAAAGTAACATAGGAAAGCCTTTCTTTTCGATTGCTAAAATATACGCTAAAAGAGTAATAAACTCTTTATTGCCATTTTAAATTGCCTATTTAATACGCCTTAATTTATATGCCTTTATTAATATAATTTTGAGTGTTTTTAATACTTGCTTAAGAATAAAACCCTTTTCGTTTTAATTATATATATTATTAGCGGTAATATAATAGGTTTTCATTACGTAGCTTAGCTATTCCGGAAAATAAAGGGAATTAATCGATAATAATACTTGACGATTACATAATAACGGATTAATAAAATTAAACTTAATTAGTTAGAAAAAGTACTTATAAAGAGGCCCGTACTTAGACTTTATGCGTTATTTGTCGATATTCTTAAGGTAAACGCTCTTTAAACGACCTTTATATCGATAAATAAACTGCGACGTCTAGTTCTTTCCGATAGGTATTCCGATGACTTCCTTAGCTAGATTATTAATAATTTAGCTTATAAGAAGCATCTTACGCTTTATCATTCGATTAATATACTTTATTAGCACTTCTTTTTAATCGTTAGTCAAACATTAGATAAATTCGGACAAGAAGTCGGCTTTGAGGCGAGTTTGGCCTTTATGCCGCCGCATAAGGGTTATATAATTAACTCCAAACTCTCGCGTAGTCGCAGAATAATTAAGAAGGTCACATAATTCCAACGCAGCAAGCGCTTTAATTATATCTTTTGTTTTAGCTATGTTATAATTTTTTGAAGTGTTATTAGTGGGGGGAAAAGTGCAGACTTTTACCCTGTGCACGTATGCGGGGTGTGCACGTGACAGGGAATACGAGTACTGCCTGTGCGAACAATTAAGCACGGCATCAGCGCCAAAACCGGCCCCCAGCGTGGTCTGTGCTCAGAATTGTTTTAAGCGGAGAGGGCGAAGCCGATTGCAAGCGACTTTACTTTCTGCCATCACCTCTCTGGAGCAGTCCCATATTTGCGACAGGAAGAAAGTGCCCGTAGGTTTTGGCGCTGTTTCTCAATTCGCCTGAGCTGTCTTCTTTTTTATCGATTGACATGTTACATTGGTGTATACCCAGGTTCGTTAAACAACAAAACAAAAATAAAAGATTTTTATAAAAATTTAGGTGTGTGATTCAGACCATCCTAAGATCTTCTTATCATCATACACACACTTTCACATAGTTCAAAATATATCACAAATTAAGAACCTACTACTCCTCCTGCAACACTAACGGAGCATTCGTCATTCAACCCTGCCTAACACCTGAGACTTGCGATATTCCAAGCACAGCACGACAAAGTGCCGCCATGGACCCATTTCCAGACTTCTGTCCGGATTGCTTCCTCAAAGGCGAGCTGTTCATGACAGGTATCGGCGATAGTCTGAGAACTCGGATCTTCGCATCCAGCCCATCCAAAACAGGCACCACCAAACTTGCCTTAGAAATTGCAGAAACATGGTGGAAGCGAGCCGAGAGTATCTCCGCCAAAACCGACGACCTTGATTACTTCTCCAGCCAGCCTGACCCAGATGAGGGCCACTCAGCTATCACCTAGTTCATGATCTCTATTATCCTCACACTTCTAAATGCTTCGTTCTAGCACGATGTGATCGAGAAGAAGGTAAGTCCAAGCAAGTTTCGCCGAACCCATATCCTTCAAATCCGCAGCTTTCAGATCGCTGACGACTTCTACGCCATTCAGAGAAGCCATGCAGTTGGAGCGAGATCCAAGCCAGATAGCCCTGCTCACTTGAAAGCCAAGCTCGAGCAAACAAGCATCACCACGCTTGCGGTAGACGAGCGCAATTGCAAAATCCGTCGAGATGAGATTGGCGTCCCCAACTCAGACGGCATGATAGCACTCGTTTGCCTCAGCATCACTGTTGAGCTTGTACTATTCTTGACATAACTAGAATATCTGTAATCGAGCGTCCAAGCCGTTCGGAGCTGCGGAGAAGTTGCTAATTGAGTTGTGGCTGCCGTGTGGCGTCGGGCACCTTCCTGATTCTGCATTGGCGGGTGACCCACAAAAGAATATAAGAGCACCGTAATATTTATAATTACTGGCTACGCTTGCGGTAAAACTGTGACTACAAGTATGACCACTGTAGTTTCCCTCAGCTTTGACCAGGTAAATTGAATTCTCAGAACGCCGACAACCACCTCTTCCACCACCGCAGCCCATTGCCTCCTGTATATGCACAACAAATCTCAACCCCCACGCAGCTTGCGGGTTGCAGCCTCGCCTTGCACCGTCGCCTCACGCGCCCGCGACATCTTCTGACATGGCTGGGACTGAAAGCTGTCACCTCGAATCGTATCGGAGAGCGCGTGTGCTGCAACTCTTCACGTTAGTAGTCACGAAACTGGTAACTCAGCAATACCTCAGCAAAGCTTTTGCACATCCTAGCGGCGCCATATTCTTTTTCAACTTCTGCATCAAATTTGGAGAATCCGTAACCCTCGCGGAGGTACACACGCTTCGATTTATTACAGAACACACCTCTATTCCTGTACCTAGAGTACACTATGCGTTCTCACACCGCGGTAAAACCTGCATACTCATGGAAAGGATTCGTGGTGATACTATGGCAAAGAGATAGCGCTCCCTTTCGAACATGTCGAAGGCATCGATTTTCAACCAACTCAAACAGATGGTCGAGGAACCCCGGTCTATTCCCTCCGAGTCTGGTGCTGTCTCAAATTTAGAGGGCGGTCCAATCCACGATTGTAGATTACCTCAAACGTCGTCGTGGGGACCTTTCAAATCTATCTACGACTTCTAATTGACACTAAGGAATGATGTAACGGCCCATTCTCTTAAAAACACAAACCCACAGCTCACCTAGTCCTGCTATATCGGATATCCAAAACATAATCGCGTTCCATGAGTCTGTATTACGACCACCAGTCCTCACGCACGGTGATTTGAGCAGCTTCAACGTACTTCTCCGCGATGATAAAGTAGTGGGTATTGTAGACTGGGCAACCACCGGGTGGTTGCCTTATTATTGGAAATACACAATAGCATGGCATGTAAACCCCCAGAACTTATTCTGGCAGAAAGAAGTACAAAACTTTTTAGATCCATATGAAGAAGAATTGAGGAACGAAAAACTATGGCGTACATACTTTGGGGAGATCTAGTCGTATTTATTGTTGCCTTTCAAGTAATCATTATCCGGACAAGAATCGCGGATGTTGGCTAAAGAGATATCTGGCGGTCCTCGAGTGCCCAGATATTCTTTACAAGTCATTAACATTCTGCATTGCCTCTTTCGCATGCTATCTTCTTCCACTTGCATTCGTTGATTCGTTCTTCGGGCCAACAATGAATGACCAATGGTACGTGATAAACATTAGCTGAAGGTTATGCCTACGTTCGGGAATTGTCCACTTGTCCTCCCCGCCTGGCATTTTTAGGGCCCCGCTACGAGCGTAGAGGGCAAGGTACAATCGGTCTTTATTAGATAGCATCTCCGAAAGTTTCGTCCAATGAATCTCGAAGAGGGTTTAGAAGGGCAACCTGATACCAGTGCACCTGCGCATAATAAAATCGTCTTAGTTGTCGTGTTACGGTGATTGTAAGAAATTAGAATAAGATATGGGGTTGGGTTGGCTACGGGACTGCGGGGAAGGAGGTGCCTTCTCGGAATTCCCATGTGAAGTAGGTGTTCTGCGTTTGGTCTGCACAGAATCTCACACTTTCTCCCCATCTCCATCCCCACCACCACTGATTTGAGGTCATAGGGCGACTCTGCTAGTGAAGCCATTGTAGAGGATATTCTATCGGGAGAGCCTCGAACAAACGATGCCAGATCACAACGCAGTGGAATCCCTCTCTCGACCCTCCATCATCGTGCGCAGGGGTGGCGCTCAAAAGAACAGAAGGCCAAAGGACTTTTAATTATTTATAGAACTTATCTGATATATATTTTCTACATAACCATTTTCATACCAATCCGTTCTCTCCAGATAGACAAAGTTTGAAGACATAATCAGTCTGTGGTTTCCCATGCTAGGGGTACCTCTGGTACCTCATTCCTTGCTACCCTCGTGTTGCATGGTATCAGGGTGCACGGCCTCTAACTACTTAATATATCATGTGAATTGTTTCCTTTGTAGGGTTTTGTTTCCTGTCGGTAGCCCTTTGGCCATAACTGACTGATGTCTCGGATAGTGATTAACAATGTCTTTGTCATGTGTGAGCTATTACTCTAGAACAAGACTGTACGTGCGTATTGGATATGTTAGTTTTCTTGGCACATTGTCGATAATTTTCCCTTGGTTTTAAAAAAAAAATCCAAAAAAATCCATGAATCTTTTTCTCCTATGGAGTCATATGGAGAACCACACGGTTTCGAGGTAAATACCTCAGCCTTGTTTATGAAATCCTAGCCACTGTTCTAGCTGTTTGGAGCACCAAGTTTTGCTGAAATAGCGTTCTAAACCTGTCTGTTCCATTCCTCCGAGACCTCTGTTTAGCTGATACAAACAGGCTATGTGTTTCCAATATAAATAGGCAGGATTACGTTTCCCATTATTTCCTCGAAAGTACAGATTACTTCAGGACTTGAGGAATCACCACAAATCATTGATACTTCGAACGCACCACTTCACAAAATATTCAAGATTCACCTGAAAATGTGTCTCCGCTACTTGCTCCGATACGAATCTTGCAGTCACACCAACGGTGTTTACACATTTCTCTGCTCGGATCCGACCCAATGCGGGCCAGCAACTGTCTCAGACATGGCACTCGGACTAGTGGATATCTACCCAGACTTCTGCCCACAATGCCTCCTAGCTAGCAGTCTCTTCGACTCCGGCTCAGACTCGGGGCCAAACGTCAATGACACGATAAGATCCGCGATAAGAGAGCTCAAATTCTATCGAATCTTTCGTAAACTCTACCGCCTGACTGCCCGTACTTGGGAGCGAGCGGAGACCGACCCAGCAAACACCCTCCAGGAGGACGTCTTTGTCCCAACAGACTCCATCGGCCCATCCGATTCCACAGAGAGAGTAGCGAGGGAGCTGTACCGTCTACTAACTTGCTCATTCTGGCATTCTGTGATTGATCTTCATCAAAGTCCAGGTCGGTTCCAACGTCTCCTTCTCATCCAGATGCACAAGTACCTAACTTCATATCTGATCGAGAAAGAGGTTCGCAAAATCCGCCGTCGGGAAGCTAACATGGAATTGAGAATAGCTCGACTGAGGACTCGACTCACTCCAGTAGATATCGGATCCTTAGCTAACGAAGACCGCAGTTGCAACATCTGCCGAGAGTATTTCGGTAAGCCAGGCGAAGAAGAAGCGATTGAGAATCCAGTAAGGACACAATGCCAGCACATCTTTGGTGAGCATTGCATCTGCACTTGGATCGTCGACAACGAAACATGTCCTAACTGTCGGCGAGATCTTCTCACTTTCGTAGAGACTGAGGACCATGTCGCAGCGGCGCAAGAAGTCGTGAGAGCTCATCAGCCACTACCTATGTGGCTGCATCACATTCTGGATATCGATCCTACAGATCCTGAGCAAGCCCAGGAAGATATCGAAACTATCGTAGAATTGGGTCTCCCGGTCTTTTTGACTCTCCGACTCGTGAAGGACCTCGGATATAACGGATACGTATCAGCTATACAGGATGTCGATGCCGATAACTTGACTGGTACTCCTGGACAGCCGTCCGGATCCGCAGATTAGAGTCCTAGCGATCCTTTGACTTCATTGATTCATCATCTTTCGTCGCTTTCTTTACGTCAAAGTCATTTCCATGAAGTATTTAGGACCTCATCAATCGTAATTTTAAAACGACCCCGTTCATCTCGTTCATATAACTCTCCACGTGTTCTCCGGGATAAGCTCTGTACCTATCCAATCTACTGCACGCAACCTAACTATTTGCTCTCCAATAATCATAGTTCTAAAGCTTCCTTGACTTAGCAAACTCTTGCTAAGCTAGTGACAATGTACACTTGAAAAGGGAAGATCGCAAGAGAGCAACATCAATGACTTTCTTGAAGGCTTCGCTCAGTCCCTATTGATTTGGTTTTCTGTCACATACAGTCGTTCGCTTGTGGGCTCTAACTTGCTTCTGACCAGATGTTGCTTACCCAAAGAAAAAAGGATGTTCAAATTACGGTAGAACGCCCTCCTTATACAATATCTTCCGATGCTTTGATCCTGGTCACTTGTGGCAGGCAAAAGTACTATAAAGACAAAAGCCGAAGTCCGCCTGATTAATTCCTCGCTAGACACAGACGTCAGAATTCGAACTAGTTTGACTAGGAGCGGGAAATGCCTTCTTACACTGTTCCTTTACGATGTGTTACGGTTGGGAGGACCCAGCTTTCTGGTGGTGGAACAGGACAGAGATATCTAGCTACTCGTTGGATTTCTGCATTACTATGATCCTTAGAATCATTATTCCTAGAACAAATTGGTGTCGCAATCTATCCGAATCGAAATTTTCTCTCCTTTCCTCGCCTCTCCATTGCACACTGTGTATCCCTAAAGTCTCTTGTTCCATCTCCCTTTCAAAGACGGGTGGTTCTTACTTTCCCATTGTAAATCAACCTGACAAAGAAAGGCCCTCAAACGAATTTTATATCTCCAATCCCTGTTTCTCTGTTCTAGGGGAAATGAACAATGTTCTATTTCTATCATATAATTAACGTCCGTCCTTGTGGGCCGAGACGCACCCTGTCGCGAGACGAATCTACAGTTTTAGAGTCATAATTTTTTTGGCCACAGCTAAAGCACCATACGGTTATTCTGGCCGCCGTAACAATAAGAATAACCTTTTACTATTGTGATTACATTCAGAGATATGTACAGTAGGTAGCGAAACTAGTGTCGTACTTGACTCTCTTTGTTTTAATTTTCGGACCCACATTAAATTATGCTAGAGCTATTACGGCCTAGTTGATAATCCCTGCGCCATGCTCTGTGGGGGTCAGCAGAGAAAGTGGATTTGCTGCCTCAGGATTTAGCTGACACGGGCGAAAATCGGCGCATACAGTAGATGTCACATACTGTCATCAGCGAGGGTTTGCTCGGACCCAGCCTCATCGTCGCTCCAGTACGGTCGCTTACAGAATCGGCTTCCGCTTTTTCGTGCACACACAGATTCAGCGCACGGTCCTCGCTGCAATTCTTCGCATGCACTTTACCTGACTCCTCTCCTAGTCCTCATTGAGGACTAACGTCCCAGCTACGCGAAAACCCCTCAACTGAGGGGACTGATTTCCTCAACCAATATGACCAACTCTTCACGCTTGACAGAGACATTAAATTTACTCGACACGCGCCTCAAGAGCATTTCTCCCCTGAAGAGATCATCGTCAATTTCAAGGTGTACCCCGAAGGGGACCCAAGCGATGATTTAACGAAGAAGATACACGACTACGGATGGACCGTTAAGGTTACAAAGCTCCCGAAGAAGGTTTGGATCTCCTACGATGATCGAGCCGAATTTGATAATGAAGAAGATTGCGATGCGTATAATAATGAACAGTTCCGAAGAGAAGAGGAGGAGAAGGAGAAATAATTGTGGTTGGAGGAATATTATCGTAGAAGACGCGACCCTTATTGGAAGAATGATTCAGACTATGACTGAAGAAAGTTTTGATGCTCTTTCAGGAGTCGTATTTTCAAAGCGTAACACTCAGTGGCGAAATTGGCTTTCTCTGTGATGGGCTCAATGGCATTGCATTATATCGCTTCGGCAATGAAGGCTAAGAAAGAAGTACAATATCGAAAGCAAAATCGAAAGCTTTTGTGCGCCAACCGATAACTCATCCATCCACCTTACTCACCCTTACCGTGCTCTTGATTCCACTGTGGCTGGGGCACCAATCTCCAAATTCCACTGTGTAATATGCCATTTCCTCAGCTTTTCAAGGCCATCGACGACATCATCCAGCACCTTCGGCGTCTGAATCTCCGATATCCATTCTGATGGTATCGCCTTATAGCCGTAATATGCACCTGCTATAGCTCCATACGTTGCCCCAATCGCCGCAGAATCACCCCCAAGGCTGACAGCCTCTATTGCCCCTTCTCTGAAAGTATCCCGTGCGAAGAAGCACCAGAGAGCGGCTTCGAATCCGTCCAGAGCAGAGCCTATTATTTTTAGATCCGTACCTGCCTTTGCTGCCCATGCCTCGATGTCTTTGTAAGGTTGCAATCTGTTGACTACTTCAGCGATATATTCCCCTTGATCGTCCGACGGAATCCGTAGGTGGTGAACCTGTTCGGCGAAAGCTTTAGCCAACCATTCTTTGTCCATGTTGTCGGGTTCCGAGGGAGACATGAAGGTCGTCCAACAGCCAGCAGCCAAAGCAAAACGGACAAGCTCGCAACATAGGCTACATAAAATGCGATTCGTCGGATGTGGGTGGGTTAAAGAGGAGAGCTCCGCAGCCCAAATCCGCATGTGTGATTCATCGTAACGGTCCTCTGGAATGTAATACAGACTAATTGGAGTGGCACAAGCGAGGCTCGCACCATCTCGTTGATACTGCGACCAAGATAGTGTTAGTATTACCATCCTTAAAAGGGCATTTTACTACCCACGTCAACAACAAATTCCCTATCGATCAATTGCTGCATCTCGTCAAACCGATTTTTCCGCATTTCCCAATTCTCGTTCTCTTCGCCTCCATTTCCCATTGACGCAACGACCAGCTGTCGGTCCCAAGCATTAAGAGCCAGGGCAACACTGCGTCTAACGTAGCCACCTCTTTCACATGGATCATTTTCTTTCAGCCATTCCAATAGCCTCTTGATATATGTGAACTTGTCATGTCGGTATCCTCCATCATCAATTACAGCTCGTGCCACGCAGATAGCCATAGAGGTTTCGGTCCCAAACATGCTAAATCTCAAGCCAGTGCTATCGCGAGGAACGAGAGCATTACATACGGCCATCCCAAACAAGGAGCCTCGGATGAATGACCGCTCGCATTCGGAATCGTCCATTGTCTGTGAACAAATTTAGTATAGCAGATACAGTAAGACTCCGCAAGATTAATATGACATAACTGTGGAACAGGCTCTGGAATGTGGCCCACCTCTTTTCCAGTTCCGGCCGCGGCGCAGGACTCCTCGAGCTTGTGGTGAAGGGGAGAGTCGCGTATATGCTCCCTCAAGCCATTCTCGTCCCTGACGGTTTTGCCGCAAGAACATTTTATCCCGTTGCTGCCTTCGACTGTATCAATTCTTTCGCGGAGGGACAAGTCGCGCTGGTGCTGTTGTAGGGCGGTATCGGTTGTTCGAGGATGCGCCATCGCGGCATCGACAAGGCTGTTGTTCAAGGGAAATCCAACATGGCCGTCAAAATTATCCCAATTGAGAGAAAACAGTCCCTTCAAATCAGCATCTTTGAGAAGCTTGCAGTCTGCTTTGTGGCCTTTCTCATTCCAGCCAATGCTCTGGCAGGCCTTATTGTAACAAGTTCAGCATCTTTGTCGAACAGAAAAGGCTCAGATGACCACTTACTCTGTTACAGTACCAGAAAAGCGAGCACTTAGCACACTTATTTAAGGAGGCCGCCTGCCTGTCACACCCATGACATATTCTTGTTCCATTTATTTCCATCGAGAATTTTTGGACCCGGTCGCTCAGCGCTAGCAACTTGTCTAGTGATAGTGGAAATACCTGTAGGGTTGTGTTAGAAAGGTACATCAATTATGGTCTTGATGGGAATTGTAATGGTACCTTGATATTTGTAGACTCTTCAAGTCGAATTCCCGGTTCAGAAAAGGCGAACGCGTGAAATTCTGCATAGAGGATTGCAATGGTGTATCCCTTCTGAATCAGCGAAGGTTCCAATTCACTGCCGCGGCCCTCTGTATGGAAGAAGAGCGGAACCGTCATGCCGTCAACATCTTTAATGGTCATTTGCAGACGGAGCACTCTGCCGAAGTCGACAATCTCGGCCAAGAACAACCAATGCCGTCGTGGTCGGTAAGTAAACTCGTCAACGCTTGCATAGAACTCGGGATCAATGTGATTCTCGTGCGGCAAATCGTTGAAACCCGGGAATGTCGCCCGGTTGCGAAAGTCTGCCGGCTGTCCCGGGTTTTTTGGCTTCTCCCTCCTCCACAGCCAGTCTTCGAAGTCGCTCGGTTTAAGTCCTTGCGGGGCTTCATACACTTTCGTCTTCCACTTCATTGAGATTCCGTATAGCTCGTACTTCGAGGGATCTTGTGCTAAAGCTCCGTACTTGATAGCTTCCGCGCTGTCACCACCAAGGGTCGTCTTCCAAACAGACGCCGCCCTCTCCGCGAAGATGCGTCCTCTTGCCAAGTCGCTATTGGCGATGGCGAGCTGAGCAGCATTGACAAGGGCCTGCGCGAAACCAACGTCCTCTCGTCCTTGCTCGTTATAGAGACGTACCTGTTGATCAAAGTAGCGGAGGGTCCGGAGTGGGGATACCAAAATCCCCTCTGTGCCGAGTTGGTCAATCACACCGTCCAAGCGGTGAATCTCCTCCAACCTCCTGTCGCTTTCCTGGTTCTGCTCTGGGGGTAAGGAGCATAGTTGGCACAAACATGTAAAGCCGAACCTTTCCTGAAGAGCTTTCTGCCGGGCTGTGCGGTTCTTGAGAGGGCCTAGGTAGGTTACCGTGATCTCTTCGCCTTTGTCAATGTCCCTCAAAGCATGCACCGTATGTCGTTTGATCTTCTCGTTCCAGCTCTTCTGTGCGTTGTTATCGCAAGCGTGGTTAATACGGCATGCTTCTAGGAAGATCGCTCCTTTATCTCCGTCGGCTTCAGCAGGCAAGGAGTTTGTTTGAAAGATCCCAAGATACCGCTCAGCAGCATCCCTATATGGGTGTATATTGTGCATAGATAGAAAGGCTCGCTGCTGGTATTCGCCGAGGGTGGCGACTTGCTGGCAGATGGATATCTGTAGCTGCTCGATGTTCAGTTTATTGCCAGGTATTGTAATAATAGGCTCTTCGGACAGAATCCGCGTGCCCTTAGAGATCTTTTTGATTGCGACGAGACCTTTTCCTTTCCCAGGCACATCCTGAAGGCTGTAGATTCGGTCACTTGCCGAGCTCGACATTTCGTGTACTAAGTTATTCGTTCAATCCTGTATTCGAGCGACAGATGTGCTATCGTGTGGTATCGAAGAATTGAAGGCGATGTTGGCAGCTCGTAGAAATCGTGCGGCTTCCACTGGTGGACGGCTTCCCCCGAATGGTGGAAAACCGTGTAACATACTCAATAAAGAGGATTGGCTGATTCTAAGGCGTTGACACCCAATAGCACAGCGGTATGCCTTCGGAGATGAGAGGCTCAAGAAACGTATGGTACAGTAGTTGGAGGAGCGCATGGAGTACATAGAAAAGACGATTCAAGGAGCCAGAGCGTGAGAAGGGGCGTGCAATTTTATGCCTTAGGATCGAGGCCTCGAAGATGCCAGATTGCTGGAACATTCTCTGTGAAGCCTTTTGAATTGCGTCTCTCCTTATTGCACTTCCGGATATTGTAGCAACAACGATACTGTAGCAATAACGAATTCAAATTGTATTGTACATTATACTAAGGCGAGCCGATTTGAAAACCGTCCATTTTGATTTGTGCAGTAGCCGAGCAAATTTGTAAGCATTCCCCACCAAAATTTCTGCCCCGCGTCACAATTGTTAATGTCTTTCTTTCAAATCAGCACGATGGGGAAACACGCGACTGACATTGATAAAGCTGTCTTTTTGACTCACTTGCAATACGTTCACCAAGCTGAAGCTGCTCGGAAAGCTGGTTTAGCTAAGTCAACTGCGACAGATATCAAGAATGCTTCCGCTGAAGTGCTTATCCGATACGACAAGCAAGGCCTTCCTCCTCCAACGATTCAACAACAAGTGGAAGAAATACGACGGAAAGCCGGTAGCGGAGCAAAGCCAAAGATCTCTGACGAAGAGATTACGAACCTCTTGGAAGCTTGTACGGTAAATAAGAAACAGCGAAAGAAGCTGTGGCATATTGTTGCGACGGAAGAGGGCTTTTTTAATTTCCACCGCAGTACGATTGAGAAGAAACTAAGAGCTCGTGGCCTCCGCAGATTGAAATCGACAAAGAAACTTGGTCTTACGGAGCTTCAAAGACGCCAACGATATGAGATTGCTCTCTCACGGAAAGATTGGGGAATTGAAGAGTGGCGAAAAGTTATCTTCTCAGACGAGGCTTCAATAATCGTCTCAGCAAAACGTGGAATGCAAAGGATTTCTCGATTAGAAGGGGATGTGGAACGATATCATCCTGATTGCATTGAACGGCGGTATAACAACTACTCAGAAGCAATGTTTTGGGGATGCTTCACGTACGACTGCAAAGGCCCTTGTCATATTTACTACCCCGAAACCGATCAGCAAAAGGAAGACAACCAAAAGCGAATGGACCAAATCAACAACGAAGAATGGGAAGCTGAATGCCGCGAGTTATTTAATACACAAGAAAGAGAGAAGGAAAAGAAGTGGGATGCGTTAAAGCGGAAATGGCCAAAGAAGAGAGCTTCGTGGGAAGTCTACTGGGAGTCGCATAAATTCAAGAAAGGGCCGTCTCGTGGAGGAGTTGATAACTTGCGTTATACTTACGAAGTGCTTGAGCCTTATTTGATTCCTTTTTGGAAAGAGCTTATGGTCCAACGTCACGATCCTAATACTTTTGAAAGCAATCAACTTCCGTATCTTTTCCAACAAGATGGTGCTCCTTCACACTCAAGCAAATGGACTCAGCGAAAGCTTAAGAAAGCAGGAATTCCTTTATTAGAGCATATCGGTAATTCTGCTGATATAAACGCAATTAAAGGAGTTTGGATGCCAATCCGAATAGCAATTACAAGAGATTGGAATGCTCCTCATACTATGGAATGGACCGAAAGAGCGTGGAGAGCAGAGTGGGATAATTTCCCTCAAGAGAGAATTCGGGCATTAGTTGTTAGGCAAGCAGCTATTAATACTCTCATTTTAAAATGTGAAGGTGGAAACGAGTTTCATAATTAATACTTCAATTTAATAGAAATTATTATAATAAAGTAAGTATCTTTAGTGTTCTAGATTTTGGTGTTCCTGAGCTCGCGTGTTAAGCCAATCGGCAAAATGGACGGATTTCAAATCGGCTCGCCTTCGTACTCCCTATCCCTTCGTCCGCTGAGACATGGACTACACTAGTAGGGGTGGTGCGGGCCGGGAGTCAAGAGGCGAGGCAGGGGCCTAATGTATTATTTTATGTACCTTTGCACACAACTTTATTAATAAGATACATGCGGCTGATGAAATTGAGTCTAACACTCCTCTTTCTTATATAAAGAAACACTATAAAAGTTATAACTATTATATGGTTTCTTTAGGGGATTAAAAACCGTTTTTCCTAGTACTTGTTACGACCTTCGATGGCATCGCTGGCTATGCGACGGCGCTAAGCCTAATTAGGAAGACTGTTTGGCAAGCATGCGACGCGTTGTTGTGAATGGCATTCGACTACGCTAGGCTCTATTAGGAAGGCCCCCGTGTATTTATACTCGAGCTCTCTCTTACAAAGAGCTCTCCTTTTTCCCTTTGTCTTTTCTTCTCGATTTTGAGCGTAGCATTAGGCTTAAATACAAAGCTAGAGTCAACTCGCCGTATCAACCTCTTGCAAGCCGTAACAGTACCTTTTGACGCTTCCTTTAATATACGCACTATGCATAGCAATTGCGCGCTAAGAGCTTTCCTTAAAAGTGTAAGTGAGGTAAGTTAAAATTAAAGAATCTTTTGCCTCTTAAATCAGTATATAACTGACTAAGTTGTGTAACGACAGGTATGCTTCGGCTAAGTCGGGGGTCCGGAACAGGTCCGTGTTACGAACGCCCCGCGTCCCGTGACACTGGACCCCGGGACAGTATAATACTTAAGACTATAGGCTCAAAAGAATAAAGTTCTTAGGAAAAGTATATTAAGAAAGTATTACTCTTAAAAGTATCCCTTTAAGAGACCTTAATACTTAGGATTTTATAAGTCATATATTATATAAATATTATTATTAATAAACGACTAAAAGACAAATAAGCCCTTAAATTATATAACTCTTTTATATAATAAATTATTAAACCGCTGAAGTCTAAAGGTTTAAGACCGACAAGACTTAATAATCTTAGCGGTCGCGTAATATAAAGGTTTTATATAAGATTAATACGTTTACTATTAAATAAGAGCTTTATATTTAATTAAAAATAATATTTTAACTTTATTAGTTATTATTTATTCCTTTATATATAATATACCTACTTTTTAATTATTAAGATTAATATAACTTACCGTATTTATATTAAGTAAATATATAAATTATAACACTTTAAGCACTTTCTCGTCAAAAGTACCGACTTACGTACGCTATATTAACCCCCTTAACCAAAAGCTAAATACTTAACCCTTAAGGCAGCGCTATTAATACCCTTTTATTATTTATATTTATTCTTAAAGGAAAAAACTATAAAAAAAGTAAAAATAAAAAAATGCTTAATATTTAAAATAACTTAACGTATAAACTTAAAGAAACCTTAAAGATTAAGCTTTTTAATACCTTTTAAGAAAACTAAAAAGACTTAAAGACTTTTATCTTTTAAATAAAACTTTATTAATACTTTAACGACGATAAGTTTTCTATTAATAAAAATTACGCTTTTTAAACGGTATTATACCTTAAAGGTAAGGCTATATAATAAATCGAGCTATTTCTTAAGGACTATTTTAAATATAAAGTCACTTATAAAGTTATATTCGCTACGTAAATTATATTTAAAACTTAAAAAGGATTTAAAAAGGAAATTCAGTAAATATTTAATAATATTAATAAAATTAAAACGATAAAGACTTATTTATATAACTTAAAGTAAGTTAATAATATAATAACTTACGCTACGGAATTCCAAAAGCACGCTAATAAAACTAGCTAAAACTCTTAATTACTTATTAATTATTATTAATAAGAGCTTAAGGATTATATCCGATTAAAACTTATTAAAATTAATCTTTAAGTAAGAGATATTTTCACTTTCATTAAGTAAACCGTCCGAATTAATAATTGCTTATATAAATTTAAACGCAAATAATAGACATATATAAGAAGAGGCTAAAGGCAGTTTAGCCACCGATAAAACGAAAGACGCTAATAATAAAATAACCTTAAAGATAATTAATAATTAAATTTTATAAAATATAACGCTATTTATAAAAAAGGGAAAAGCAAAGTATAATAAAGAAGACTATTAAAGAAAGTTATAAATAAATAACGTAAAAAGAAGTTATATTATAAATGTAGCCTTCTAAGGCATATGGCGAGCTCGTACCGCAAGAAGGGCGCTAAGAGGAAACAATTTAACTTTATAAAATAAAAGGCGTATAATATTATTAATATATTTCTTCCGCTTCCGCTAAGGGAAGTTTAAATTAACGCTACTTATTATTATATAATAATAAACAAGCTTAACGCTAATTATATTAATAATTAAATTAAAAATAATAATAATAATAAGGAAAATAATAAATAAAATAAAATAAATAATAATTATATTTATTAATATATAATAAGACTTAAGTTTAATAATTAAACTTAATAAAATAAATAATACGTTTAATAATAAGTATTTAAGATTATATATAAGACATAAAGCCTAAAAAATATAATTAATATTAAAAAGAGCGAAGACTCTTACTATTAAGGTAATATTATGCCCCCAGGACTAGCATTCTTTAGACCTTAAAAACGTAAGGTTTAGCGAGTCACTTAACGAAAAAAACACTTTACTCGTAAAGCTTTTAATATTAAATAATAAACGAATCTTATTATAAGAGTCACTTATATTAAATTAAAGGTTATTTTACGCAAAAGGCCATAATAAAGTAAAGAATATAAAGTAGTCTTTTGAAGTAATTTATATATTACTTAAAAGATAATAAACGTTAAAAATAACGTTTTTCGAATTTACGTTTAATAAATCCTAATCGATAAGGTATTGTTTTAATAAACGACGACATAAATAATATAAAAGACGTATAAGAATTCATCGCGGAAACACTACGAAATCGAATATGAGTTAACTCGAGGAATAACTTAAAAACTTATTATAAAAGACCTTTTAAACCCTTTATATCCTTAAGTATAAATTAATTATATCGCATTTTTTATGAAAATTTAAAGAATCGGTAATAAGAAAATATATTAATTAAAGAAGTCTACGTTAAAGAAATAGACCGGCGTACGCTTATAGCTATAAAAAAAAGTAATTACTTAACCTTCGACGTCGATATTTAAAAAGTAAAATTATAAATTATAATAAATTTTAAGGCGTAAAAGAATTTTATATTTCTTATTATTATAATTTAATATCTCCTGCTTATTAAAGTTAAAAAGGACGAGTATTAATTAATACTTATTAATAAAAGACTTACCGCGAACGACTTAATTAATATATAAATAAAATTATTATATATAAGAATCGGCGAATACTTTAAATATATTTAATTTAATATAATTAAAATTAAAAAATACAATATTATCTTAAGGCTATTATAAATATAACTTTATAATTTAAAAATTAATTAAAAGATATAAAAGCTAAAGTTTAATAATTATAAAAGCTATTTTTAAAATAAAAAAGCAGCGAAAGACTTAAAAAAATTAAGCGTAACCTTTAAGGAAAAGCCAAAAGATAAAGTAACGAGCCTTATAATAGTCGATATACCGTTAAAATATAAACGATTTAAAACATTATTTAAAAAAGAATTAAATAATAACGCCTGTCACGGTCCGTGTATTTACTCGGTGGAAATATAATAAGTTGTGTTAATCTCAATAATTAAGAAGTAAGTGTATTACGTACGTTAAAATAAATAATAATTAATATAATTAAAATATTATTTTTAATTAAATATAAAGCTCTTATTTAATAATAGACGTGTTAGTCTTATATAAAACCTTTATATTACGCGACCGCTAAAACCGCTAAGTCCTGTCGGTCCTAGACCTTTAGACCTTAGCGGTTTATTACGTGAAAAGGTCGCGTAATTTAAAGGCCTATTTATCTTTTAGTTATTTATTAATAATAATATTTATATAATATATAACTTATAAAATCCTAAGTATTAAAGTCTTTTAAAAAAATGTTTTTAAAAGTAATACTTTTTTAATATACTTTTTTTAAAACCCCTACCCTCTTAAGCTTATAATCTTAAGTACTTCGCTATTCGGGGGTTTAGCGTCACAAAACGTAAGGCGTTTATAATACTATCTCCTTCTTAGCCTAGCGTAGTCCTTACGCTTAAATAGCTTAAGAAAATATTATATATATTTTACGGTTATTTTCCTTTTTTATTATAATTAAATAAATATATATTAAAGAAAAAAATACGATACTTTTTAAAAAAAAGAAAAAATAATTCGCCTTATTTTATAAAATTAAAAAAAACGGTTTTAAAATAATACTTTATACGTTATATACTTAAAATAATAAGACGTATATAATATCCTCCGAGTCGAGTCGTTACTTAAAATATACTAAAGTTAATAAAAAATATAATGTCGAAATACCTTTAATTAAGAGTTAAAATATTCTTAAAAGGGCAAAAGAAAAATTAAATAAAGAAGAGGCGTAAATACATTACGTCTTATAAAAAGCCGCGGCCCGCCTAAACCGTTTATTTTATTAATAAAAGTTTTTAAAAAAGTAAGAAGTTAAAATACTTTATCGTAGTCTTAAAAATATAAATAAATTAAAAAAAGTAAAAGTATAAAAAGTTAAAAAAAGGGAAAGGCAAAAGGCTTCCGTTATTTGCCCGCTTACTCCGCTATCCGCCGTTAACTTCATTAAGTTCTCTTTAATTAAGTAAGTCTTATTTAATTTTATAAATTTAGCCTTTTAAGTAAATTTAAGTTTTATAAATAAAACCTTTAAAGTTATTTAAAATAATAAAAATTAAACTTAAGTTCTTAAGTATTTTCGAATTATAAGTACTTTTTTTATTTAATTAAGTACTTAATAACGCCGCGGAAATATTAATAATTTAAAATAATTTCGATATTATATTTAGCATTTAAGTTCACCGGTTATACTTTTATAATAAGGGCTAGTAGTACTTTTAGCAGTGCTAGTTCGAGGAGCGATATATAAAATATTAAGTAAATGTTTATGGTTTTTAAAAGTATTAATTAATAATTAATTAATTCTTTGATATTTGCAATCTTAAATAATCTTAGCTTTTTGTGATTTAATTTATTATTTAATCACTTAATCGCGATATTCTTTTTAAGTAAGTAAACCTTATTTCCTTCCTTTAATATTAGTCTTATACTACGCTTTTTATTATAATAAATAATTAATTTTTATATAATAAATAAAATATCCGTTAATAATTCGTTATGTAATTACTTAAGCTTATCCTTTTATAATATAGCTTT